>JAOPUA010000121.1:18152072-18163342 GCA_027122455.1 Trisopterus luscus | reverse complement strand
GCGTATCAGCGGCAGACATCTTCCTTGGTGGGGGTGGGCCGGTCTATTACGTACCGGGTAGAAATCTTTTTGTATGGGAGGGGAGCCAGACCTTAACTGCAGAGGAACTCCCATTAGCTTGGGAGATCCGTCTGGTTCCCAGGCCAGTAGTTGGGTGTGAGCTTTACAGACATTGATACGACGATACGTTGGTGACACGTTGGTGACACAGGTGCTCCGTGTTTCCATGCAGGAGATCTCTCCCGGAGTGTGTGTATTGATGGCTGGTTAAACCCGTTCATTTTGCTTACTCAATGCACCACAGGGGTGCTCACCCAACCCCAGAGTCCAATTAGTCTGACACACTCCACAACATTATTTTCATATAACACCGCTGCCCCCTCCCCCCCCCCCACCGGATTGGTTTCTCCAACTTGTACCACATTAACCGACAATGATTAGATAAGTTACTTTTCTTAATAACTTAATCAGCTTTTCAACGAATGAAATCAGCTGAATTTAAAAAATATATATATAAAAAAATACATAAATATTGAGCCTTTGAGGTGTTCTGTCATTGCTAAATAATGCACACGGTTTGAATGATATTAGCCAATCAGAATCAAGTATTTGCTGTGGTTCTAAAACCAGCAGTAAAAGGGATGTGCGTGTGTGAAAGAACAGAAGTGGAACAAGAGGAAGAAGAACGTGCATATTGTTAAATTGCTTATTTTTGTAAAACTCTTAGACACAGCCAGACATTGATCAGAGGTGGCATGTGGAACCAGAAAAAATAGCAATTCCGCAATGTTCATTCATTCATGTCATATTGTCTGCTACATTTTTTTTTGTCTGGCCTTGGCGTGTGTGGAATAGCTCTGTTCACATAGAACACAAAGTCCAAAAGTAAAAGTAACTGTTACTATTTCATTACTGAAGACAATAGTGCAGGGCAGGACATTGGGAGTAGATTATAGATAATTAACTCACTGTGATTCAGGTAACCTTTACCCATCCAGGGGCAGACCTTAAAGAACACCTCTTCTCATCAACCCAATGACCTCACCCTCTCACCGACGTGTGAGGAGTGTAAAACATGATAAGCTTGTTTGCTGTGCCTCAATAAAGAATATGACGACAAAGGACAGTTGTCTTAGGGTGAGGCCAGTTGTGATTTGGCTGGCAGCTAGAGCGTTCTCGTATCAGTAGGTATTGATCGGTGGGAGGGGGCCTGAGATAATAGTTTGAACTGGGTCCTAGTGATGTAATGAATAATTAATAGTATTGGGGGAGTAATGACTCTGTAAGAGTGTGTGTGTGTGTGTGTGCGTACCTCGGAGGCGTCTCCTTGGACCTCTGGTTCCGAGGCGCGCTGACCCATTCTGACCTCGCCTCTTCATACGGATGGTCCATCAACGGCCTCTGAAAGACAACGCAAAACCCCACGACGTCAACGTCACCCCATGGTAGCAGAGCAAACCCACAAATGCTCAGACGATCAGCATGTGCACAAAGTCCACAAACCCACAAATGCTCACCCAATGAGCATGTGCACAGCCACTGCTGGCTTCGGTGTGTGTAGTGGGTTCATACATACAGCAGGCTAAAGCACTGGAACAACACCAACACAAAGCTGGACTGGATAGTTTGAGGATGTAATACAGAGCACATGTCTCATTTTGGTAGACTGAAATACAAAGGCCAACAACACTTTTATTTGTCCCAGAAAGTAAATATTTATAGACTTAAATCTCACAATTGAACACAGAAGACAGCTATGTGGTGGTTAAAGCATTCAATTAGTCATAGATCTAGCAGATTACTTTTATTAGGCACACCAGATGTGCGTTGGTCAGTCAGTCACTTAAAGTTACCAGTAAATGTATTTATAATGCATTGCTCTCATACTTAAATATACATTAAAAAAAAAAAAAAATATATATATATATATATATAATTTTGTATAGGCTATGGGCTACACAATATACTATTCGTATTCATATTGTAACGTCAATGCTACTACTTACTCTGTTGCAATGGCTGTAACGAAAGCTAAAGTAATCCGTAGGACAACCAAAGTGGGTGAGATGTAGCCTAGCCCATCAGCCATTATCATCAGCAGCTCATTCAATGCATTACAATGATTATAGGCAAAGAATCCTGTTCTTTGCCTATAAATCCTGTTTTGAACTAGATTCAGTAGCCGTATAAAATGTACAACCATCGACAACTCACAACGAGCCACTTTGTGTTTATGATGTTCCTAGCTTTTACAGAGCATATCAATGTAACATTGATTGTCAAATCTCTGTCTAACCCAGAGATGACATAGTCTCCTGAAACGTATTTAATATAATAATGTCCATTGTGAAATATATGTCTCACTGTGGCACACAAAATCACCTAAGGGCAGGCATACTACTGCCTGGTTGAAATTAAATCAGGCAAGAGCAAGCGAGTGTCATATTACAAGCAACAAGCCTGTCTCTGAAAACCAACCAATCAGAACGCAACTACAGAGCTTCAATGAGACTATTCTGGACAGGCCAGTGGTAATGCTAGCAATGGTACGGTTAAATAGGTGACAAGACGGTTAATTAGGTGACAAGACGGTTAATTAGGTGACAAGACGCATCATAAAGATGCTCTTTTCTGAACACCTCCCACCTCCCACCTCACCGGTTACATTTAGGTTTATTTGAATGTTAATTCACCACCTGGTCACTTGCCTAATCAACTTTAATGTTTTTAGATGTTTTGAGCCTAAATCTGGCTTGATCAACAGAAGTTTAATATCAGACGTATAATAGGTCTAATTAACAATATGTTTGTATTTCCTACCTCCAGTTCAGGGCAACATTACCCCTATATTGTAGGATACCTAATAATATATTACATATTATCTGGCTCATGAGGGAGTGATCACTATATTGTATGAATATTAGGTGCTGTTGTTCTGCAATTCTGAATGCATCAACCTATTATTTACAGATGACCCATTTTAAATAGCACATTGCAATTTGCCCTTGTACCAATTGAAGGTTACTATAGGCACATCAAACCACTTGCCATGCTAGACTGCTTCAGTATGCACGCTACTCTCCATCTATACGCAGTATCACACATAGTAATGACATGGTTACAACAACAGCAGCCTGTCAGCTTTCTCTGTGAGCTGAGCTGCCAGCCTCACTCCTGCCAGGGTTTAACCCCCTTACCCATACACCACTCTCCCTCAATGCATGCTGATTCCTATTGTTCTCCACACACAATGACGCTAGTGTTGATAGCTCCACTCTACCCCAGGCCCTCGGCCTCACAGACAGGCCTGTTTTCACTTGGGGCAGCAGCACACATCAGAACACCAAAGACTAGCCCCCAAGGATGCCCGCAGTTAAGATAACTGTCCTTGCACGATATGTGCTTTCACATTGGCATGCACATTGGCAAACACATCAAGGCGTGTATTATTGCAGCTTCATGCATATCACGTGAGATGACTTAGATAACATTGTACCATTGCCAGTTGGAATGTATGTGGCAGAATCAAAACAACATGAAAGATATTGCCACAGAAGAGACGTTTGAACACGCTTTCAGACGATCCTATTCAAGGTTGTCAGTGGTCCAAGACCGGGTACTCGGGGTGTAGGGTAATACCCACGTCACTTACGACTACTTTGGTGACTTGGGGACGACCCTCGGCTCATATTTCTCCAGCAGAAATAGGTTGTCACGTTTGCACCATTCCGGGCGTTACACTACAGACCCTTAACGCATGACTTCGCTGGTGTCCAGCGTTCACCTCCAATCATCTCTGCTCCTTTCGGGACAATTCTTGGCGTCGGTCGGGGGAAGCAGCGGATTGTTTTGACGCAGTACGGATTACAAACACACCGCTGACTACATATATATATAGTGCAGCTTTACCGTAGGGAGGACACCCATAAGGTGTGTGTGTGTGTGTGTGTGTGTGTGTGTGTGTGTGTGTGTGTGTGTGTGTGTGTGTCCGGATCGCATATGCGTCATGTTGTTCCAAAGGCAGTACGGTAGATAACGTGGTGACACGTCGTTGGGGGAATCACTGGAAGACAATTGGGATTAAACGAATCTGAACGCCGGTTCACGGGGATGGGGGGGAACATCATCATCACAACCACCGGGGTTATCCCTCCTCCTCCTCCACCATCCCGGCCGCCGGCCGGCGGTCCGGTCCGGTCGGTCCCCGGTCCCCGACTAACGGGACCAGGGCTCCCCCCCTCCCCGGTGAGGCCAACTAATGTAGTGTCACCGAACGAACGACCAATACAGTACATGAGATCTGGTATCGGGTTTTCCCTTTGACCTCCACCACCGGACCCACCGGACCCACCGCGGTACCGTAACACCGTCCGGTTCTCCCCCCCCCCACTCTGGAACACAAACACATTCAGTCATTCAGCCCCCCCCGGTGGCCCCCACCCTTTACACAGTGCCGTTTTGTGGTGGTGGGGGGTGGGGGGGGGTTTTGCAAATCTAGAAGATGTAAAAGCTTGGTTAACCTTACCTAGACTGGGGGGGGGACTCCCGTCAATCGTTAATGTCAAACAACGGCGAGCAGGAAATCGTCTCTCAGTCACGGACGAGCAGTGTGTGTGTGTGGGGGGAACCTGAGTGCGGGCCAATCAGGTCACGTACACCGCAACGCCGTGAGCCAATGGGAGTGGAGCGATGGGGGACCCGCAGCCATGAGGGTACGCCTACTTTTATGTAAATGTGAGCATTGCTTGATGGTGATTGGACGACGACGCGCTGCTCCGTGATTGGTTGGTCATAGTCCGGTTCTAATACTGTTATGTTTTCTGTATTTTTAGGGAAGAAGCCTAGAAGGGATTATTCAGGATGATATATTGGTACGGTACTCGTGTGATAATATAAACTGTATTTAACTAATCACCTTATACCACAAATGATATAAAAATTATAGACATAGAGAAAAGGGCGTATTGGTAAACACGTGGATGACGTCACCCCTGGCTGTGGTCGTGTCCCATACTGGTACACCAGCCACTGATGTAAACATTGTTCGTTGTATGGAACGATATACATCTCGTCTTGAAGTGGAAAAAGTAGATTTAAACGACTTGGATTTAAAAATAAAAACGATGTAAAACAGAAACCCCTATAGGTTATAAAATATTTTATTGTAGAGCCAGTCTTATTTTATTGCACACCGAGTACCATTTACTTGGCATCATGACCGTTTATAACTCAATGTAGTACAACCAGACACGGATTAACTGTAGGTCAAAATCGAATCAGTTGTAAGTAAATCTGTTCATTATAATTAGAAAGTGGGCCCATACCGCCCCCTGGTGGCAGAAGATAATTATAGTAAATGTGCCGGCCGGTCTAAAACATAATCTCGAGGACAGGTCTGCAAACACTGTAGTGACTCAGCAACGTGTCATATTCGTAGAGGTGTAAAGAAAAAAAGAGAAAATGAACATTTAAAATACATATTTATTGTGAGAGGTTTCAGGTGGGTACGATTACAGCTCAGCAATGGGCTTGTGGGGCCAGTAGGGATACTTGACCTTGTCCAGCTTGGTCTCTGGGAAAGTATCATTGAGATCCTCGATAGTCATTTGGTCGAAGGGAATCATGTTGTTAAACTTGGCCAGCTGAGGGAAACAAAGAGCAAGCATATGGACACGTTCTTACACAGTTGTTTTCCTTGATAATTGGTTGTCAGGTGACCAGGGTATTCACATTTTTAGACATGATTGTACATTTTAAGGATGAATTTATGGGTACAATGTACAATATTACCTGTGCCTCATACTGAGCAATGCGGGCCTTGGATTCTTCAACGTAGGTCAATGCCTGGTTGTTCTGTTGAGATTAAATATATAGCTTATCGTTACACAGAAGATAAACTGGGCAACCACAAAAAAAATAAACCTTGTTCAGTGAATTAAAATATCTGTAGTACTGAGCACAACATTCAATATTAGTTTGTTAGATCGGAATTCAAATGTCAATTTGATTAGTTTAATGAAATTAAAAAAAATAAGGATGTTATGACTGCATATTTGCAAACCAAGTGAGGTTCCAATTGACCAGAATATGCCAGTGATAAAATACAAAAATACATGTGAAGGTGCAAGCCATCCCACAGTCCAAGAATGCTTTAGGTCAACGCTTCAATCAAGATCACAGAACCATCAAGATGTCTTGTCCAAGCAGGCGATAGCCAGACACCCCATCATTACTTTTGTATTCGGATATCAGAACATTGTTCAAAAACTTTGGTATCCCTTTGAAACTTTCTTTCAATAATAATAATAATACTATGTCCTAAATGTTCTAGGGTTCTCCACAGGATGTGGCTCCTATTCTAAGTGTTTTATTAATTAACATATTCTGCCATTTTTGTAAGGTTTAAAGACCAAGAGCTGCCTAAAAGCTCTTCCTTCTAATAATAATGCATTGGTTATTTAATAAACATCAATAGAAAAAGGAAGCAATGTTTTTTTTCCTTTTGTGACGATCCATCACCCACAATCACGGAAATTAGACAGTAAAAGTTATCCGTCGATAAAAAACAATTCTGCAGCAGTGGTCTCTGCCAGCTCAGATAAAGGCAGCCCTATGATAATTGTTTTATTCTTTCAGAAACTCTAACAAATATGAGAAGCCTGAAATGATCTATTTTGCTTGACCAATGTCAGGTTTTCATCTGAACCACTTCACTCGCTTTGGCAGCTGTAGAACTCTTAGAGCAGAGCAGGGCTTTGGGTAAAGTCTACAGAAAGGCATGCGAGTAGTCCTTATTTTTATTTTTTTTACGGCAATATGTCAACCATCTTTTTAGAAATCAATTAGCCAGGGATTAATTGAATAGATTAATAATGTATTCATTTTGGAAAGGCAATTTAAGATCAAACAGATTCTATTTAGGCTGGCTTGTCACATGACATCAGTGCCATACATAACGCAAGCACTAGAGCTTCTAAAGTTAGCCACTGTCCCACAAGTGATCGTCATTAGTAGCCTTAGTCTTTCTCACGGTAACTCACACAGTGAGAGAAAGAAGCTTATAATGAGACAACGCCGCAGAGAGGTGGCGTATTATGGTCTACAGGATGAAACGCACGCGTGATGTGTCCATGTCTGCACTCCTACGTTTGTTTGCTCTGGTGAATCTGGCATCACCGGCAACGATACAAACAGGAAACACTCCTTCGGGTTGGACTTACAGACTCGGCCTCCTGTGCATTGATTACACTGGTCTGGGTGTCGGCCGCCTCAGGGATCTGCAGAGCCTTGAACTGTGGGGATGAAGGAGGACATCGCCGTGTGAATGAGTGAGTGAGTAATGAGTTACCATGAAACATCACACTCAAGGTTTAAACAAATGTATAACGAGTTAATAGTAAACCCCGGCACAGTTCACCTTCTTCTCAAACTCGTCCACCATGCCAGCCTTGGCCACGGCAGTCTTGTAGTAGCTCCAGTCGATGACGGCCGGGGTGGGTGGCAGAGAATTCAGCCTGGTAAGAAGAAGACACATGCACAATAAGGTGAAGTCTGCGTTTACAATGTTCATACATCTGCAGTCCAATATTACAGCAGGGTGTTTGCATCAAAACTGCAACCGGCAGGCAGGCACTCACTTGGAGGCGATGGCGTCGCTGCGCGTCTTCAGGGCGTTGAACATGCTCCTCTGGTTGGCCGGGATGCGCTCGGCGAACGACACCCAGTCGATGGCCTTCAGGGCTACTCTGCGACCTGCCATTGTGTGATCTACCCCAAAACAAACGAGACGGAGATTCATTTGACAAATTCAGTCAAGACATTGGTTCTGTTTGGCAAAAAAAAATCACGTTAAGTTAAGGGTCACCCTCCCCACCAGACATAGAGCGCAAACACCGCATCAATAAACTTCACACACACACACACACACACACACACACACACACACGTTGCAGGTGATTGGTTGAAGTTAGCGCCAGCCGACGATCCGGCTGGCGTTAACGCGGTTAAAGCCCACCAGAATAGGACATAAGTGCACATCAAATGACAGCTCCGTTTGGTTAAGAGGGAAGGTAACCCCCCTTCTGACAGACAGCCAGGAGGGGGACGTGACCACCCGGAGCACTACTGTCTGCAGTCTGCAGGCTAACCGGGGCTACTAGCCCGGCCGGCTGCAGAGAGCCAAGGTCAGGATACACTCTCTGCCCTCCCTCCCGCCCCGCCACGTCCACGTTAAACGGAGTAAACCCGGTATATTCTGCGTACTTATACCCCTGGCAGACATGTACGATACATAAACCACCCCCGTTTTAAGACACATTCGCTGAATTTGTACATTAGCCTACCTACCGCTGTCTCCTCTAATGTCTTCTTACCTCGAAGCGATGTGGGGGGAGTCTTCTGGCGACAACTGCGCAACTGCGGAAGTCACTTTTCTTCCCCTCCACAAGGTTACCCGGATATACCGCCCCCCACTAAAGGTTACCCGGATATACCGCCCCCCACTGGTGACCGCCGTGTATGACTTATGATAATAACTGTAGATTAGGGGCAGATACTGGGGTTTATTGGTGACAGACATGACAGACAGATATAAATTTTGATACTTACAAAGTTAATTATGATACATGTAAAGTAAGCCAGATATTGCCTTATATTGGGGACGGTCATTGTATGAATTATAATGATTACGGCAGTGTAAGCCTGAACACTGCCCCCTGTGGGTGACCGTCATGTACTACGGTCATGTACGGCAGAGTAAGCCGGATGCTGTACCCGATGGGGTGACCGTCATTTACGGCAGAGTAACGCTGATACTGCCCCCTGTGGGTGACCGTCGTGTACGGCACAGTAAGCCTGATGCTGCCCCCTATGGGTGACCACTATGTAGGGCAGCATAAGCCTGATGCTGCCCCCTATGGGTGACCACTATGTAGGGCAGCGTAGGCCTGATGCTGCCCCCTATGGGTGACCACTATGTAGGGCAGCGTAGGCCTGACACTGCTCCCTATGGGTGACCACTATGTAGGGCAGCGTAGGTCTGATACTGCCCCCTATGGGTGACCACTATGTAGGGCAGCGTAGGCCTGATACTGCCCCCTATGGGTGACCGTCATGTATGAATTATAACGGTCATGGATGGGGAGCAGCGGTCCTCTCACTCTGACTACATGCGTAGGGGCGATTAAGCACAAAGATAAAATAACATTGAAATCGTGAAGCAGATTGAGAAACAGATAAAAAAAAATGTATTACAATTGTAGTATGTTTAATTACAAATAATGTCATACTCTTTCTTTGCATATAGGTCGACTTACATCATGTTAATCTTGCATGCGAGGAGGCCTATTAGTATTTGTCTTACATTTCATAATTAAATGTGTATAAGTTGATGCAGCGTTCAAGCTAATACCAAAACATGAATAGACCTATAGAAGTATTTTTATGTCATGGATTTTAAGATGAGGCGAATAGGCGATTTGTTTTTTGTGCGCATAAACTTGCCCTGTCGTCAGCAGATATCGACTCCTGAAGTAAACCTGCTGTGTATTTATCCCATTCTTATGATAAAACAAAAAGTACAATTCCATAAAAAATATACCATCTGACGAAGGTTCAGGAAAATAATGTAGACCAAAAAAATAACATTAGTCAGTGAACCCTACGTTGATAACGTTTAGAATTACAAATAGGACTATGTCTCAGCGCACTAATGTAAAGTAGCCTAATTGTCCCAGAATAAGCCTCACATCACACGTCTAGTTTAACTCAGGCCCGGTTCAATGGAAACTCGCGTAACTCAGGGTTTTAAAGGAAGAAGAAAACTCATTCACACATTTAAATTGTTTATTTTTTGAAAAACATTTGTAAAATCAGTTTAACAAGCAACTGAGGATTGTTTTAATACGGAATGTATGTACACAGTACAGATACAGAGATATTCAATAAATACCATTTTCATTCGTGTTTCCCAAGCAACGTCTGAGGGCTTACACACTTTTTATTTACAAACCGAAACTTTTAGACAAAAGTAGGCTACTTCAAATATCTCCCCCATCAAGGCCACGTTGTGATAGTAAGAAATTATGATCCTAAATATGCTTTCTAAAAAATATATATTTCATTTATTATTATTATTATTTTCTATTAATTTTGCAGACAGAAGAATTCATTCAAAAAATATACTGTCTGCACGGGACACAGTCCCCAAACTAAGGCTGTTGAAAACTGAATTTCTTCCATATAGGCCGGTCAACGTGTAATAAAACTGGAGTCTGTTCTATGAAGTACATTGGTCATAAGGCACTCAGTCCATGTAAGTACTTTTCTGTTGCTGGTATATGCCCACTAGGCCTAATTTACAGTTGGTTATTACATTAATGTAATACAAGATTTAACACACATCATGAGTAGCAATGTAGACTGGAGTTAGGCCTCGTAAGTTTTGGGTTCCAATTGCAGGCCTATATTTAAGGCGTGTATAGGCCTTGGTGGAAATAACCTGAGAACTAAGTTTCAATTAATTAAGGTCCGTGTATCCGTAGCTTAACACATTTGGCCTGACCGAAATATAAACGGATGGAGCAAATTTCGTTTGGTTTTTTAACAGATTTTCTACACCCTACATATTTTCAGAAATGCACTTGTCCTTTCGCAAGGTAAATGCAAACATCCAAATACACTAAAAATCTTTCTATGCGGTCGTGCATTTCCACCATCAATAAACCCTTCGGAAGACCATTTAGGACAGGTAGTACATTCCATAAGTGACCGGTCCACCGAACAGTCCCGGGACGGGCAGGGCGGGCCGCTGGAAGGCGTTGGAGTGTCCGTACATGGATGGAGAGCCGAGATGCCCTCCGAGGGGAAAGGGGAGCGCAAACGCGGGCAGGACGGGCTTGGAGGCCAACTTATACTTTTCCAACTCGGCCTCCTGCAGTCTTTTGGCTTTCGCTCTCCTGTTCTGGAACCAGATCTTCACCTGCGTCTCCGTCAAGTTAAGTGAGTTGGAGAACTCGGCTCTCTCCGCGATGGACAGATACTGTTTCTGCCGGAACTTGCGCTCCAGCGCCAGCAGCTGCGAGGTAGTGAAGGGGGTTCGAGGTTTTCTGTTGTTTTTGTGCTTCCTTAACGCGCACGTAGACGGACTGGCGCTTCCTGCAGACAGCAAAGAAATCAGACAGGTTAGTACACACAGACTTTAACTTAGCATTTTGTGTCATATGCATATCTATCTCTCTCTCTCTCTCTCTCTCTCTCTCTCTCTCTCTCTC
>JAOPUA010000121.1:18038544-18049274 GCA_027122455.1 Trisopterus luscus | reverse complement strand
AGCACAAACCCGTACTTACTCACGCTCACAAGCATCCCACACACACACATACAGCACACGCACACGCTCACGCTCACAAGCATCCCACACACACACATACAGCACACGCACACGCTCACGCTCACTCACACTCACACACACGCCACAGTTTAGTGTGTGAGCGGGAGAAGTGGGAGGAGCATCTGGGCAGGATAGCAGCAGCATTCCAAGACCAGGGAGAAGCTCCTGTGTCCAATTTAAAAGTGAGGTTTGGGAGTTGAGTCTGCAGCACAGGGCCCATAATTGGCATCCTTCTTGTCTTATTAAAGACAAGGAGCACTGAGACGGATCCCCAAAGCAAAAGGTTGGCCTTTATTAGAATCCTCTGTCAACTGAAACATCCGCAGAAGGGACTCAATTAAGCCGAAAGCAAATGCATCCCCCTTTGAACTGTTTACTGTTTTCAAGAGATAATTAAGGTTGATGACCTTCATAAACTTCATAAAGACAAACAAAGCTGGGGCTCGTTGTTAACTCTGGTTTCCCTCCACAGCAGATGGCCCCTGCTAGTTTTCTGCCATAGATTTATTGACCTTTTTCGTGTTTATTACATTTGTACATTTTTCTATGAATGTAGGCTAAATTACTTCAAGGTACAGTGTGTCGATTTTGCTAGCAACTAGCGGTGAGGTAGCAGATTGTGACCAGCTGAATCCCCCCCCCCCCGACCTATCCCTCCTTCCTAGCGACTACAGTAGCCAGTACCGGCCTGTAGTATGTAAGAGGCCAGTAGGCACTTCCAGAATAACGTGCCCATCTACGACAGCATCGAGTACCCCAGTGTGAATGGAAATGGTTCGTTATGCATTTGAATTGAGTTTCTGTATTAAGTGGTGAGAGTTCCCACTCCCAATGTGGATGTAAACGCCACATTCTATGGTAACAAAGACGCCACCCTCCTTGTTTTAATGGGAGTACACACTAATAAAGACTAAACAAAAACACATTAATATTATATTCCATTCCTGCAACGTCCCTTCCGCTGGGTGCCACTCAATTCCAAACGCGACACCTTGAATTATTTTGCTCTTTAATTGCCTTCAGAGTGCCCTTCCTTTCCCCGCCCCCCTTCAGAATACCAAAAAGTTTGAACTGAATAATTTTCCTCCCCCCTCCCTAATTCCGAGCCGAGATCAGATGCAACCTCTCTGAAAGCCGGAGAAGGGTTCCGGACCTCGGCCACCCCCACCCGCTCAGCCACACCGCCTCCCACGTCTGCGTCGAAAACCAATTCAGCCTCTGCCCTGAGCCTCTTAAAGCAGTGGTGTTCACCGAGGCCGACGGGCGGGGACAGGCTTGACGGGGTTCACTGTGTGCTCCGTCGGGCCCAGTAAAGCGTGTGGTGGGTTTTATTTTGTACTAGCATGTGACACTCGACGGCCGCAGACTTAATCCCTCAGTGGAGGGATTAAGTTATTAAAATTAAAAAAAAAGAACTGTCGTTTTTCTTTTTGTTCTTCCACGTCGCCGGTGGCGACGGTCCGTTGTTCGGGTGATTGTCACCGACTCATCGGTTAAGTGTCGCGTTAATGACGCAGCGCTGCACCGCCCACCTGCCCGTCCACCCACCAGCGGACCCCCGCGGGCCCGCCCAGTAGCACCATTACCGCTGAGCTGCAGTGGCAGTTTCCCCCCTCCGAGTCATATTTAGTGTATCGCTGACGTGCTGAACCAATGTGACAATTAGCATTTCTCTTTTGCCTGTTGCTGTTTTAATAACCCTGTGGAGGGGGGTGGGGGTGGTGGGGTGGGGGGCACGGATTCAGACCTCCTTCATCAGCGGAACGCTGCTTTCTTTTTTTTTTTTTTTTTTTTTTTTCAAGGGGCCCTAGAAGGGACCCTGTCTCATGCTCGGTTATTGTCCCCACCTCCTTCTCCCTGTTGGCTCCTCTGTCGGCGTGTTTCTGGGAAAGTGTTTACTGTGACTCCAGGAGCAGGCTGGGTCTCTCTGAACACTCGGGTATTATACAATTTTGTTCCAAATTGTTTCTCTTTTGTACAAACAAGCCTCCCAACACGAGCGGTTTCATTACCGCCCGTAGGTGCACAAAGGTTCTCAGGCGGGGGTGAAATATGAACGTGTTAACATGGCCATTAAGTCAGTTAGTTCGTCTTGTTTATTTTATGTAATTGTTGGAACCCCGACCCCCACCCCACCCCCCGTAATTTGATGTGAATGTGCTGGCTCAAAAATAATAAAAAAGAAAGCTTGCATATTCTATGCACTCTGGTCGGACATGATTTGCCAACTAAGGTATTTAATTATCACACTACGTGAATGTAGTGTATATGTTCATTGTTGGCCGATACAATTGGCCACGTTCCTTTAAAAAAATACCCCCGTCCATGTTCTAATGTTTCCATAAGAAAGCTATCCCTCATTGTACTCTGAAATGAGGTGTCCGGCTACACGAATATGTGGAATAATTGAAAATAACATTATTCACAAAAGGTTTATTTTAGTCTTGTCCTTAATGGAAAATTCCTTGACTCCCAGTAACAAAGCGCTTTGTGTGTTAATACAATAAAGGGACAAAGACTCTAGGGGTGCTCTGGGTATGGGGGTGGCTCTTGGACACAGGTCCTGCAAGTCGAACAGAAAACTCAGTATTAATTTTTGTTAATTAGCCACAGGTCCATACTAGACCAGTACTTATTTTCAACAATTTACATTTTGCTTCGTCGTAATGTTTACATAATATGTTTTATTTATTGACTATTTGATATGAGTGGACCTGTAGCGAAGGCTGCGTTATATAGGCCAGACCCCCATGGAGTTGTATTATCAAATGAGTATTGTTTGGAAAAGTATCATACTGGAAATAGAGATTTGCTTTCCTGATGTGGCACTTTGATCTTTAGGACCTTTGTTGTGTGCTTTGCCGTTTCATCAGTTCTGCCAGGATTCACTCATGTCATCGATTTAACCATTGCTAATACAATTTCCGTTTGGTTATATGATTCCCCTCTTATTTGGTCCTCCCTGCTGTATTATTTAAAGCATGATATACAGATCAGGTCAGATACAGAATAACAACAGCATACCAACATTTGATGCCCCGTCACTACCACAGCCTCCACCTGCTGTGGATCTGCTCGGTATTGCATTTAACCTTCACAGTGGGTTGGGTTATCTGATGCACCCCATGGGTCACTGACTAGTGCTCCCAGCGTAATGCTGCTCAGCACACTTAACTTTGCAGAGCGAGTGTTTGAGATGGAAGGTCTTAAATTGATCGCCTATCATTGTAGCCTACATGGGTTTGATTGGACCGAGTCGGCCAATAGGGACGCATGACTAGTCTCCCGTCTGAGCCAGCTACGCTCATCTGAATCTGTGTTTCTGTGCAAACTGTCCTTGTTACAGTTTGAAGACACAGACTCTCTGCCATCGCTGTCATTTCTTGTTCATGAAAAACATTAGCATTTTCTACTAAGAAAGAACACAAAAATGATGGATATGACAATGTGACCTTGATTCCTTCAAAATGGAGATATTAAGATTGACAATGAAAGCAGGGTTACAAAGTGGGCCGAAAGAGGGATTTCAATTGGACAGCGCGTCTTGGAGAGGAGTCAGTGCGTATCATGGTAGATGGGGGGCCAATTGGGTCAAGGCCGATATACTGACGACAAAGTCCATATCGGTGTGTTCCCATACGCTATCCAACTGGTGGCGATTTTGACAGGGTACAATATACTGGTCACGGTCATGATGTATAGTCAATGCAATGTGTGGGTTAATTGAATAACGCCAGGAGGTTCCTACCGTCTCAGCGTCCTTGCACTCCCAGACCTTATATTTACGGTTTCCGGATACTGATTACTGATACTCATAATTCATGTGGTATCGTTAAACAATCGCAGACATCAGTGTGTTAGGGGGCAGCGTGCAGAAGTTGAACTATTTCGGCTGGGCACCTTACCCGATCGTGCCAAACGCGACCCTTCATTTAAAACACAAACCGGAGATTTAGTTTGTGCAAATACACCATTTTCTGTTTTATTTATAGTACATCTCTCGATGGGTGGAGGGAGGGTTGTGAGGGGTGGAGAGAGGGTTGTGAGGGGTGGAGAGAGGGTTGCAGTTCAGACCCAGATTGACGGACAGAAGGAGAGAGGAGAGGTTAGGATCCTGTTCAATACACAAAACCTAACAGTAACATTTTCTGTCCCCAGAAAGAGCTGAAAATAGTCAAAGACTGCACGCCTCCAACATATGCCCTTTCAGGCTTATGCTTATGCTCTCAGTGCACATGGGGATTTTACTTTTTGATTGACAGCTCTAAGCGGGCTGGCCCAGCTGTTCTGGGGGCTTGTTTTGAAAGTATTGCATGTTTAAGTTCGCTTATTTCAGGGTTTTTTGACTGAAAATCCCCCGAGTGGAGTTTCACAAAAGGCAAAATGATACTTGTAGATAAGACCCAGTGTCAGTGTATCAGCATAACACCTATCAAATTGTGGTAATTGAGGAATTTACAAAAAGCAGACGAAAGTAGCAGATGAAATGTATTTCTTCAAACATTTCGTTTTTGTGGTGTGAGATGTGTGCACATGATGCATGAAACGTATTCAAAGTCCCATGTGTAAAATGGAGGTGGACACCAACCCAATCCCCCCCTTCTCATATTTCCTACTCCTACTGTGGCCTATACTGGTCTATACTGGCCTGTTCTGGCCTGTATTGTATCTGGTTCCAGTAGATACTTGCAGAATTATGTCAACCATCTAAATCAGCATGGAGTAGCCGTGTCAAGTTAAGGGGTTATTTTTGTAAAACCATGGGTGTTTTTACATTAAACACGATTGTTCCTTGCTTTCCCCCCCCCCCCCGTAAATAAAATAATAAAAACATCATTGAGCTGAATTGGAATGTACACATTCACCGCTATTTCTGTTTTGCAAAAAAACAAACATCTCGATAAGATGCAGGTGTGCGGTTCTATGGCTATACTTTTGTTTTGGAAACCATCTTCCCCTGAAAGAGCGAGAGAGAGAGCCTACTTTGAGTTATCGGACAGGGAAACCTAGAAAACGTATGTTTCCAAACCATGGATGTATCAAAGAATACACACCCGCTTCATTATCATAATGAAGCCTCACCATTTGACTGTCTGTGCTGTCTGCAGTTATAGACGTGTGTTCTGGGCTACCGTAGCACTATGGCGGTGGATATTAGAATGGCGGTCTCCCTGAAAGAGGATCTACTAGTGTTGAATAGAGCACTTCACTAACACAACCTTAATAACGGTATAACGGCTATGTGCTGTGATGATAGATTTGATACCAGACTTAATAAAAAGAGGAACCACTCAAAGGCATGTGAACAGGCCTCTGGTTTACATTCTCCCGCACCTTTTGCGGTAATAAACCAAGCGCTCGCAAAAAAGCTCTGTCAAGATCTTCTTAATTCTTTCTTAATTAACAATAATAACTCGATAGGAAAGTCCTCCTTCCTGTAAAACCGGGATCAGGCGTATGGATGGCGGTGCGCGGCATGTTGTTTGAATTACGGCCTAGTGATATATTATATGCTTCCTCTACCAGAACGCACACGGAAAAAGGTACCTATTACTCTGTGTGCGCTTTTCCTTTGATTCTAATATCATGCCAATCCATATCTTTTTATAGTCTCAAGTCCACGGGGCTGAGATGAAAACCACAGCTACAGCGCGGCGTGATGTGCTGCGCTCATCTGTTCTCCGCTACCTTACTGCCGAGCTCACACTTTCTTTGACTATTGTGGTTACTTTTTGCATTGATTTTCGTTCGCTGCAGCTCGATTTTCCCGGACTTCTTGTTTAAGAAGTCAGCCAGTTGCAGTGTTTTGTGAAAGAAAAAAAGTGTATATATATATATATATGTGTGTAGGTGAAACCTTTGCATCTGCAATGGAGCCCTGAGATGCTACGACTTATGAGTTACGACGTAACCTGGCATTCGCACAAGAAATATTGGCATTGATTTCTGCAATATCAATATTTCACTTCATTTGTATAGCACGTCTCATACAGCATTAAATGGATAGAGTTGGAGCTGCAACCGTTACTTACCTGTGTTCAATTGAAAGTTTAGTTTGAGGCTTGTGTCACTCAATAAACAAATTAGGAATAATTTATGTAAAAGAAAAAATGAGCCCACAAAATTGTGTCATTTATTCAAGCATCACCGTGATGGTCCCACACACACACACACCCACACACACGTCTGCCACACACACAAACACACACGCACGCACTCTATTTCAATTTTCAAAGTGGTTCGTCAAAAAGAGCCACCATGTGCCAAACACTGTATAACATGTTATGGCTTTGAAGTGTGTCCACCAGCTGCCTCACTGCTTGGCACACGCTTTCAAAGCAGTACATTAGCTTTGGACAGCCAGTGGTGGAAAAAACAAAAACACACCCTTACCAAAAGAGTATCATTGTCTATGACATCTAATCTCCATGCATCTTTATGCATTATCAGAGAGTCAGCAAGTGAGATGGAGATAGATCGCAGGACAGAGCGAGGGAGAGCGAGAGAGGGAGCGGTAGAGCCAGATGAAGTCAGGACGAGGGTTAGGAACGGAGGAAGTGAAGATGCAAATCCGTGGCCCGAGATTTGATCTAGAGGACTTGTGTCAGAAGCACTGACATAAATGATGTATCACCGCGGGCTCATCAATAACACTCAAAGAGGACCTAATGGAAGTATAGAACTGGGATAGATAAGAAGTTTGGCTGGGGGCTTTCATAAATCAGCCTCTCTGAGTGACCTATTTAAAAGTGAGCCGGCGTGACATCCGCATGCATTACAAGCGCGGACACATGCTTCGCGGGAGGGGGAAACGATGCTGTTGTCTGACTGTAATTGTCACAGACAACTTAAGCACATGTACTAAAGATTCGGAAGCGGTTTGTGCTTTGGAAAGTTCCCTGAGAGGGGATTGACTGAGTGATTTGAGTTTGCTGGTTTCTCCCTACTGGTTTGTGCTAAGGTGTTAGCATTAGCTAAATGTTGTTTTGTTTAGGAGGCATACTTTTCGGAGGCGACTCAAAGTGAAGTTATGCAGGGCTTGGAACTGAGAGATGAATACTTTATATTCTATCCTTATGTCATTTAATCAAATGGCATGGGTTTCACAATTGTATATTAATGGTTATCATTATTATCAATATTATAATATGCTGAAAATGGACAAAATATTTCCAGTATTGTGACAGATGGATAGTAACTTCATTTATCCCCGAAGGGAATCTATTTGGCAAAAATAAACGCAATAACTTGTTACTGTCATTAACAAGCAATTCTACATATTTTACCTCAAATGTGTGTGTTCACGTGTGCACCAGCGGATTCTCCTTGACCTAATCATTTGTGTGGGAATGTAAGCGGGGCCCTCCTAATGACTTGGGGTTGGAGCCAAACACCACCTGCAGTCTGTCCCATTTGGACGCATCCCGCCATTTTCCACCATGTGCTATATTGTGGCTCGCACTTCCTGCGAGTGAAGGAAGGAGTGACCTTTTAAAACGCTGTTGAGCATCTTGCCGCCAGACGGTACTGTAGAAAGTCCAAAGTACACCCTAATTCCCCAGCTCAGGGGGGAACGCAAATAGATGTGTATGGATGTGCACCAGGTGCAAGCGGCTGTCGCAACACATCTTGATTCATCACAATTTGTGTGTGCAATTCCTCCTCGTGTTCTTTTTGTCGTGTTATAAACTTGTGTTACACGAATCAGGAATAGCCGAGAGTGCACATTGCTCTGGTGCCTGTTTTATTTGTCTCTGTATATCCATACACGCACACTTTTTGGTGGACGTACACAACGTCCACATGCCATTACCTTGATTGCTATGGGTCTTACTCAAATGAACACATGCAACATGTGATGTATGATGATCAAAGTAATCAACGACCTGAACAGCCCTCCTTTGTAGAGCACATTCAAAATAGCTTTTAAGCAGTAGAAGGTAGAAGATGGGAATCAGGGATTCAAACTAACAGCCTTGAAACCATTGCTAACGCTATTGGCTTGGGGCGGGAGCTGGCTCAGAACCGTAGCTCTAGCTAGCGCCGCTGTCCTCTGGGGTGTGCTCTGAGGCATAGGGTTCTGATGCAACAGATCATTTAGTCAACGCGTTGGAAGAAAGAAATAAAGACAGTAGATGGATCTTTTTCATCGCGGGGTGTCTGAGGACGTCAAGGCGAGCTCCCTTAACCCCTCCAGCATGAACCAGCAATCACTTCGACTCCAGCGGGAGAAGGTTGATGGTAAACGGTAAACAGACTGCATTTATGGGGCGCTTTTCTAACAAGTGGCCACTCAAAGCACTTTGCAACATCGCACAGTAAACTAATTCACCCACTCATGCACACATTCGTGCACCAACGGCGGTGTCAACCATGCGGCAGCCAGCTCGTCGGGAGCAGTGAGGTGTTAGGTGTCTTGCTCATGGACACCTCCACACTCACCTCGGAGGACTCAGTGAGGCGAAGCAGGGAATTGAACTACCAACCTTCCGGTTAGCAGCCAACCCGCTCCACCTCCTGTGCACATGCTGTCCCAGGTGGGTAGGTAGATGTTAGACGCTGGGAACGGCGATGTAATGAATGAAGAAGCTTGGCAGCTTATGTTGTCCTCTATTAGCAGTGTTTCCAAACTTTTTTTCTGGGGACCCATTTTTTTTTAAATTACAAACCATCGCAACCCAATTCACAAAAGGCCTTATCTACAAAATCGAGATAAGAACGAATTTGTACAACATTCCTGAACGTTTTTACTGCCAATTCGGCATCCCCTTATATATGAACTTAAACCGGCCATTTCTGAGAGATAAATCATGACTGTTTTATGCACTTGTTATTGAAAACATTATGCACATATTAAATACTTTATAAATGGGACTAAATAAATGCATTTAGGTGGGGGTAACATCTCCTTGCTTTGGCTATCTCATTGTTTTTATTTCCTCTCAAGTAAAACAAACACAATATACATGGTTCTTGTTGAAAGTTTTTTAAAATGCAAATGTGTAAAGAAAACAAAAAAAAAACACTTTTTATTTTTTACTTTTACAATTTATTTGGTGACCCACTTCAGATCTCCAGTGTTTGGGAAAGACTGTCTTATAGGGTCTGGGGCCCGGCCAGCTGGGGTGCAGCACAGTTTTCTCTGTCACAGCAAATGAAAACTGCAGCTTTTCACGTGGTGGAGAAAATGAAGAGAGATGGAGGGAAGGGGAATATATATATATATAAATGAGGACCATCGGGGAAGGGGACAAGGACAGGAATGAGTTAAAAATGAATGGTCGGCGCCAGAACGGGAGAATTAGGAAATGTCTCAGGAATTTGTAGGTTGGTGAACGTGTTCCAAAGCTGGGGAAGGGACAAAGTGAGGTTTAAGAAGGAAGAGGGAAGTTTAGTAGGGATGGGTCAGGACGACGGACAGCTGGGCAGATCAGCAGTGACTAATACCTACTGGACAGAGCTGCGCCCGGACACAGGGACATGGAACTGGAAACTATTTAAGCTAAATGCCAATTAGCAATAGATTTTGAATCAGTCAGGTCCAGTTGTCCTCTGAAGGATGAATATCCCCCTCTGAAAGAACCGTTGTACCGCTGATAAACAAAGGGACGAAGTAAATTAATAAATAGTTTGAAGATTAAGAAGATCGTTGAGAAATTTTAATATTTCAGGAAGCTATCTTTGCGTAATGGTGATTACCAATGAGTGATGCTATTTTTTACGTTATTCATGAAACTTCATAAGTAAGTAAAGTAACTTTGGACTGGTTTGCTTTGAGGCACTTTCTCCAAGACTCCTACTCCCAGATCGGTTTTCTCTTTGGGTTTCTCTCTCTCCTAAAGCCAAAACTTGTGAAACGTCCCTGTTCTTTCGATTCAGAGGGAGCTGTTCTTTTCTAAGAATGACTGTGACAGCCGGGCCCCTATAGGGTTCTCTCCCCTCAAAAAATAATAAAATAAAATGAATAAGATTACATTCTGCTATCATCTATTTGACCAACCTCTTTGGAAAGCATAGGCTTCTACATTGCTCCACACATGAATGATATCAAGAAACATGTACGGAAGTAGTGAGAGTATGGAAAAGACAGCTTGAAATCTCCCCAAGAGGTCCTCACAATCGTCCATGTCTTGTTCAAGCAGTCTGTCGTGGTGTTATTGTTGTTCATAATAAGTGCGTCCAAATATCCCTTTCCCTTGACAAAAAGTTATCGCATTGGTTGATGCCAACACTGCTTTGTCTGATGATGATGACGACGACGACGACGACGACGACGATGATGATGATGACTAAAACCTTACACCTATACCACCACCAGGGTTTACAGAGAACACCAACACTGTCACCGTGGCACCTCGCTCTCAGGAGCTCGTTGTGGCTCACGGACGGCATAATGGATGCCATCTTGGGCCCATGAAAGAATTATCCCGTGTCCCCATTTATCACTCCTAATCATTTCCTGCAGATTTCTGGAGACCAGCGTTATTGAGTGCATCTATCTTCCCGTAGCCGTGTCACGAGACGGGGACAGATAGCCCAGGCTGAGAGATTAGGGCTGAAAGAGACCCCCTGACAGTCCCTAACCTGTCCCGTTGCTAACTGCTCTTCATCTCAGTGCACACTTGACCATAAATGAGCACCGTTCACCGTTCACTATCTACAGAGTAATG
>JAOPUA010000121.1:17870875-17882461 GCA_027122455.1 Trisopterus luscus | reverse complement strand
AGCATGCATACTCATCATACTCATGGAGATAAGTACTCAGTGCTGCGGTGGAAGTCAGAAAGTGGTCCAGAACTTAATCACTTGCATTTTCAATTGTTTTAATGTTTTTTTTTAACCTTTTAAGGTTCACGATGAAGGGTCCATGCAAGGTACATTTCTACATCGAACTTCATTCAAGGTTGAATTAAGAACAAACAAAGGAATCAGACCTTGTTTATGGGGTCAATGAATGTTTATACTTGGTTTATATTTCCTCTCTCGTATTCAATTAACTTTTTCGTTCTCCCACACGGCTATGAAATACAATAATACAACATGTGGATGGCACAACAAGATGACTATATTGCCAGATGATTATGTTGTGATGAACCGGGGTCCTATTTATGAGTTGCTATCTTGTGAGAGCACAACTCCTGTATTTTCCATTTCAGGATTTGACTCAATCCTGCGGTTGTGACGGAGAATAAGTGGTTTGGCTTACACCCTTCTACTAAATGCAGTACATGCCATAGCCCCCAACAGTTACTAATTCATACATCGGTGGACCACTCATTGCTAGTCAAACACACATTATTCTGAGCTTCGTTTTCGGAGGCGGTAGAAAGGACACACACACACACTCATTTTGCATTCCGGTTAGGAAAGCACTCATTTGTTTATCTAAGATATTCATGAGGATTGAAATGTTGATTGGAACCAGACATGTTCTCTGCTAGGTAATCACTGGTCACATAATGAGTATTTTCTCTCTCCCTGTCCTCGCTGACTCTCTATCCTTGCTATTTATTTTTCTATTTCTCCTTGTGCTTTCCCTCTACCGCTTTTGTATTTCTACTCCGAACGGGGAAGGTTGTTCGGTGATCTAACTGCGGCGGGGGAGAATAATTGGAGGAGAGGACAAGATATTGAATTTTTAATTGTGGCGCCCTAAGAATAGAGTGGCCTTTCTCTGCAATGAAGTTATTGAGGGAGTAATTCGAGACACATTAGGAATTCTCCAGGTATGTTAATGGAGGTTGATGAAGTGACCGGGAATCTATAAGTCATTTAGCGGCGTGAAGTTAAATTGGATGCGGAGAGGGGGGTGGACGACTCTGACTGGTACTGGAATCCAATCCTATTGGTTCTTCCCCCCCAGTCACAGCCAAATACTGTATTGTCATAGGGATTTACTAGTGGGTAAAAAGTAATTGCCTCATATTACTGTTGGATGGTATAACCGATTGGGAATTGATACTGCTTTGGATAGTAATAACGACCCCTAACAAACAAGGCGATAAAGACTATTAGCAAGGCTAAATTATGACTATTGTTAACAATCTTTTTGAAAATGGTTTGTCAATTCAATTATCTATTATTTTATATACAAACGATTAAACCACATGGGGAGGCGGTATTGATCAAGTATAATATCTCCAAAGATATAATTTAATAAGTTTGCCAAATACTTACAATACAAAGATGTGTTATGTTGATCTCAACATAATATATATGTCGCCTTGGTAGTAAATGTTTAACTCTTAACTCTCTCTCAAAGCTGCAGCCTGTCCTCCATGTAATGACTTAACAAATCACCTTGTGAAATATGGGAGAGCCCTATTGATGGAACGGAGAGCAGGACTGCTGACCGGGCAGCAGAGATAAATGAGCCCTTATTTGTCCTATCAGTGTACTCCTTCACAGTGATAACCCGCAGGGCTAATTCTTGTTCATGGTGATACTTAGTTTGCTTGACCTTAAAGAAAATATGGTGGAATCTAACAGAATTCAAGCAGAGTGTCAACATAGACGGTACGGGGTACTCATATGCAAATTGAACAAAAATTACGAAACAGAAAATATTTTATTCTTTCCAGAGATCCAAGATCGTGGTTATAAGGCAGTGGGGGGAGGCACTAATTAGAACAAAATCTGAAATGTAATACAAAAAACAGAATCATTTATGCGTTTCATTTCACTGTTCCTGTCCTCTTAATAACAACAGCAACAACAACAACAACAACAAGATAGTACAAATAAATAATCTCGGTGGCCCAAGTTGCCCCTACAACATCAACAAAAGTTGACTACTTTTTTGCCAAACAAGAACTAGTAGAAGGCAGAGCAGAACAGCGGCGTCCTGGGAGGACAGACGGAGGGTCCCTAACCCGGGCAGGACACCCCATGCATCCAAGGGGGCCAGACGGGGACGACCAGAAGGAGCCCATGTGCCCGTGTGCCCATGCCCGGAGACGGCTAGGAGGTCCCCGAGGTCCGGACCTCTGTCGTATCTATCGGATAAAAATCAGAAACTAAATAAAACTAAACCACAAAACTGAACCCCTGCAGCGACCCTTTGCAACGGCACTGAAAAAATAACAACACCTTAGTCCGAACACAAACACCTGCAGATCGATATCAGTGTGTGGCGTGGGCAAGAATGTGTGGTTAAGACGGAAACGACAACAGCATCACCAGAATTCCAGTGACTCTTTAACATGAGGATGAAGGTCAGTGCACCTCGTCCAGATACAGGACCTCTCCCCAACTTTGAGGTACTGGATTTTAAACCAGTAACGTGTGTTTTCTGTTTGTGTTTATCAAAGAGTGCAAGTTAATAAGCTTACTACCGTCAGAATACATTTGGTGACGATAAGACTTATTTATATTTCACTAGGGAACCACGTGTCCACTGGACCTCGATCAATGATCAATGAGGCGATTTCAAATCAAAGTCAGGGGCAAGCCTGGGACACTTCCATTGTCAGGGTCTCTGTCTCTCTCCTTCTAGAGATTCACATATACGACCCACTTACGGCCATGGACAGCCATTGGACAAATCCCCCCCCCGCAATCATCCCATTAAAAGATAATCGCTGACGGCTCCACTGCGCCGCTGCTGCCGTGGTCTGACCGTGGGAATCAGGGCTTCCTTGTACCAGAAGGTCGTAGTCTGGTAGGACAAGTGTCCAAACAATGCTAATCACTTTGGAAACCAATAGCACGGGCGACACAATTAGACCATTAGCATATTCGTTGGGCGGCAATCACCAACAAATTGTGACAATAATTGATGTTATTAGGATTGTTTGGCGCGGAACCCAAAGGTTCTTATCGGTGCAATGCAGCGTTGAACCCCCGCAATGTATAGGCGAGTATAAACAGGAGGAAAACAAAGTTCCTTTTGTGTGTGTGTTTGTGTGTGCGTGTGCGTGTGCGTGTGCGGTTTTATGGACTAGTTATGGCCAATCAATGGAGGCAGCCACTCCGGCTGGGAGGCGGGCGGGCTCTGATTAGTTGGAAAACCCTGTAAGCTCCGAGCGAGAGCCGGTGTGTGCTGAGTCAGGGTGGAAATCAGCACTAATTGACCTTTATTCCGGCCTCTGATCCCGGGCCCTGGCGCTCCGTAGGCCCACCCTGCACACGACTCCTCCTCCGCGCAAACCCCCGATTTTAAGACCTCTCCGCGTTTTCACGTTTCTCACTCTTTTGTCAGGGTTTCATCTCGTCCGGAAGTAGACCGCCATCTGTAAGAAAATAAATCACCAAAGCCCAAAGAAAAACCCAAGAAATACCCCCGCAGCAGCAGCGCGCTAGGCCCCCGGTGTGTCATTGTTTGGGGGGAACAAACAGCGCCGGCCGCCACGCAGCCCCCGTCACCGCCGCGTGCTCAACTGGTGAGCGAGATGTGATTCCTCCGCACACTTCTTCCACATGGAGCGCTGTGCCAGGGACGCCTTCATAAAGAGGATCAAGTCGATATTAGAAAGAAAGGAGCCACCGCCGAGGTGATTTGGTATCCAAATCACGGCACCCCCTCCCATGCATGTTTTTTTCCAGCGAGGCTCAAAGCATCAAGGACAAGCAGCGATTTCCCAGGGAGCCCGGGAATGCGCCAGGTTCCCTTTTTTACACGCCGTTCCAGATGCTTCATTAGGGCATGATGTCTTTCATCATTATTCTTTCATGTAATTCTTCGGTACACAGCATCTGCACTCTGCTCACACTGTTTGTTATTTATGCAAAAATATTTCCATAAAAAAAAAAAGAGTGAATAAACATCCTTTGAAATAGATTGGGCGCCTTAACCGTTTCTGAAATCACAAGGTGAACAAATTACAGTGGCCAAACGTGACGGTGTCGAGACCCCGCGCAATATAAAAGCAATCGAATCCACAGCTGTCTCTTCCCATTTACTGACCTGGGTAGGGGCAGCGTGCCTTTCCAATTCGAGACGGCGCACTGCACGCTGGGAATCCCACGTGTGTTTCACTGCATATTTTCTTCTGGATCATTCTCTTCACAGGAAAAATGGGTTCAATGTTCGAGACATTCAAAAACACGGGTCGTCTCTGAACCGAAGGCTTGGTGGAACCGTGTGTGCGTGTATTTTGTTATTGTGTGTAGTGCACGTTTTATTAATTTGTGGTAAATATACGCAAGACCACAACATTGCATCGCTAGAAAAAGAGACATCTGTTAAGTACACCCATATCATATCCATAGCCATGCCCATGACTGTGTTAAATGTCTCTGTCTACACCAATGACCGATATAACATAATTGCACGCCTAAGGTGTGAGGTTTGCCTACATCTCCCAAGATAATACCTCCATGTCTGTCCACACTCCCACTGCAACCGTGCAAGGTCAACAGCTTGATGGATATTAAACAACTAGACCCCAGGCCAAATAATCACAGTATTCACCTACGCTTGCTTTTAGGAAATTATAATAGGAAACAATTTGACAGCCTGCGGTAAGTCCAAAGGCTGTACACACACACACACCCTTATAATGTGTCAACTTAACTTTGTCATTAAACAGCCAAAGCGTGAGTACTTTTACACGTCGTGGGTGTTCAGCCAGAGTTGCCGATTGCATCACGCATGAAGGAAGCCACTGGGACCGCTGCTATCAGACATACAGGTGTGGGTGTTGAGAGTGAAAGTGGGCATCTTGATGATTCCCGTGCAGCCGGTGACACAATGGGTTTAGACGCGCTTGGTGTGGGGCCTTTGTGTTGATACAATTGAAAATGAAAGCACAGATGCTCCCGTAATACATCTTGGGAGCAGCCTTCAGCAAAGAGTCTTAGAAGTGCCCTGACGACGTGGCAGGCAGGACCGTGACGATGGTTGATGAGCGCCGGAGCCCTCGTGACAGCTTCACTTAGCGTGTCACTCATATCCCCGCAGAACGCTGCCGTTTGATACTTAAACACAGGATACCAGGCACGCCCGGTGGACCCTCTGCGCCCCCACCGTTGGCGTGTGTGTGTGTGTGTGTGTTTGGGGAGGGGTCAGGGCCAGTCACGTGGATTCATGTCATATCTGCCACTATCCGTTAGACGATGGCTATATCATGTTTTTGTTTGGTTACATTTTTTTTTATCTTCTTTTGGATGTTGTCATCGCGTTGGATCGTAACCACTTGCTGTAAACCTGTCCATCTTACGGATTGGTGATAACGTCATTGATTCAGCTCATGGAGTCAGTAGGGTGCTGTGTTTTTGCCAATTAGATATTTATTTACTCTTGGCTAAATGGTTGACTTATTATGAGGTGCAGAAAGATCAAAATTGAAATGATACACTTAAGTAGGATAGTCAGGTAGCAACAGTAAAGGGAACTGCAAATTAAAACCTGGCATTTAAAAAGTCGAAAGAGCCTTGTTACATTAGACCAATTGAAGGTTAAGAGATTCAGAGACAGATAGTGTTGAAATATTGGAATGAAATATGCATTTAATGGACACATTTATCTGCAATAGAAAGTCATTTCTATGCAGCACTTAAACCGGATTACTGAAATGGTGTGAAAATGATCTAAATGCGATAATAAAATAATCTCTTATCCTTTTAACAGCTCCTCCCCCTCTCAAATATCTAAATGACCATCAGCACCAGTTAATCCCATGGTTACACAGCGCACTATCTATAATACATCAAGTTTATCTCCGCAGCGACGCCCCAACACTCTGATTGGTCCACACACAATTAGAACATGAAATTTTAGAGGAGATTCTGAGCCTGTGACATCCCAGGTACTTTGGGTACGACTTTAACTGTCGGCAGTAAAAAAAACGGCCGACTCCTCTGTAAAATGTGGCCTTGAGATCCTAGGGGGGCCCGAGAAGCTACAGCCTGAGTCAGCGCTATCTCTGCCCCGGGGGGGGGGGGATAGGGCTGAGGCGGTGGAAACCACATGGGAAACATTCAATATTGACTGGTTGAATCCAAAAGCATGATTGAACAGCTTGCCGTCGCCCCCCCCAGCCCAGCCTCGTCACTCTGATCTATAGATCTTTTTTTTAATTATTTTTTTAAAGCCGGGTCAAAAGCCCTGCTTTTTAAAGCCAGGGCTTGCTAAATATGGTCTAATTATGAATATTCAAACTTTGAGTTATGACAAACGGCCCGAGGCGTGCGTTGGCTTCTGATCAAAAATGCGCGCCTCTGACAGTTTCGTTCTGACGTGAGGCGGATTATGCATATTCATAATTTCCATCTGTGGAGTGTAAAATGCTAAATTAATCATGCTAAATATTCCTTCTTTTTAAGAGTCGGTGTGCCTGTGCCTTAGTAGTATTTTTTTGAGGGCAGGGAGTGGTTGCAAAGATTTATGTTAACAAGGTAAACATTGTTAGGGATATATTTTATTATTATTACGGCTGTCCTGATCAAATAAAACGATACCTTTCGGGCGTTGTTGTTATTTTTGTAGACACAGTGTTAGATATTGCTGGGGGTAAGGAGTTAGTTTACATTTAACATTTCTAATTAGCTAACGCTGCTAAGTGCCTTTTTGTCCGTTAAAAACTCCCCCTAATTCGGCGGTAAACCCAGCGGTAGACAAAAGGCCGGACTCTGTGCACTCCGTTGTTCCAAGCAAAGGAGTGGAGGGCTTCCTGAATGGAGGCGGCGGGCTTTGGGCTAAGTGCTTTCCGTGTATGTACTGTAATACGCTCCGCTCTCCTAATGTGATTCGCTGCTAGATTTAATAAATGGATTATTATTACTACAGCAGACTGATATGCATAAGCTCGTGCTAATGGCTTTCCGCGCCGCGGTTCACGCTAACGTCTGTAATATCGCCGAGACGGGCAGGAGAAAAACACACGGATGAGTGATATTGATAAATGAGTATGCACAAAGTACATCGCAGACGTTAAGGACAGCGGACAGCCTTCTGAGCGGCCAAAAAAAAGAGAAGAACGAAAACCTGAATGGCGAAAGTGCACCGGTCTCCTAAACCGACACGTCAAGCTGGCATGAATCGACGTCAAGGAAACGCCACTCCCCTTTATCGTCTCCTTTTCACCGCTCCTCTATTTAACTAGCGATCTCAAATGCCAAAACATAACCTTTTCACTTCTTTTCGACGTTATAAGAATGGGAGTCTCCCGTCGGGTGCGTGGGCTCTCCTGCGCCGAGCAGGACATGCGTTTGAGATTCTGAGTGGGTCCTGTCACACAATGTTGCCGGACTCCCCAGACGATAGCCAAGGGCGAG
This sequence comes from Trisopterus luscus, assembly GCA_027122455.1. NCBI lineage: Eukaryota > Metazoa > Chordata > Actinopteri > Gadiformes > Gadidae > Trisopterus > Trisopterus luscus. The sequence goes on along the minus strand of JAOPUA010000121.1, from coordinate 17,874,970 downwards.
ACTGAGACGCCAGATGAATTCAAGCTTCTGGATAATAACAACAAGGCCACTCCTTCTCTATCTCTCTCTCCCGCTCTCTCTCTCTCTCTCTCCGCCCCCCCCCCTTCCCCGGTGAATAAAGACAAATGGCGTTTTGGCTTTTGTGGCCGGCTTTGTGCTGTCCACAGTTGATAACTCTGAAATAAAAAGAATGCATTTGATGCTCAGCGGGTCCCATCTGCTTTAACCACACAAAACAACGACGACAACGACAACAACAACAACAACAACAGGCACCGGGACACCGAAGAATGAATCAACTGTAATGGAAGAGGGTCCCCCTCCAAGCGATAGGTCACTTTACCCCGGCTGGTGGGCGGGGGTCCCGGGGGTTTATCCCGGTGGATGATTAGATCTGCGGAGACAATGCTGTCGTCTCCTTTGACAAGTCTTTTATCAAACTCAAAAAGTTCGTTTTTTTCTTTTTTTTGTTGCTCAACTGCTTTGTTTTGTCCGGTATAAAGGGGGGGCAAAGGAAACGATGGAAGCGTGCGTGGAAGCGTGGAAGCGTACCATGCGCCCCCCTCCCCCCCCCACCCCACCCCACCCCTCGCCTGACGGCTCACGGTCAGCCTCACCCGGGTCAGTCGTACGGCCGCCACCGCCGCCGCCGCCGCCCATCAGCTGCGTTCATTATTGATTACTGTCACCTGACAGGATAACGCAGAGCCCCTGCGCTGCCGTGGCGACATGGGATGCAACTGTGAATTCATCCCGGTAACCGGGGTGATAATCAAAGCCCACGGCAGGAGGACACCTTGCTGCGGCCCGTTTCCATGGCGTCAGGGTCGTTATGCAGCCATCTGCCGCCGCACCGCCCCCCTTTTATCTGGTCTCCCTCGCATGGCGGTACGGGGGGGGGGGGGGAGAGAGCGTCGTCAGGGCTGGGGGCAGCGTGTGGCTCAGGAGGTACGGCGGGTCGGCTGGTCACCGGAGGGTTGCTGGTTCGATCCCCGGCTCCTCCTCCTAGCTTGTGTGTGTGTGTGTGTGTGTGTGTGTGTGTGTGTGTGTGTGTGTGTGTGTGTGTGTCAAGGTGGTGTCCCCGAACGAGATGCCTCACCCTAACTGCTGGGGACAAGCTGGCTGTGGCCTTGCATGTTTGACCCCGCCGTCGTCATGTGTGAATGGGTAAATGCAGTTTGTTTACCCTTTGCTGTCACAACAGGCCTTGACGATGAATTTAAAGACAAAAAGGTCTAAGGATTTATGGTAATCTGAGCCCCTGTGTGACTCATACAATTTCAGTTTACTTCATCTTCATCTTCGTCTTCTAAAGCCTCAACTATCAGAGAATAAATACTGAATATGCCCCATGTTGGATTCCATGAATGTATTGTAATTTATGATGATGTTTTGAACAGTTACTAAGGTTAATAGCTGCTCCCCTGTAGTGAATTGCCTAAACTGAGATGTTGTTGCATGTAATCATGCTGATGTGGGAGTCAGGTCTGATTAGTAGGTTCAGAGAAAAACACCTTGATCTTGTTCTTATGATCAAGCTCTGTTCTCATTATCGTTCAGCATGCTGTCTCAACATGAACAATAAAGCAGTACACATAATTGCACCATGTACAATCTAAATAACGTCAAGAATATTTTAATCAGTAAGTAAAAATGTAAGTTTTTCCTAAAATAGCCTGCGTCTCTGTGCTTTGTTCCTGTATTATTCTTTGAGAAACGGGATTCTTGACACTTGACACACATCTTTGTAGTTACTGCCTTTGATTGTTCTTAGCCTCACTTGTAAGTGGCTTTGGATAAGAGCGCCTGCAAAGACTGGGGTGTTAAGACAAAGTGTTCATGTAGACATGAAAGCAATCTTATCAACAACGGTTTGTACGTTTAACAGTTTATAAAAATGTCAACGCCCGGAGAAGAAAATGACTTGATGTACAAAAATACATTTATTGGAAACAATTTGAAACAAAGGGACAAAGGTTTTTGTAGAAATATTCTAATAATGAATAAACAGAACATCACCGATGAGTCATGCAGATTTTGTGCAATAAATTTGATTACTTTGCCCTTTGAAACAGGAATATACATTTCTTATTTATACCTCAGAAAATACATGATGTCACATACTTTACCACATGGGATTGCAATTACCAATGATCAAACCCTAAGTATTTTGTTATTCATAATGAATAATGCATCCAGTGAACAGCAGGTGAAACGGTTCCATCTACAGAGGTTCAAAAACAGGTCAACAGGTTTCAAATCAACGGCCTTTTGATCATCAAGTATTTACACTATAAACGGTGCAGATCAGAGCACTGCAACATTCATTTGTACTGTTTTAGCTCAGTTCACGCTCACTAAAGAAGTACCCCAGTCTACTTCTGACCTGCAGTAAAAACACTTAAACCGCTGGGAGACGGATATCAGTCCCTTACCAGCAGGATGGCTTCTCATACATTCATTTTTCAGGGGAAACACTAGTGCACTATGTTCACTCATGAACTCATCGCACCTCGAGCACCAGAGAAGGAGGAGCAGGAGAGTGGGAGAACATGGAACTTCTAGCGGAGGTGGCAAGGTTGCAAGATTGATTTGCTAGGTCAAGATTAAAGCCTGATGCGATCGACGCTATAATCATTTACATGAATTAACTTTGACCTGAGGCTGTAGCAAGCAATAATCGACAAACCTGCAATGTCTGTAACAGGCCTAGGATGAAATGGATCTGTGACTATACTATAACCTAGAATCTAAAAACTATAAACAACCATATAGGCCTACACACCATGGAATTAACGTTAGCTTATTAATCATTCCTTGCCTGTAGTTGTCAGACAAGAGGCGAGATAATCCTTTCCGAGATAAAACTATGCAAAAGTCCGCGTTGATCATTAGTAACTAAAATCTCTCTAGGTCGTACAAACTCATCATTTATTTGGTGACATTGGAATAAATACCATTGTTTCAAAGGGCAAATGTACCTGTAGCCGTCATAGAAATAATAATGGTCACAGAGCGTAAAAACCGACTGCATGTACAATGTTCAAATGCTTTCACGTAAAAAATGCAAAATAAATAAATAATACAATCTAAATTGTTCTCGGTCACGTTCATACCGTAGGCCTGATTGCTAGTAAATGTAAAACAACAGGAATTCTGTCCAACGAGTATATCTGTAATTACACGTGTAGCCTACTCTTTGTTGAAGGCATGTGTCTGACAGACAGCGAAATACAAATGCAAAGGATAGATACTTTAGAAAAACCAGGAAAAACGAATAGGGCTCGTTTGATGAATGGTTAAAAATAACTATTTACAACACTTGCATATCTACAGCAGAGGAGCGGTGTCCTCAATAAGAACATGCACATATTAAAATCCTCCTTGTCCAAATAAACAGAGTTCTGCTTAATTACACGTTTGTGATCGAACCACCGACGGTCACTGCCGCCTGCTCGTAATTATACCTAGCGGAAAATGAAGTATACATATACTATATACAGATAAGAGAACAGAAGATAATATTGTACATTTTAATAATATTCCAAGTTTTTAGTTAAGACTCTGACGTCATGGTGTGTATATATTGGCAGAAACCATCTTTGAAATATAAGATCAGACTTCCACATAACTCCCTCGACAGGTTGAGACAAGAGCTCAAGCAACAAAGAGATTTTTCACTTTGGCAAATAATGCATCTCTGTAGCTTTTACACATCCACAAAACGTGATCGGTTGTGTCAAGGAGAGGATGTCAGTCTCCTTGAATGGGTTTTTCATGTCGCAGCGTGGTTGTTGCCAAACAAGACACCCGTGCTAATTTGTATAAATGGGGTTCCTCAAGAAAAGAACAAAAAAAAACAGATGAATAACAATTGTGTTTGAGAATTACAAAACAGAAAAACATGAATCCCCAACACGTTCTTATTTATCCTGTACACACGTCCCAGCCAGCTTTACACACTGGTACAGTTAGGAATCTCCCTTGTGCTCTCACAGGAATTCCCAACACCCCCTAAGCGGAGAGAGAGAGAGAGAGAGAGAGAGAGAGAGAGAGAGAGAGAGAGAGAGAGAGAGAGAGAGAGAGAGAGAGAGA
>JAOPUA010000121.1:17804121-17816585 GCA_027122455.1 Trisopterus luscus | reverse complement strand
CACACACACACACACACACACACACACACACACACACACACACACACACACACACACACACACACACACGTTACCTGAACCGATACAAACATGTTATTTTTAGCTGTAACGCAACTCACAGCAAAGTGCCCGACCCTTGAGAGAAACTCTGGTGGTTTGTTGCTCAGCCGCTGAGACGCGGCCCCCCCTTCATCTCGGCGGCGCGTGTCCATCTGCTGTTCTGACAACGTGGTGACAATAGATATCTGCTTATTCCCTTCAAACGAGGGGGCCCATCTGTTCCCTTCTTTCGGCCACTCCTCTCCTCCCCACTTCACCCCCTGACTGGATCCGGAAGGTTGTGTCTTTGATACCCCCCCCCCCCGCCCCACCCATGTTCAGCGTTCCACCGTTGCCCCGCGCCCTCCGGGGTGTTGTGTAACACCGCCTCTCCCCAACCGAGTGTTATGTAAACATGCGTGTCCAGAACTCTCCGTGCTATTACGGCTGATGCAGTGGTCCCATGTTAACCTCCCCCGACCCCCTCCCAACACCAACGCCACCACCCTGACGTCATCCAGAGGTGTTTTTTCCCTCTTGAATCACCAAGATTACGACGCTAACGAATCCAAAAGTGGGACCACCCACTCTCCCTCGCATGCTGTGGCTCTGAAGCAATTAAGAGCCTCAATCTGAGCCAACGGGACACACGTTTATTTGCAGAGGTCATATATATTTCAGTCCACTGAAATCCTCTCCCGGTTCAAGCAGTTTCAAACTTTCCACCGCATCCCCTCGTCTTCCGACCGCAACTCAACGGGGCAAATGTTTGTCTGGCAATTTGAGCCTGTTGTGTACACTTTTAGGACTGTGGCGACAGCAGTGCGGTGAGAATATAGACCGGTCTTTTAATGTGAATCCCTTTGTCAAGGAGATTATGATGCTGTGTGCAAACCTTGAGCATATCTCCCAGAATGAACACCTTGCAGTGTATAGTCAACCATGCTGTTCCTCCTCCTAAACTATTCCTGGTGTATTGTCTGCGCATTGCTCACTATAGCATCGGTATTTAGAGTACAAAGGAAGCGTGTGAGAAAGTTTTGCTGCGTCTGTGTTCAACTTCTGTATCTCGGTGTTGTGTCGGAGGAACGCCGGAGCAGCGAGCTCTGTGCTAAGATGTGTGTCTTATGCAAGTAACCCACGGTTCATCCCTGGCTCAGCAGAACCCAGATGATCTTAAAATACGTCTAGCATTGTGGAAAGCGTCAACTTCTACAAAGAATCGGGTGCATTAAAACTGAAATCGGATGACATAGCTCATGAGTAGGAGCACAGGGTGAGGATTTAAAATGCTGCTAATATTACTCACAAGGACGTGACATTTGTAAACAATAACTATTGTTATAATTATAATAGGAGAACTGTAATAACATTACATCACAACGATCACGAGGATGATCACACCAACTGGTCATCAATGGGAAACTAATTGAGTAGGAGAGAGGATTGCTAGGGCACCTGCATGGACTCACAAACAAGGCTTCACCATTTATTTTCTTTGTAATACAAATAAAGGAAACAACTGTGCTTTCTATTGCTAACAGGTCAACCAGGTTTTTTGTTCACTTAACTTTTCGGACATTTGAAATTCCCAGATTTACCTTCATGAATCATGAATATAAATACACGTAATATTTTTCTCGCGTTGAGTACTAAAAAAGTTTCCTCTTTACTTGAAACCCCCCCAAAAAGGAACACGGGTCTCTCATAAATAAATGAAAGGAAGCAAAAACAACTGCAGGCCAAATTGTTCTGGGCTTTTTGACAAAAAAGATTTTAAACTAAAAACTTTAATAACCCAGTCAACAGAGAGGGCAGGAAGTTTACGGTGGATAAAAAAAAGGAGGGATAGCTTTCTTAAGTGAGCCGTGAAGCTCTCTTTCTTCCTGGAAGTTAACAGACTTGGCCATGGTCCTGTTTCTCACAAATCAACACTTTAGTGTAGTTAAATTCACTTCATCGTGTTTAAATAAAGTAATTCTCTTTACTCGTGCTAAACATCCCAAGACTCTCACTTCACCTAATGAAATGTCCCAGGATTATAATAAAAGCAGGTAATAGAAAATAAACAATAATTAAAAACAATGGGCCAATGCAGGTCTCTACCCACTGCCCACAGGTGATCAAATAGAAGTAAGATGTTTTTGTAACTCTCATTGGAGCTTCTTGATGCTAACCCATTAACTTAACATGCAAAGCTAGCGTGTGTTAGCTTTGTGCGATCATTGTTTACCATTACTCCTACTGTTGACTATTAGGAGTCGCAGGGAACGAGTCACAGGGGGGCTGGAAGGACAACATTCATTCCAGGAAATCCTCCCGATGCAGATGATCTCAACAGTGTTGATAGGCTATTGTTCTCGTTGGGCGCTAAGTAATCACTGCTGAACACTTCCACTGTGGCTAATCACTTTGTTAGTCATGCTCCCTTAATAACTGTAATCTCAGCTTTGTAAACTGTGAAACAACATTAGCGAAGAATGAAACTTACTAATACATTCTTTGGAGATGATTAATTGCACGTGGCAGCGGTCTGAAGCAGAGTACCTGCCTTTATGATTGACAATACAGGCCTTCAGATAGCCCTCATAAGTTACTCATAACTTGTTAATTTACACAATTAAAGCATTTCAAACTTTTTTGATTGCATTATTTATTTCTACTTATACTACCACTAAGGCCAATCCCATGTTTGCATGAATTTCATGAATCTAAACTGTGGCACTGTTTGTCTGTTTCCAATGGCAATGCATGTGTAATGGGCGGCACTAAATGTAGAAAAGCTTTCTCTGGTCTCACTTGTTCTTAAACTGTTTAGTAAATAATTGAGTAATGCGAATAGTAATTATTATGTCATTATCTTAAACACAAAAGCACACAGAGTGCAAATTCTGCTTCATATTTGTGACGCCACATAACAACAATAAAAAGGTTAAAAGCGGTTTGAAGATGCAAAGTATCATGGCGAATGCAGCAGAGATAGTATTTTTAACTTGCGTCAGTAATATGACCCAAGTCTACTTGGTAAGGGGAAATTTAGCTTTGGGCCGTATAGGGAAATATGTACAAAGGTCAAGAGACTGTATTGCGATTTTTCTTTCAGAGGGAAGTTTGGATCCCCAATTATAATAGGTTGCCCAAACATCCCCAAAACCATCCCTGGTGAATATTGGGCTGACTATTTTTGAGGCATGTCCCTGAATCAGTTTGATACAACTGGGAACACTGTTCATTATGTTCATGAATTATGTATTTTACAGGTTGCACCCCTCCTTGTTCGGTTGGAATTGAAGGTCAGTGACAGCCTGCAGTGTTTCCCTGTTTTACTGTGAACCACTGAGGGGTAAATATTAGGTAGAAGAGAAAAAAGACACATATAGCAATCACCATTATTGTCTCTCAAACTACCCGGCAAAATCCTAAACCAATCTCTTGCGGGGGAGGAAGTCATTTCAGAGTTTCAGTCCAAATCCATCCTGTTTCAGCGATGCAATCAAACAGAAGACCCTTTTACGGAGCAGGACGACCCAACAACAAACAAACCGAGGCGATGGAAAGCAGTTGGAGAGATAACAGAAGAAGATGCTACCTTCTGGTCGTGGCTGTAGGCTAAGGCCCAGTCCTCCTGGGTGGGATGGAAGAGAAGGCTGAGGATGTAGAAGCTGAGGCGGTACTTCTGGAAGCTGGCCCCCTCGTCAGCGCTCACCAGAACACTGCTCTCAAACTCTGGGTCGGTCAGCACCATGATCTGAGAGGGAGAGAGAGCCACAGAGAGAGAGAGAGAGAGAGAGAGAGATCTGAATACAGTGCAACATGCATGCGACACACAAACACATCAACATGCAAAAAAAAAAAGGTCAATAATGTTGATTTTGTATTTTTTCCAATTGAATGCCAATGAAGTGCTTTCAATTTTGGCAAATAAAACAAAAGAGTGAGAGCAGTAAACATGAGCACCATATTGTGTCCGTGCATGTAAATAAATGTGCGTGTGCACGTTCTCTGGCTATAAAAGCACACTGATACGTATCAGTCAAAGTATACACACCAGGGCACACACTGGTAGGACAAATGACGAATAAGCATTATTTATACAAGTCGGAGATGAGAGAAAGAGAGAGAGAGAGAGAGAGAGAGAGAGAGAGAGAGAGAGAGAAGATGACTAAAGAAGTTGAAGGGATAAAGAAGTAGTGTGTAGTGTGTGTACCGGGCCGCGCCAGATGAGCGCGGAGACAAGAGAGCCGTTAGTGGGACTGTGCCGCCGTGTCAGCAGAAAACACGTTCTGCTGGCACGCGGGGAGCTCGCCGCGGTGCCAAGACCCTTTCTTCCCCACGTCTCCCGCTCCCGCTCGGTCTGCCGTTTGCTTCTGTTGCCACGTAGTAGCCTTTTGGGTCCTGGTTGTTTACCTGTGTGTGCTCCAAGCAGGAGCACTTCATCACGCCTCCCCGGAAGGCCGTCCTGATAATAGGGTCGTTTGTGGTTCCCGTCTATTTATAGTAATGGCCGTTCTGATGTAGTGCGACGCCAAGACGTCAGATCAGATCTAGACACGTGCTAAATGACTTTCTGACGGTTATTTCTCTCTGCGAAAGACCTGGGCGCACTCGCACTGAAAGACCCTTATCATTTGATATGATTAAACAGCTCTCAAAGATTAAACCAATTTATATTTATTCCCACAGCAACTCCCGGTATTCTGTTGCATTACAGCAAGCGGCGGAGATAGAAAGTCGGAAAATGTAAATCAGTGTGGAAATTGTATCATTGTGTCCTTCTGAATTCACTTAACAGGGAGTGTGGCTACGCCGTCGTATTACTGTCACCGCTCTAAAGCGGCGTAAGAATGCTTTCACATCCCAAGGACATACAGTTTACAGAACAATGTTTGCACACAAAAAAAAAACCAGCCCCTTCAACCATGAGAGCTTTTTTTTATGACGAGGAGGTTCTCCCAGCGTAAATGACTCAATTAGGGGGGGCTCCTTCGCCACGGACCGCTACGAGGGGAGGTTCCTCTGCTGGTGGAACGCCACCAGGTGCATCGTGGTCATAAGCTCGTTTACCCTGAGGGGTTATGGGTAAGGTTATGGAGCTCGTTCATCTCAGTGGATTTTTGGCGCAAACGGCCTACTTCAGAAGGGGATCCTGATCCGATGGGAAACGTCGAGGAGAAGAATCAAGGGGAGAAGGATTGACCGGATTATGATCACGTGGGAGAACTAACTTTAATAAAAAAAAAACACTGTGTGGGAGTACGTGTTATCGCTAGGCCCACACAGCTCCCAAATAGCTGTTTTCTCCTTTCAGCCTGATCTGAATTGAGAAAACAGCGGCACATTTGTCACTGACAGAAATACCTCCCCTCTTTCTACAATTTTCCCTTCACCTCCCAAGCCATGATTTAGATGAATTGTTTTCCATTAGGGGCCACTAAACAGGCAAACAGGATTTCTTACACCTTCCAATTCCCTTCTATTCATTACATAGTTCCACACTGGAGTGCAATTTAAGCACAGACTGCTTTTATAAGGACTTGAGACATGATAAATTCCTATTTTATTATTTTTTCAAACATATTCTAATTCTTAAACATATAAACAGGCTCCAAGTGTATTTTAAAATATCCAAGATGCATTACAGGTGAATTCAGAACAATGAATGTGCGTCCATTCATTTCTTCGGTCGTCTAAAGGTATTCATTAATTATAGCATAAAGGCAGACAGCTCATGTAAGAGCTTGACTGCTATATATTTTCACTTTGTTAGACACTTATTGTATTATATTATGAGTGTTAATTAGATTTCTCTGCAGGCAGCACTGAACAAAGAATATTTATTAGATATAACAACTGTTCACACTGCACAAGAGTGATCAAACTACACTTCCCATAATCATTAATCTTTAGTGTAAAGGAATAGGATGTGGCACGCAGGCTATAACCCAGTCAAACCCCCCAGTCACTTGGAGAGTGAAAGTGATAATAATATTTTTCTCTCTGTTGACTTTAGGTGTTCAATTATTTTTGCAGTCCTCAGCCAATGGAGAGCCAGCAGTGGGGAAGACAAAAAGAGAGGTCGAGGTGGCAAACAATAACATAACCAATGCATAACCAATGCATCCAATAATTTTTTTTGGTATTTTCTGCTCTTTCTCATCAGTGTGATATTGAGCTTGCATCCAACCCAACAGACCACATATTATGAGGCGCGGTGGAAGCTATCTGTGAACCCTATCCAAGGCTCTTGGAGGGTAACAAGACCACAGCAAATAAATCACGTCAAACCAAATCAACCCAGCTGGCATCTTTGACTCAAGGTGGACCACAGCAGTACTGCTGCATCCCCATGCAGAGCTAACTCCCTGATTAGCTTGATGTAGCAGCACCACAACTCACTATATATGTACTACTTATTCTTCTCAATGGCATTTTTACATTGTTACTCTCAGACAGCCACCAATAAATCAGGGGAGCAGAATAGCTCGCAAAAAGATAAATAAATAATGTTCATGGTTGTGATTCATGGGCGTGTTAAAATTATTTTTAATCATTCATGTAGGCTGCAGACTGTTTATTATGGAGCATTATTGTGAGGGAACTCTGTTGTTGGCAAGCATGTCTGATTTAAATGTGTGAATGAAGATACAACACACTGTTGATTCTACCAAGACATCCCTCCATGCAGCCATAAGATGTTTACAGTACAAAGGGAAGAGAGCTTATGCCTGACCCCAACCTGCTCCTTAAGTCCACTGTATTCACAGTTCATCAACACACCTTGTAGGTGTTTTCGGTATTGTAAGAAGAGAGCGATAAGTCCTCATCAACACTGTAAATAAACCGGGAGATAGAAGAAATGTGTGTGTGTGTTTCTCTCACATGCATTACTGCAATTAACACGTGACGTTTCTCAATTATACGTCCACAAATTGATGTATGTAAGTGTGCAAAAATATTTATGAATAGCCTTTTCTTGGGAAACATATTTATATATTTATCAATATTTATATCTTCTTTAAATACATAAAACACCAAAACAATACATAAGATAATGAAAGGGTTAGGTTCCATTCCCCTCTAGACAAGGATGGCTATTTGATTGCATTTCTCAGTCTAACTACATAAGATATCGGTAGTGATACCATTCCGAAAATGGCATGAGGTAATGCCTTTCCCGAACCCGCTGTAGCTCAACCGAGACGGATCCATTTGACCTGCTCTCCGGAGCGAGGCATTCGGGGTCAGCCCCTACTGATATGGGGACCCACGTGTCCCGTCCTCCAGATGAGATGCTGAGGGCCCACCTGGGACCCGGAGCCCGGTCCAGAGAGCTGTTCATAAGGATCGGTGTGAGGACCTCACCGGAGCAGGTCTGATCCCAGTCAGGGGCCGGCGATCCCTGCCAGTGCCGCCATATGATTCTGAATCACAGCAAAATAAGCCTAACTCATGCATGCATTTTTGTCATAGTAGTTCTGACCATGGCATTGAACAAACCTGTTGTTATTTGCTAAACTTAGACATAATGTTGTCGCTAACAAGAATGTAACCCTTCATTAAATTAAGATTGAGCAGTAAACTGGTGAAAATGTATGTAGAGAATGCAATGTAGATGAAAATACATACGTATTTAGGAAAAAAACATTCATATTGAGTAATTAGCTAGTAGACAAAAAAGCATGCTGGCTTTAGAGCTTGAAAAAGGGGACAGACCCCTGGCAACCAATTTTCTTTCTCTCTCTGTCTCTCATATATATACCATACATATATATATATAGTGGAGGAGGGCCACTGGAGCCCAGCAGGCCCAGGCTAAAGGCCCTTCCCTCCCACAGGTGAGCTGTGCTGTGGATGATGAACTACCTCCTGCTCTGTGACACACAGGCCAGCTCAGTCCAGAAGCAGAGAAATGTTTCCTGTGTTCTCAGCGTTCGGTTCAATGTAGAGGACCACTGTATCTTGGATCCTCTAAAGTCTCACGTTTGCTCTGAGCCACTGATGTTGCTGCTAATGGGCAGAATTATCTTTTGACATAACAGAGACCGTTTTTTTTTTTTATATTGTTAGGTTCAGAGCATAATTGCTTAAGTCATATTTTGGATATTTAACCTACTTCTATGCTAATGCTGCTGATTCACTGTGCCATATTGGCTATATCCTAAGCCAATCAGAGTGCTTTGTAGATTCAATAATCATTATCTGCTATGAGGCTAACGATATGTTGTTTTTTAGATCATATGACATTTGTGTATGCGTATATTGATGGTATGCTCAAAACTCCTTTGCTGGTTAATTGTTTAGATAATACACTGTCTACAGAAAACTGCTTCCTCTTTTGAGCGTTACTGTTGTTTTGGAATAAAAGAAAGAAAGCACTTTGAAATATGATCTCCACTATAAATGTCTCATAGTCTAGGTCACAATATGCAATATTTAAGTATTTTACTGAGAAAAAACCGACTACTCTGCACTGTCCAGTTGTTATCTGAAACTAGGTCACAGCACTTTTTTGTATAGCTACTCCGATTTTAATTGCTTGCTTTGATTGTCCTGAGCCTAACTTGCAAGTCCCTTTGGATAAAAGTGTCTCTTTTTAGTCTTTCAGCCTTGCTTCTTTACACAGCTACATACATTCACAAGAAGTATTTTATATTGAAATCATTTCGGTTTGAAAAGAGCCAGAGACAAACGATTAGCCTCTCTGTAGCCGAGCAAGAAACATACAACACACAGCAAACACAAAAACAGAAAAAGTATGTGGGCTGTCTGCCCACATTTTAATTTGTTTGCCACAAAACATACTACACTCTTAATAGGAAATTGGTTTCAGTTCGTTTTTGTTATCGTACTGAATGCTTGGCAACCATAACTATCTTTACCTGTTGTCTTTCTGCCTTGTCTTGCTCTGGTGCACAGAACACATGTCTCCAGGCCCTACAAAGCTAAAACATGAATGTCTGTGTACAGGGAGGAGGGAGGGTTGAAGGCTGTAGCTAACAGCCTGGAGTTTCTAGAGAAGGTGGCTTTCAAAATGTCAAGCTGCCTCCTTTAGAGAAACAACAGCAGAATTAAAGTGCAATAGCTCGTATTTTACAACTCCACCAGCTTTTTGGAAACGTATTGCATGAGATGTTGGCCTTTGGACAAGGGTGGCTCATCACGCTATTACATGGTCATGAACACTTTTATGCCTTAAGTAATTTATTTGTTAGTAATACATTTCTTGCTATGCCAAGGAAAGACCTCAAAAAACAAGAGCTTCCAAGATAGGCATGTGATGCTCATCATTCAGTGGGAATTTAACATACTCAAGTGCAATTTAAAAAAGGTACCTTTCTCTTGTTAGTCGGACAGATGTACAGGTAACTCAGCACCGTCTTCGATCCTACTTTGTCGTTCATTCTCTCATAGGTGGATCCGTAGTCCGTCGACCTGAAAATACAGGAAGAAAACCAGTAAACCAGTGTGAACCAGTAAGCCCAGGAGGTGTGGATAGAGACAGATATAAAGAGCCGCATATTTGTTTTTATATTCAAAAGATCATGCAAAGGACACACATGATGCAATGAGTTAAATGTGGCAAATAGTTACGACAAACCCAGTTTTAAAGAAAGCAGAATATTTAACAGACTACACTACTTAAATGTAATCTCAAATGGGCTAGTGCAATGTGCTTTGCGTCTTTGTTGAAGAATAAGGGTAGCCAACTCGATCCCCTGCAGAATGGATCCAGTGCTGTTAATAATTCATCTTTACCAATGCTATAAAACAGCATATAATATATGAAGTGAAAAAAGATACATGTGGTTGTCCCCATGGTAATAAGTTTTAATAATTAAAAAGTGGAAATGACCCTATTAGTTATCCTAGTCACATGGAACATGACTGCTACCAAAACATTTTTGATACGACAGATCTTCTTTTTCAACAGCAGTGAATTTTCCCCATTCATCCACCATTTCGGCTTTTGCAGCATCAAATTGCGCTTAAACAAAAGGTTTTATTGCACGTCTGCTGTTGCTACTTCAGCAGTTCCACCTCTTATTAAAACAACAGTATCATCTCATCCATTCAAATTAATTTGTGTCCGGCTCGAAAAGTCAAAGCAGAGGAAGTAAAGCAGTCCGCTTTCAAACAGATATTCGCTCTGAGATCAGAGCAAACCAGCCCTAAACGGATCGGAGCGTGACGCCAGGGCGCTGAACTGCTTGTTTAGGACTTAATTACATTGTTAGAGTCCTCTGGTGTCTCTCAGAAAAACCAATATGGAGTCGCCTGTGGCAGGAGGTATGCAAATAAGGTTGTTGTTTTTTTTTCTCTCCCCGACTTCCTTTCATGAATCTCCCTAGCAAGAAGTGATTTATGATAAACCCAGTTGGGAGTGGGACTCATAAATCCATAAAGCCAAGTGAGCTCCGCAAAGCCTGTCTATTCTAAATAAGTAAAGTAAGAAACTAACATTGGACGGGTCATTTTGTGTGAGTGGAGTGGAGGAGAATCTTCCCAATTCTCACACAGTGGATTCTGGTGGTTGAGCTATCAGGTGATTCTACGGTGTTGAGGTAGCACAGCATCATCGTGGATTTAACAACTGCCTCCCAATCAGAGGCGCCGCCATCTATTCCTTATCGTCATCGACAGATCTTCTGGTGCAATCTAAAACAGCCGCTACACTTGCTACAAATGTCCCCCCCCAGCTTATCGGTGGGCAGTGTGTCACAGCAGAGTTATACACATGGTCCCTGCTCTGGGAACCATGGTTATGTTAAAAATGTAAACGATGTGTACAGCGCCCGCCGTTCCATCCCTCTAGATCGTCACTGACGGAGAGCAGGTCTCTTCAGTAGGTCAGTCGACGAGAGGACGCGCCTTGCTCATGAATGTACCAGTTCCTTGTTGCAGAATGCATAATAGTGTGGTGAAGCACCGTGTGGTTGAAGCTAGTGACCGGATGTTAACACCAGTGTCGGCCACGAGGGAATGCGTGTGAGTGAGTGTAGGGCTTAGGCCTCCTAAGGGACCGGTGTAGCAGGAGATCCTGGCCTCTTGCTTTGGAAGGTTCCCAACTGAGTGAGTTTACCATTAAGTATCTAAATAAGAACATGACAGACCATAGTTTTCATTTAATCATACTGAGTGGTATTCAGGTTGATAAATATGAGTGGACAGGAATGAGCAACCATGGAGCAACCATTCTCAATTTGACAACCATTTTGTTTCACTTTTGTGACTGCTGGCCTATATTTCTTTATTTGAAATGAAACCTTGGTAATGAAGTAATATCTTTCATCAGATTGTCCACGTTTATACAGCCTGAATCAAACAACAAGGCAAGAACGCACAGTGCAAAATATATAAAATGTATTTTTAGCAGCCTCATGTTTTGGGGAGTGGCTTTGGAGGGAGGCCCAAAGGATTTTTTGCTGTTGGATACTTTGAGAATCGATTTTACTGGCGGATTCCTCAGTTTTTTCCACAAATAAGGACTAAAGTTCTTTCATCAAGAAATAATTTATGGTAAATAGCCAAGGCTGTCGGTCGAACTGAGATGTGTAAATTCTTAGTTACAATTTACATCCAAAACAATATCCCAAGTCATTTGCATTCAACATCATGCCTAGTTGCAAACCGCACTTCACTCAAGTCTTAACCTACATTTATTGTTCACTCCACAATATGATGTGTGTTTATATTTCCCTGCCACACAAAAGAGCATTGATGATTGCACTCTGCATGTCTCGTTCTCCATTCAATCTTTATTTAACACCCCTGGTTTGACTGACACTTCCAGGTAAAGTCAACAGTCTGGGAGCATTGACGCGACTGTCCCTGGCGATGACGGGGAAACTATCTGCCGCACCTGTCAAAACAAGCCCTCAAAGCCGTATCACTTTGTCCAATTGAACACGTGAAAAGAAAAAACGCACAAATAAGACAACGTCTCAATATTCATGACTGTCTGCAGGGAGTGTGGCAGTGATGGCAATTAGCATGTGATTACAGCGCTTTCTCCAGCCTCCTCTCACTGTATCTCCATCTCTCTCTCTCTCTCTCTCTCTCTCTCTCTCTCTCTCTCTCTCCTTCTCCATGTGAGCTCTGTCAGTGTCATACCATCCTTTCCACTCCCATCAGTCAGGTCCTGGGAGACGCTTTGTTTACCTGCTGTTGTATCTGCTGAACCCGCGCAGATACGCTTTAACAAGACACGGGCAACGCCCCTCCTGCATGCGCTCTACATATTTTGTCCTTTGAAAAGATGTTCCATGGAGGTTGACATTGTTGGCTTCATTTGATTGTCCCCATCTACCCAATGAAGGGACGGGGCATCAAACAGAGCTCCCTTTGGATCGTATCCTCCATCAGGTTCCTTGTTAGGATTATGACAAATATCATGATATCAGAGCCCTCAAAAACAAGAATATCTG
>JAOPUA010000121.1:17785478-17797296 GCA_027122455.1 Trisopterus luscus | reverse complement strand
CCCCCCCCCCCCCCCCCCCCCCGCCCCGCGCCGCGCGGGCCGCGCCCCCCCCGCCGGCGGCGGCCCCGCGGCCGGCGCGGGGGGGGGGGGGGGGGGGGGGGGGAAGGAGCTCTGTGGTGGAGGATGCTCTGAGTGGTAAGGATGGTAGCTGTGCTCTTTCTTTGCGATCAATTCAAAGCACATTGAATTTGGCATCGTTAGCACCAGCAGGACAAGTAGCCTGTTCTCATGCTCCAACAGGCTTTGAAATATAATTGTGTTAAAGCATAAAGCAACAAAAAAATATTTTGTGGGCTTCAGATTGGCTGTATTTTCTTTATCTGCTGGCACGATCCACTCACTTCCGGTCCAAATTGCAGTTGTATTACATTGTTTCAGCCAAATGCAGTCGTTTTAGATTGGTTGCTAGTGCTTAGGTTATGAAAGATAATCTTGTTCTAATGGTGCTATCCAAAAATAATAGGACGGCTTTAGTGTTGATTTACATGTGTAAGTGATGAGTACAACTTCTACAGATTACTCTCCTGAAATGGATCCAGGGTGTTCAGACCAAAAATGCAATAAGTAAATGAGTAAGTACAAGGGCTAGGGGGGTTCTCACAGTATTTTTGACTTTTCTTTGGAATTTAGTTCAGAATTGACAAACGAGAGAAAATTAGTGCAATGTCAATCTTTGGTATGAGGTATTCTAACCCCGTGGTATGAGGTCATCTAAATCAATTTGAGGTCTCATGTTCCTTAAATGTGTTTCTACTACTGAACGATGGCTAAATGAGTGGTCTGGTGAGGTCAAACCATCCGTATTGCAGAAATCTGTGACAGCCTAATGAGCTGTCAAGCTATATCCCAGAAAATCTCATGCGAGCACGCATCAACAAAGCTTGCGCCTCTTGGACAATGGCCAAAGTCAGGTGGGACAAAGTGAAAGCAAAACCAAAAAATAAAATCCCCTCCATCTTCTCTATGCTCAGCAGCCATTCGTAATGAAGGAGGGTAGCACACAAACTAGTGATTTATAGTGCTGCTACCTGCTTTGATTTATGCTCATCATGCACTCTATATGAAGAATTTCCAAATCTAAATCACTCCCTCCTTCGCTGTCAATGCCGAGGCATCACTCAGCCGCGATGAATGGCACACAACTGCAATTGTTCAGCGGAGCGCCAGCTGTTTCCCACGACTTTGACTGAACCAGGTTACAATATGTATAAAAAATAAAAATGCAACATTAAAAACAAGCCAATAAAAGCCAGACGGAAATCTTTTTCAAAGTCCTTTTCAAAATAGTCTAAACTTAAAAGTATTTCAGTGGGATGGCTTGCTCATCTACGCTCATGCATCACGCTACAACATTTAGCTTTTTATTTCGTTACCCAGACAGAGTAAACAAGCTTCTGCCGGGAGGAGAGTGAGAGCTATACCAGAACACTCAACAACACTTTCAAACTACCTCTTTGTCTTCATTTCCTCTCCAACTGCTGTTGGACATAATGGAGCGGATAGAGCAGCCTAGTGAAGCCAGGAATAATACAAAAAGCACAAAGGTATGGACCAACTTGACGGATAGATGAGAAGACCACGTATTCTCCCTGACGTGCTCAACAAATCGGTTGCTGCTGTTTTGGAACACACAACAGTAAGGGGAAAGGATTTTTTTTTTTTTGCACAAGCCGTAGACACCTCTGTGTCCCAAAGTCGGCCGGCCTGCTTGTCACTGCGTTGGTGCTCGGCCAGCCATCATCTCCACCGCTGAACGCCTGTGGGCGGCCATGTTCGCTCTGTGGCCGGGCGTCACGCAACCGTGAGCCAGTTGGTTCGGATGAAGCAAAAACAAACAAACTTGAACCGGGGCTTGAGCGTCAAACGACCAATCAAAGGCCAGCTCCGACAGAAAGCTGCAGGGCGACCCGTGTCCGCCCAAAGGTCTCCCTGGGATATTTGTGTCATTTCAGATAAGCTGTTGTGTTGTCAGGGATCCAGGGCCGACCCATTCACCAGCACAGGACCTTTAATCATACGTTTGGCTGTGGTACTTGAAATCTATTCCCAGGCTAAATATAGAAATGTAAATAAAGAATACAACACAACAAACGGCAATTCAGACATGAGTGAAGCTCTGTCTAACACAGACAGTGAAACCACAAAGCCCGCACACAGACAAGTGTTTTAATATGATTTCCGATTTTATTGTTAGCAGCTTGTATCAGAACAATAAGAATAGAATAAATTCGAAACACAATAAATCATACGATAAGTCATTTGAACAGCTTCGATCTTGGGGCGTCAAATGAAAAGTAATCCCTCACCCTCCCCGGTTCCACAGCGGCATGAAGCCACTCTCTCAACGAGCACCATCTTCATGAGGCTGGACAGGCAGATTAGTTTGTGCCGTTACCCGGGAGAAACATGACTAATAGCGAAATAGATTTGCAGGCATGCATCTCTCCCCCTTCTCCAGCATTCCTCACTAGAGTCTGAATGATATCACCGGAGGCAGCTGGGCCCTTTGTTATTTGATATACTGCGGAGGAATTAACAATAAGAATGTTGTATGTTTTATTATAGCCCATCTAAAAGGGCCGATGAGTGAACAACGTGTTTACCGTGAGTGAAAGCCAAACACTGACTCAGGCGGTGTCACAAACACATACAATGGGGTTGTGTGAAATCCCCCCGGTGCCTTCTGGAGCTGGAATTCACCATTTGCTATTATGACAAGCAGCAAATGAGAAACAGCTTCAGGAAATAGGGAAACGCTCCAGAGTGTGTAATTAAAAAGGTAGGAATTAAAATAATGCTGGGAAGCCGCATTAAATGACCTTTTCGAATAGCAATGCGGTATGGAAAAAAAACAAAACAAGGAAACAGAAAATGGAGTTGTTGATTCTTTATTAGCAGTAGACACAGGGGTGAGGGGCAAGGTGTTCCTATCAGAGCTTCGACAAAGTGATGTTTTTCAACGTGTGCTAGCTTGCATTGTAATCGCGATGAAACGCAACGCACACAAGGAGGGCTTTACACTTTCTTTGTGATTGTTGGTTCCACAAATGTGGATAGTGTGGACAATAACGCTTGGCTACGTGGTTGTCTTGTTAATCCATTTAATATGCTTCGTGGTTAGGCAAATGAGGGGGTATAAGCAGCGATGCTTGGCCATGTATTGCCTGTGAATCCCAGCCAACAGCTGCTTATGAATAATAATACAGAGAAAATAATTTTTACATTGACAAACATGTTGTGTGTGTCTGGCAGGACAGACGGTTATCACCACATAACGGGTAAAAAGTGGTACAACAAAGTGGAAGTGTAAAACAAACCCGACGGCTCTGAGAGCGGGATGAACTTCCTACTCATCAATTACCTCTGTTCCTCCTTGCTACACGCGTGTCCTCTACCCCCCCGCCCCCTCCCCTCCTCCTTCAAATGCCTCCAAATTTACTTGCCGTGGCGAATATAACAACCCAATTCTTTCCCAGAGAGGCTGTCAGAAAAAGTGTAGTCTAAGAAAGTTGCCGCCTGCTCAGCCTGCCCGCCCGCCCCTTCAAGGTGCATTTCAAGTCCAATTGCGAAAGGTCAGAGACATCAGCTGGGTCCTCTTCTCCACGCAGAGGGTTCTTATTATAGGTACTGACCTGTGAAATATCAAACAGCCTAAGAGCATGCTCAGCAAAATGATGCAATTTGAGAGGATGTCACTCCTCACCCCTGGGTGACCCCATCCTGGCACACAGGCGAGCCAGGGAGAGGATAGTAGGGGCTGACAAGTTGGATGCTCTCTCTCTTCCTCTCTCTCTCTCTCTCTTCCTTTGTTTCTTTCTATCCATCTCTCTGGCTCTCCAGTGCGCGGCAAATTACCAGACGAAGACGGGAGAATTGACTTGAGTATTTTCTAAATGAAACCGGCAATAAGTGGGCAATCCCACTGAAGGATTTCACTTTTCTTACACGCTCCATTGTGCTTTACCCTTTGTTATTCCTGTCAGACACGCACGCACGCACACACAGACACACGCACGCACACACAGACAAACACACACACGCATGCACACACATTATTTCTATAGAGACAGCAAATTAATGCCCCAGCATTATGTAATGCAGAGCAAGAAAACCAAATCACAAATCCAGACATTTTGTTACAAGATATTTATAGTTATTTCTATTTCACACATAAGCATGCCGTGCCATGACATGGACACAACACGACATAGGGGGTTTTCTTTCCACTCTGTTACGATTACTTTTTAAAATGATCCTTAGCATAAACCTGGCATCCCACTAGTGTTCCCCGTAATAACGACCACCCGAAACCTCACAAACAGTAAGCCTATGCCCCCCAAAAACTTAACCTTAACCTCCCCTGCAGAAAATAACTAAATCTAATCTACTTTTAACCTATCCACATCCTTCAACCTTTACCAGTCTCAAATCCTACCACAGCGAGCTACACTTTAACTTTCTTCCTTTCTTGGAACTAGATCTTTATCTTCTGCTACAGCTGACATTTGCCACTTTATTCGTCGCTTCGCATCTGAAAATTCATAACATTTTCAGCTACTGATGCACACCACCAAAGAAAGGTTATTTGATACAAATCTATCGGCTGTTTTGAAGTAAGGAAAATGGAAAAAGGTCAATTGACCAAAAAGCGATTCTTTAACAAACAAAACCTTGTTCTGCTGGAAGGGGTTTCTTTTGGGTAGTTAGACAATGTAAGCATTAACAGCTCAAACGTGAGCTGAATCACAGATGTGCAAGATACAGAACATGTGGAATTTCTAAATGTCAATCATTTAAAATCCATATATTCTGTCGTAATATTAAATTCCTCACTGCTGAAGCACTCACCTGGGTTTACGCTGCTTAATAATAATACCGCATAAACGTCCTTAACGCCAATCAATTATCCCTCAAAGGACAAATCCTCCAAACCAAATATACTCATGAGCACAATCTGAATTGTAGTATTCGATCCAGGCAAGCAAACTTTGTAAACGAGTACCAATAGTCTACAAAGGAAAAGGTGTCGTTTTTTTTGCCCAACTCAAAGCTAGAATCATACCAATTAAATCAAAAATAATTACGCTCAAATCTCCGGAGATTAGATGTGAAAATGGGTGTTAATGAATCGGGACAAAGTGACTAAAGCGGGTAATGTCCCCTAGAAAATAAGCCGGAATGAATATGCTGGATATTTAACGAGATGATTGAATCATCAACTAACATTGAAGCGGGGGCTGGGATCGTTTCAATCAAACTTGCTTTGATCATTCTTAAAAATTCTGATAAATAAATTGGCCTTATCAATGATTAAGTCATCATATCATCATATCATTAATTAAGCAATGACATTAAGAGACATCACACGCTGCCTTATCTGTTATCTGTTATTCATGGTAACAGCATTTCAATTATGACAATACACATATCATATTTATATTGATGTTAATACATTTTAAATGAAATCCATTTACATATCACAATAATAATAACTATGTTCTGGGAGTATAGTGTCTAGCCACCATTACTATGATCTTGTTATCTGCAGTCTGACCTTTCTGGCTGAGACCCACAAACGACCATACAGTTGGAACGGGCTTAGCTGGAGCTGAAGAAAGACTGAAACAGTGCTGCAGATGTCTTGGGTTATTTCCAAGTTAGAATTCTTAGTTCACTCCGAAGAGTAGATTCAAGGGATTGCCTTGGTTTCTTTTTCTTTTTTTTTTTTAAGGAAAAAGTAGAAGTTCGGGTTCCTAGCAGAAATAGACATCCATCACTTCAAAAATCCTGGTCGCATTATGACCATAACTTAAGTGGCTACAAGATACATCAATGCAGATGAGGTTTAGGATTTTGACAGCTAGGGTTAGGGTTCAAACATGATCAAAGGAGAGCTGTTGATACCAATTTCACATCAGGGTGGCCAGCTCCCACGCTTTTGGCGTGTGACACACGCTTTCGCCTTCAGCCTCACTGCCTGCCCAAACAGTTCTCCAGCCAAAAGTGGGGGACAGCAACAGAGACAAACTGGTCTCATGGGTAAATCATTATGGTTAAACCAAGCAAACGATTTTGACTCTGGAAATATCTATATGTGAAATTATTCCCTGATTGGTCTGAAATGCATACCACCGTGTTGATTGGACAGCTGGTCAAGTTTACAGCCAGGAGCCAAGAAGCATTGAAGCAAGAGTTTGATATTGGAAACCTCACGTCTTTGCCTTTAATTAGTGAACGAGCCTGTTTGTCCTTTATTGGGTTAGTCTATGTCTAATATTGTGAAATTGTGAGTATTCCCTGGGTAGAAGTATTTCAGGGCGTGGGCGTAGTCAGGCTAGATCCTTAAATCTTAGCCCTAATTAGGCTCTCGCTCCTGCCACATGTGAAAGACGCCTACTTTTTTAACCCTCATGGTTAAATTAGTCCAAATATATGCATGTGATTAAGTGCGAGAACATGAAAAATCTCACTCCAGCCAGATTCTCAAAGTAGGCAACCTTGTACAAAATTACTCAAGACACGATCAACCACGGTGCTGTATGCACGGTTCAAATGTAAGGATTTAAGAATAGATGCAACCCTTGAGCGTGGCCTGAAGGAAAGGATCACAGTTAATAGAATCTGTCTAAATTAGCTGCTGGAAAAACAGATGAATGATGTGACCAAGATCCGTCTCGATTTCAATCAAGACTCACTAAGGTATTCTGGAGAGGAGTTCTGAAAGTGGACAAAGTTCAATGGCCCGTCTCGTTTGTGAGGGACGTGTCTACAAACCTGAGCAGTGTGCGCACTTGGAGGTGATTTGTGTTCTTCACCGGACAGTTAGGACTTTCACAAATGATCTTACACTGACACACAAGACTATTTTGGGGGTAAGCAGGTGAGAAAAAGGCTCAGAGCAAGCTTTGGGAGGTTTGATTTATTGTCCGTGGCGGAATCCGACCTTCGCAGACACCCCTCTCTGCCACCAAGCTCAGAACGCACCTTTGAATATTATGGAGAGTGACTGACGGATTGGCCGACATAGTATAAGGTCAGGATGTTCATTACGTCTGACAGGCTGGCTGGGCAATACTTTCAGGTTTTTGCCACTCTTTTGACCTTTGCCGAAAAGAAAGAAAATAATAATCGTGGATCCAATGTTTAACATTCTCTCAGACTCCTCCCCACCTCCAAACCGTGGACTCAATTAGCAGCCAGCAGACCGATGAATCACGGCCAGACCATCGTTAGCACACAAAAACACGTGTATTTTGCAGAGTACCATCACCGCTCAGCTAAGCCAATTTGCTCTCTCTTTCTCATGTGTCTGTGTCTTAACTTCAGCCATCACCCGGCATCTCTTGGGATTCTGTTTTAACTAAGACCCCTGTGATCCTTCCTGCTCCCGGTTATGGTTATCTAAGGGTTATTGTATTCATGAATTGCTTAAGTTCCTCTCAGTACAACCCTACAGATATGTGATTGGGCAGGGAATAGAGAGCCAAACTTAAACTGCAGGGGGAAGATACTTGAACTCCTAGCAAAAGTAAAAATTATTCCACAAGCAACCACTTATCTAAGACTGTCTTAAGATTATTTTTCTCAGGTCATCATAATCAGCAACCAGTGGTTTGGATATCATTATACAGATGGACCCAATGTGCACATGACATTGTAGTAAGTGACACATCCAGGTGTGTGTGTGTGTGTATGTGTGTATCCAATTAACATACAGCGTGCCTAATGGCAGAATTGTGTTAAATTCACACTGGTTTCCAGTAAATTGCCTGTGTCTATCCATTTTCGTTATCTTCTTAATCCTGGTCAGGCCCGCTGGGCGGGGGATAGATTCCAGAACGGATTGCTAATCCATTGTCAAAAAACAACACAAAAAAGCATTCACACCTGCAGGCAATCAAATACGTCAAGTAAACACATTATTTTTAGAGGTGGGAGGAAACCCAACAAAAGAGCCTTATTCACCTATTCATATTTCATCAGATGTGAAATGCGACAAAATTTTTTTTATTTTCTATTGTTTATATAATGAATATATTGACATTTCCTATCAGCATTACAAAGTGTCTGCATATCATGACCCTTCAAACCTAATAGATAAGAAAAAACGAATGAAAAGGTGATCCCGTAGGAATACTTAAAAAAACTCAATCACAAGGGAAGACCTTTCATAATTGCTTCCTCTTTTGTTTATCGTCGTCACTCTCCCGGTCTACTCCTTCCTGGTGTTGAGTCCATTGTTTCCCGTTCCCAAAGCGTTGTCATCTCACACACCTTAGCTTTTCTTAGCACCTCTTTCCTCAACTTTTTTTTCATGTCTGTCAGCTTCTTTCAGCTTTTGAAGCACCAACTGGGAACCACTTTAAAAGGCATCAGACGGTGTCTGATGTGGCCATTTGTCTTCTAGCACCACGGCTCTATTACCTTGCATTAAACTTTAATGATGTTGATACACCGTTTACCTGCGGAAAAACCCTCAGACTGTTGTGTGAGAGTCACACAGTGTGTGACCTTGCGTGAACACACTCAATGATTGTGTGTGCATTACATATCGAGTGTCAACATTGTATAGAGAAAATGGAATATCCATTTTGAAACCTACATTCAATAACACCTAAATGTTCTTCACCATTTCAAAAATCCTTCTAAAAAAACTGAAAAAATAAAAAATAAATCGACTAATGAAACTGATGTACAGTGTTTGATCCATGTCTCCCCAGACCAGAACCACCGAGTGAGGAAGGAAGCCCACCGGGACAGAAAGGTCGGCTCAGCCCTTAATACTCACCTCCACAGAGTGCTCTCCGTGACGCTGCCGATGTGGAAGTCATACAGCTTGGTCAGGATCAGAATGACCTGAAAGCACAAGAGGTGTCAACGTTAGCCACAATTCTGCGGTAAAAAAAACAAAAAATCATTCTGTCAAAACTGCAAGTCCAGGGCATAAGTGTGTTTACTTCTGCACACTCCAACACTCTGGTAGCCGTCACGGTGGCCTTTGCAGGAATTCAACATGATCCACCAAAAGGTAAATGGAATCTTTAGAAACTCGGAGGCAAACCCAACTTGCAATACCAGGCTGCAGCTGACGATTACTTGCAATAAGGGTTAGGTATTCAAATGATAATTTTTTCGCTAAATTAATTAATTGTTCAGACTATGAAATTTGGTGTTACCAGAGTCAAATTTGACATCTTAAATGAGCTTGCTTTATCTATATCAAATAATCGATTATCAAAATCTGAATTAATATATTTTCTGTGGATCGACTAATCAACTAACCAACTAACTTGCTTGATACCCAACGAGCCGTAGTGCCCTTCTAAAACAAGAACTCCTGGCAGACGAGAAAACATTTTGAGAAGTTGTGACGGATAAGTGTTGTGTGAGGATGGGCTCATCATCAGCATCAGCAGGGAGCTCGCTACTCCAACGTGCACTTAAAGGGCATTGTTATAGCACCAGGTGTGAGTGTGATTAGCCATTACAAGCCTCACCACATTTTCAAAACGGCTTGTAATGCCTAACCACACGCACACCTGTTGGTATAATATGTCCCCCTTTAATATCAACTCTTCATCCGGAAAATCCCAGGGATGGACCGACGTTGGAACAAGTGGACGCCGAGAAGATGGGTTCCTGAGCCGGACCTCTGACTCTCCTCTCAGAGACGGACGAGGCACTTTGGCTTTCACTTTGGCGCTGAACAGGGGGCTCGACGACAGAGCCGGCAGCACGGTGCCCGGCTAGTGGCTCCTCTGAACCAGAGGAGTACAGGAGAATCAGCCCAGCGATTGACCGCCGCTCACCGGTTTTTGAATCGTTTTTTTCCACGAAGACAGGGTTTGGATATTCAAGAGGGAAAATAAAAAGACTACAGTTACAAACACATTTGATGTGGGCCTGTTGCAGCAGGCACACATGGAAGCAGTAGGCAGACAGATGGGCGACACACCCGTTGAAAGAGAGACACGGGTTGTAAATAGCCAGCACAGAGGGCGTGCTTTTATTGTGCTGACATTCTGTAACAGCCACATCCACAACATCTGGCATCTACCCCCCGCGGTTAAGAAAATACATCAGAGGCCATGTGGAAAAATGCAAAAACAACATTGACTATCAATTATTATTCTGGAGTGGGTGTAGGGGTGGGGGTTGGGCTGTATTACACTAATATGCTCTGCGATCATTCACAGATTTTTGTTCTGAAATAAATCACTATTCCACTTATTTGGCATCCTTAAGAGCCTTGACTCTAGTTTATCACACACACACACATGCACGCAACCCCCGCACCCCTCTCACGATACACCCACGCACACACACACACACACATCAACATCAACACACACACACACACACAAATCAACACACCAACACACACATACACACATCAACACACACACAGAGTAAGTGCAAGATTCTTTAAGGCAACCTGACAAGCACAACTTGAGTCACAGGGCTGGGAGCGAGGTTCAAAAAAGTCTGTCTTTGCATCTCACGACAGCCGGGCCCAGTCAGCCCAGAGATGACTGGGCACTCAGGATGAGGGAGCGAGGGAGGAAGAAAGGAAAGTGGATGGTTGGTCCTCCTGCCCTCCTGTCTCCCAGAGTCACGAGGCACCCTTGCAGCCCTGCTTTGGAAATCGTCTGGCCCGCAGAGTGTGAGTCAGAGTCTGGGTTTTGGACGAGCTTGCCCGTTCAACCGGAGAGCCCCGGTGCCGCCCAGCCGCAGTGCTCCTGCTCCTGCTCCTCCTCCTCCTCCTCCTGCACGGACCGCAGACGTATGGTTTGGTCCGGGTCGGATTGGGCCAGAACCTCAGAGGGAAATATCCCACAGTATGAGGAACTGGGGGCTGTGATAGCTCACTGAGAGAAGAAGACAGTATCTTTGTGTGTAATGGGTGTGTGTGTGTGCGTGCGTGCGTGCGTGCGTGCGTGCGTGAGAATTTGTGTTTGTTCCTGTGTGTTTGTGAATGTGTGCGCGTGAATACGTGTGTGTGTGTGTGTGTGTGTGTGTGTGTGTGTGTGCAACTAGGTCCGTAAACGTGTGTGTATGTGATGGATCCCCATGGAATCTTTGAACTAAGGAATCCTTGCCTTTCAAGGGACGCCCACATGCAGTGAGGTCGTCTTCTCTTACGACACTCACACATGTTTGTGTGCCTCTTCATCCTTTCGAAAAACGCCTCAAAATGTAAATCCTAGAACCGTGATGATGAAAATGAAAACACAGAGAGAAACACCGGGTGTGTTATTGTGTTGTTGTTGTTGTTGTTGTTTGTGACATATCCTCAAGTCTTCGGTGTTTGGTTACCTTCTAACTCCCTGCTGTTCACACAGTCTCTGTCCGTGTTCCTGATTTCAATGAAAGAAATACCAAATTAAGTTTCCTACAGACAAGATGGGTTTCGAGTACACCTTGCAGAGCTGTAGCCGCAGTTGACCTTTAATTACTAAATGAAAATGTCAGCCGCCCTGTATTCATTATGCCTAGGCGATTAACATAGTGTGGACAAAACATATTATTACCATAACTAAAATCCAACCGTGTCCACAAAGACCAATTCAAAAGTGCCATGCTGCATTTTGATTATGGATTTGTCACACGTTCCACTTGCTAAATGGCTTTATCGGCTAACATTCTATTTGTCTACGTACTCGTACTCCTTTGGTAAATGCCCTGCATTTATGTAGCATGCATTATACGCCAGTATAGTCATTCAAAGTGCTTTACGATTACCTCCCCACACACACCCACACGCACACGCACACACACACACACACACACACACACACACACACACACACACAGACCA
>JAOPUA010000121.1:16556061-16566481 GCA_027122455.1 Trisopterus luscus | reverse complement strand
CCAGGCTCTAAACCCCAGGCTCTAGACTCCAGGCTCTAAACTCCAGGCTCTAGCCTCCAGGCTCTAAATTCCAGGCTGTAGCCTTCAGGCTCTATACTCCGTGGAGTAGCGCCCAGGCTCCAGCCTCCAGGCTACAGTGCAGGTCAACACAAAGGCTTATGAGCTGTCGTCAT
This sequence comes from Trisopterus luscus, assembly GCA_027122455.1. Classification (NCBI taxonomy): domain Eukaryota; kingdom Metazoa; phylum Chordata; class Actinopteri; order Gadiformes; family Gadidae; genus Trisopterus; species Trisopterus luscus. The sequence continues at coordinate 16,566,308 of JAOPUA010000121.1, read as the reverse complement.
GTGGTTCTACGAGGCTATTGGTGATGGATAACTTTCCTCTGCAGTACTCTGGCCAGAGGAACATTCACCTGAACAAGAACTTCTTCCTGCGCCATGCGGCGGCGGCGCGCTCTGAGACCTTCATCAACCTGCGGGAGGTGTGCAGCCGTTTCCTGATGCCCCCCGGGGAGTACCTGATCCTCCCCTCCACCTTCGAACCCAACAAGAATGGAGACTTCTGTGTCCGGGTCTTCTCTGAGAAGCAGGTCGACTTCCAGTAGGTTTTGAACTTCAAGTTAGACTTTGCTGGACAAAGTATTTGTAAATCTCCTGTTTGACATTGTTGGTGAAGCAGAGAGAAGCTTAAAGTGTGTGTTTCTCCTGCAGAGAGCTGGACGACCCGGTGGAATGTAATGTGGAAGAGGTGGGTGGGTGTTGGCGGTGTGTGTTTATGTGCAGATAAGGAGATGTAATTATTCCTCAATCTAAATTATTTTGTGCACTGATGCTTATGGAGATTGTGGTAGTAGTCTTTAGACAAAGCATGAAGGCGTTTAAGAACCGGTTCAAAGCCAGAGGCAATGGGGCTCCCAGCCTTCTGTCATTGGCTTTGATAACATCAACCCCTTTCAACATCACAACAAACACACCTGGTGGTTAGCCTCAAACGTTGAGTGATGCCGATAAAGAATGTTTTGTTAATCCAGGTGGACATTGATGAAGATGATGTTGGAGATCGCTTCCGATCTCTGTTTGGACAGCTGGCAGGAGAGGTGACTGCACACACACACACATACAGACAGACAGACAGACAGAGAGACACAAACACAGTACGACCTTGGGTCTCCTCTTGTCTAGGACAGCGAGATCTCCCCCTTTGAGCTGAAGAGAATCCTCAACAGAGTGGTGACCCAACGCAAGTTAACTCTGTTTACTAACCCTAACCCATCAGTAAAGTCTCTGTACCGTCTAACCCCTACCTGCTCCTTAATGACCCATCTCTGTACTGTCTAACACCCTGCCTGCTCCTTAATGACCTGTCTCTGTACTGTCTAACCCCTACCTGCTCCTTAATGACCAATCTCTGTACCGTCTAACACCCTACCTGCTCCTCAATGACCTATCTCTGTACTGTCTAACACCCTACCTGCTCCTTAATGACCTGTCTCTGTACTGTCTAACCCCTACCTGCTTCTTAATGAGCAGTTTCTGTACTGTCTAACCCCTACCTGTGTCATAATGACCTGTTTGTTATTCCAGGTTCAGACATTAAGACCAGCGGCTTTAGTCTGGATACCTGTCGTAACATGGTCAACCTTCTAGACGTATCCTTCATCTGTTAGGACTCTTTGTTACAAGGTCAGGCTACTGATTAACTGAGCTAGTTTCTAGCTAGATGGTTTAGTTAGCAGGTCAGGTTACTGGTTAACTGGGCTAGTTACTACCTACATGGTTTAGTTAGCAGGTCAGGTCACTGGGTAACTGGGCTAGTTACTAGCTAGATGGTTTAGATAATAGGTCAGGTTGAATGGTTAACTGGGCTTGTCACTAGCTAGTGGGTCTAGTCGTTAGGTCAGTCAGCAGGTAGTTTTCTCGGCGTTGGTTTCCTAGATGTTTCTGCAGAAAGACGGCAGCGGTCGCCTGGGTCTGGTGGAGTTCAAGATTCTGTGGACCAAGATTGAGAACTTCCTGGTGAGTATCTGCTGGTATGTTTTGCCAGGATGTGTTGTTTTTGACTGGATTTTACCGAGAGGAGATGTCAGGATGGTCTCATCCTTCATAGTTCTGCCGTTTGACTCAAAGCTGATATGATCTGGGTTCCATCCCCAATGTGTAGGAATCCTAGCACGAGATGCCCCCTGATCTGGACCTTTTTATTTGTAACTCAAAGTAGACTATTCACATTGCGTGTACCCCATCCACAAGTATTTGCTATTTTAAAATGATATACACAACGATAGTTCATTCACATTTTTTTATTATTTATACACCCAAACCAGTCGTTTCGCAAAGTTTTGTCCAATGTACCACAGCTGATATGTAAAATGTGGCTGCGTGCATAGCATACACCTCTAAATGCCATTATGTCTAACCCCTACCTGCTCCTTAATGACCTGTCTGTACTGTCGAACCCAGTTCCTACCAGCACCTTAATGATACAGATCTGAATTCCTCTGGATGAAAGCTAAATAGTGCATTAGAGGATGGTAAATGGTATGGTGAAGTGTATTGATTGTTGAGGATGGACATTGGCTTGGGTCCTAATGGAAGGATGTCCTAATGTTCTCAATATCAAAGTTAATCTTGAGTGTCTTCGTATTTGTATAGACCTTCTGTATGGTCTATGGCCTAATGATAAAAGCATCTGCTAAAAGAGGCTGAATGGGTAGTAAGACCGATACATACCAAACAATATTGTTATTGAAGTTTAGTGAAGCCAGGAGGGAAGTTACGAGCGTTTGATCACCCACACTAGTTTTGTCCTTCAGCTTTGCTAGATGTTTACCAGTTTTGGCTTCAACTAGGCGTTAATTAGGTGTTAACAGCGGGACAAGGACATGGATACTAGATGCTAACCAGGTGTTAACTAGTTGTGGTGTATTGTAGAACATCTACCGGGAGAAGGACGTGGATAAGTCTGGCTGCATGAGCTCCACCGAGATGAGAATGGCGGTGGAAGAAGCAGGTAAGAACCACATCTCTGTCCATGCTGTGTTTCACAAGGGATGGATCAGTATCTTTAAACCTGGGCTAGGATACAGCAGCGATCCCTTAGTCTCACCTGATCCGTGTCTCCATGTATGTCCCGGCAGGCTTCCGTCTGGACAACCCTCTGCATCAGATCCTGGTGGCTCGCTACAGCGATTCGGACCTCACTGTGGACTTTGATAACTTTGTGTGCTGCCTGGTTCGCCTGGAGAGCATGTTCAGTACGTATCGCCTTGGTGAAACCAGTCCAGACCGAGACTTCAACAGTAGTCCCTCAGCCCTATGTTGCGTAACCGTGTGCGTAACCGTGGAGGCCACCAGAGAGGAGGTGGGCGAAGGGATTTAGGACCCGCCCTGGTACACAGCCCCATGGACCACCTTTATCCTCAGAAATACTTCATAATAAGAGCTATAGGAATTTGACTTTTTGACAAATCACAATACCTGTTCTCACACTTGTGTATAGACGGTTTGTGAATGGTCTGGTTGCGATGAGAGGATCCATTTAGCAAGGTGAGAAACTAACCTTGCTAAATGGAGTTTTACGCACATCACTGTCACCCAACCGCCCAACCTTGCACCAAATGCATAACAGCAATGCATTGTGGGTGATATCCACCTCTGGAGTGAGCATCATCATTGACTCCCTCAGCCCCTGAGGGTCGACGTTCAGACCAATGGAACAGTAATGAAACGGCAGCTAAGATGGCCGCTGTGTAAATAAGGGACATACATCCTCATGATTGAACTTCCTTTCCCCGCAGAAACGTTCAACGCCATGGACCAGGACGGGACGGGAACTGTGGAACTAAACATTGTAGAGGTACATCAGATTATATCCATGACTATATCAATTGATCAATCTATCAATCTCTCACTCTCACTATCTCAGTCTAATACTCATTATTATTCTACATATCTCTAATACTATCTCTCACTGTCTATATCATACTATAATACTATTGCAGTCTTATACTTTATCTCCCTATGTCTGTAAGTAATGTGAGTTGGGCTCCTCTCTCCAGTGGCTGAACCTGACCCTGGTCTGACGTGGTACTGCCCCCTAGTGGCCAACAGTCATCTTGGTCTGACGTGGTACTGCCCCCTAGTGGCCAACAGTCACCCTGCTGTCTACGCAGGTCTTTCTCAGAAGAATATAGCCGCCTGTAAAACCAGGCATACTTAGACTTAGACATATAGACTAATATATACATAACTTTAGTTAGAAGTGGTTGGATATGGAATCGTATAGATTGGAATTTAACGTCGTAAACCAAGGTGTCACACTTGTTCTGGATCCGTTATAATTAAAAACAAAACTGTCAACACAGGAACGTGTTTTTATTTAAAAAAATAACAATAAATGGTAACCTGGACTGTGGAGTCAACACAGTACTCAATGATCTTTATGTCCCCATAACCCCAAATAACCCCCAGAAGACTGGCTGTACTTTACTAGCTCTGTTGAGGTGGGTTTTAGGTGGAGCTGTGTCAAGAGTCTCCAGGTGGAGGTATGTTGGAGGCTTCAGGTGGAAGTGTGCTTAGTTGGAGCTTCGTTAAGAGTCTTTGGGTGGAGCCCTGCACTGTGCGTACTCCTCCGCCCACCTCAGCACCTCTGTGATGTCACTGCCAGTTCCCATCCCCTTGGCGACCAGCTGCGATCCCCCGGAGGAGCCCCCGAGGCGTGAGCACACGGCCGCGGCCCAATCACACGCTGGCACCGCCACGCAGCCCTGTCACAATAAAAGCCTTTTCAATAGATGCTACACACAACTGACAAGTCGTAAAGTATTAATACTGTATATTAAAATGAAGGGTTATTGATGTAGTATTTATAAATGATATTATACAAAAGGGTTAATGATATTGTATTTATAGATGACATTACACTCAAGGGTCCCTGATCTAGTATAACGTATTTTTATGATAAATGATGATCTATGAATCACGTGGTTCCTCACCTTGGGAACCTGACAGGCACACAGGACCTTCCCAGAGCTCTGCTGGTGGGACAGCAGCATGACCAGACTGTCAGGACGCCTGGAGCTCACCTGGTTCACCGTCTTCATCAGCACCTACAACACACATAATATACTCCTAGTTCTAATAGTACTACTACTGCCTACATAGACTAATTGAGCTCCTTATCAGCACCTACAGCACACATAATATACTCCTAGTACTACCACAGTTAGACTACCTGACCTGCTGCACCGTCTTCATAGGTGTGAGGGTAAAGAGGGGAGTGTGAGGGGAGTGATGCTACTTACAGACAGGCTGTCCGCCTCTACACGCTCCACCAGCACCGTCTGCTCCCCCTTATGCTTCAGCAGCTCCTCGGCCCGCACTGCTGCCTGGACAAAAAGCAACACAGAACCACCAACACCTCCATCACCTTCCCCTCATCACCACTCCACCAGGAAGCCCAGTGCGTCGCTCCACCAGGGGGCCCAGTGCGTAGCTCCACCAGGGGGCCCAGTGCGTAGCTCCACCGGGAGGCCTAGTGTGGAGCTCCACCAGGAGGCCCTGTGTGGAGCTCCATCAAGAGGCCCGGTGCGTCGCTCCGCCGGGAGGCCCTGTGTGGAGCTCCCCCGGGAAACTCACCTCTTGGCTCTCCACCTTCCTGAGGGCCGTGTTGGTGCTTCTCTGGAGGCTGCGGAGTTGAGCCTGCAGTTCCCTCCTCTGCCACTGGGGGACAGGGGTGGAGTCCACAGCCTGGGGGGGTAGACAGGTAGAATTAAGACAGGTATGGGTTATTCGGGTAGGGCTGGACAGGTAGACGTTAGACAGGTACAGGTTAATCAAGTGGGACTAGGAAAATAGGGTTAAACATGAATGTTTGGACAGGTAGGAGTGAAACAGGTTGGGTTAGACAGATAGTGGTTAGACAGACAGGTAGCGTTGAGACCGAAAGGTAGTGTAGTTAGAGAGGTAGGGATTAGACAGACATGTCGAGCTGGACAGGTAGGGGTTAGACAGATATGGGTTAATCAGGTAGGGTTAGAAAAACAGGTAGTGGTTAGACAGACACGTACTGGCTAGACATGTAGGGCTGAACAGATATTGTTAGACAGGTAGTGTTAGACAGGTAGGGGTGAGACAGGTAGGGCTAGATAGGAAGTGAAGTCGTACATCAGTCAGTAGTCCGACCTCCTTGGCGAGGCGCTGGGCATCATTACGACGGGAAGAGAAAGAGGAGGAGGAGTAGGAGGAGGCCGTCCTGGTGACGAGAGACGCCACAGCCTGAGCCAGGACCTGGCCAGCGTCCCGGGCCTGGAGAACACAGGATGTAAAACAGGAAGTACCCAATCAGAACGATGAATGTGCAACTGATGTTTCTGTTGACGTGCAACCATACCTCCTAACAACCAAAGAACACATTCCTCCTAACAACCAAAGAACACATTCCTCATAACAACCAAAGAACACGTACCCCCTAACAACCAAAGAACACGTACCCCCTAACAACCAAAGAACGTATACCCCCTAACAACCAACGAACGTATACCCCCTAACAACCAACGAACACATTCCTCCAGCAACCAAAGAACCTGTACCCCCTAACAACCACAGAACACGTACCCCATAACAACCAAAGAACCTGTACCCCCTAACAACCAAAGACACGTACCCCCTAACAACCAAAGAACACATTCCTCCTAACAACCAAAGAACACGTACCCCCTAACAACCAAAGAACACATTCCTCCTAACAACCAGTTGGCCGCTTTATTCATCTCAACTCAGCTTCCAGGCGCTGGGCCAAACATGAGGCGCTCACGCCATAACAAATGGAGGCACTCAGCAACGGAAAGGCAGCAGGAAAAACTATTTGTTCCCCTTTCACTCCCCTCCATAACAATTACAACCAGGCCAGCCAGACCTAAAAGGTGGTGTGCTCTGGGCCCAAAGGTTCAGTACTACTTGTGGCTTAAAGCTACAGTATATCTGTTTAGTTCCTTAAAGGAACAGGACCTGTGGCTTGTTAAATGGACATTGCCTGTGTTTTTTCTTATAAAAAGGGACAGCACCGGTTATGTTTCTTAAAATGTAAGGTACCTGTTTGGCCTCGTCCCCAGTAAGTGCCACGACTCTACTGACGCCCTTTATCATCTGGCGCTCTGAGACCACCACCAGGTCCTCGATCGCTCCAGTCCGCAGCATGTGTCTAAACAAGGTCACAATCAATGACATTTACATTAAGGGCATTTAGCAGACGCTTTTATCCAAAGCGACTTACAATAAGTACATTAGTCACAAGAAGTGAAACAATACATCGCGGTCGGTACAGTAAAGATGTTCATAGAACCAATCGCTAGGCTAACCCATTCCATGTATAGCAGTGATAGCTAGCTACTGCAGAAGCTACACAATTAAGTACTATGAATAAATACAATGTACATTAGTGCATACATTAAATGCGTTCATTAAGTGTCAGGACGTACAACAGAACATAGAGGGTGGGGTGAATGAATATGCAGAGTCTAGGTGAACTCTGAACAGGTGAGCTTTGAGTCTTTTGCGGAAGCTGGTGAGCAATGACTAGTATTCTCTCCATCATCGGCACAGTTATTGTGGTGATGAGACTCACGTTCCACAGCACAGCTCCACTGAGTGGTGTCCGTCTGCGTGTCCGTCAAGAAGCTCTGCGACCGGCAACCCCACCGACACCACCCGCACTGGGTCTGGATACACCTGGAAACACAGACCACACCTCCTGAATCACACAAAACACCCTCACACACACACCACACCCCCCTCAGACACAGACCACACACCCTCACACACAGATCACACCCCATCACATCCAGACTATAGTTGAACTCCAACCTCGTCCACGGTCCGGAGGCCAGGGATTCTCCTGGCGTTCCTCAGAGGAACCTCCTGAGAAAAGACCTCCTGGTCGGCCGCAATCACCTCCTCCACCAGCTGCTGCACCTCCTGCAGCTGAGCGGTGCTCAGGGAACCCTGCAACACACAGGCCTCTGCGTCAGCCCGCCCCCCCAGCCTGCTGTGGGTCCCCCCGGCAATGGTGTGGGCTCCTCACTTCACCTTGATGCTGAAGTCAAAGCGCAGGCGCTTGGGGCCCACGTGGGAGCCCCTCTGCTGCGTGCTGGGCCCCAGGACGGAGCGCAGGGCCCAGCTGAGGAGGTGGGTCGCTGTGTGCTTCGCCATGCAGGACAGCCTCTGGGCCTGGAGCCGGGCAGAGGGGGTTGGAATGGAACTCGTAATTATTACACATATATAACATACATAGGTCGGCGACACTTCTAGCTACAGGGTAGTGGAAGTTGAGGTCCTTGAGTAGTGTAACTTGTAGTTATAGCGCAGTGTTACTTTTATTCATAGGGTGGTGTAACTTGTAGTTCTAGATTGGTATACCGTGTAGTTCTACGGTTGTGCAACTTGTCGTTCTAGGATGGGGTAACTTGTAGTAATAGGGAGGTGTTACTTGTACTCTTAGGGTACTGTAACTTGTACTTCTAGGTTGGTGTTACTTGTATTTCTAGGGCGTTTTTACTTGTACTTCTAGGGTGCAGTAACTGGTAGCTCTAGGGTAATGTAACTTGTAGTTCTAGGGTGGAGTTGGCATCTATCTATAAATTGGAAGGTTATTTATACTGTAGTGTGAACGTCTCCTACCTGGTCCAGGTGGAGGTGGAGCAGGTCTCCAACCTTCAGTGCGTATGCAGCAGGAACCAGGTGGAGAACATAACCTCCGGCCACGGCCACTTCCTCTACCGGGTACAGCACATCCTGTGGAGAGACGGCCAATCACAAAACAGTGTATAACAGCTCACATGTCACAGTGGCTTTAGTGTATAACAGCTCACACATCACAGTCACTATAGTGTATAGCGTGCTAGGTTGCGGCTAGTTTGCTTGGTTACCGTTGCTGGGGTTATGGTGGGCGGTACTGACCGGTGAGTCGTGCCTGGAGAGGTAGCCCTGGTCATGTGACTGTCCACCCTGCTCGGCGTAGAAACTGGTCCGGTCCAATAGGACCAGGCAGCGCTGCCCTGCCGCCACCTCCGACACCTGCTGCTGACCAATGAACAGCGCCCTCACCGCCGCAGTGCATTCTGGGAAAACTAACAACACAGAGGTCTGGTTGAACAATGGTTCAGTACTATGGTTCTGGTACTAGGCGGACTGGTTGAATAATGGATCTGGTACCATATCTGCCGTTGTGCAGGTTGTACTGGTACTTTGGGCCCTGGTCCGTGTGTTCGATTCCCTGCTGCTTGAGAGACGCCAGGGTGTGGACATCCAGATGGGTCTCACTCTCTGATGCCACGGCTGGTTCTGAGCCACGCTAGAGAGAGTTAGATTGAGAGAAAGAGAGAACGCCATGATCACCAGTCATGATCATTATTATAAAGTAGGGGGGACATTTTGAATCTTTGATAGAAAGACATTTAGTCATCTTGGAAACCATGATAAGCCAATGATTATTTTCAATATAAAGAAATATATCCTGTATGATTCGATGATCAGACGACAAAGGGGCTGTGGAGGTGAGCTGGGCATGATGAATCGTTGCTTGACTTTGATCTATCAGTCACAAAGACTATTATAAAGTGGTGGGTCAGTTGATTGTATTAGAAAAATCACCTTCTGGTTCCTGGCCAGCAGCTGGTCCAGCAGAACCTGGTCCACCTGCAGTCCCCTCTCCTCCAGGATGAGCTGCAGCAGGTCCAGGGGGAAGCCCAAGTTCCTATGCAAAGACCAGGCCACCGGGGCTGCCATCAAAGGGAGGTTAGAGCTGCCTGACTCTAGATGCCTGGTTCTATTAGTACTGTCTAGGTCTGGATGCCTGGTTCTATTAATACTGTCTAGGTCTGGATTACTGGTTCTATTAGTACTGTCTAGGTCTGGATTACTGGTTCTGTTAGTACTGTCTAGGTCTGGATGACTGGTTCTATTAATACAGTCTAGTTCTGGATGCCTGGTTCTATTAGTACTGTCTAGGTCTGGATGACATGGGTGACTACTAGGGAACGGTTTGATATCTCACCTGGAAACAGGGGTTGGCTGTTGTGGTTGCCAGGTAATGGTGCAGTCTTGTTGATGATCCTGACTCCCTGCTGCAGAGAGCTCAGGAACTGGTCCTCATTATCATCAATGACTGACATGATCTAGGACCACATTACACCTACTGTCATATCGTAGAATATACAGCCATATGGTTTTTATGGGTGTTTTTATATATACACACTATATATTATGTATGTGTATATATTATATACTGTATATCATCGTAGATCGTTACCTGTTCCTGGTATCTGTGAAGCTCTGGGTAGGCATCACCCTGACAACACATAACCAACAAATCATGGAGCGTGACAGAGAGGTGGCAGGCAGACAGAGAGGCTGACAGACAGACAGGCAGACTCACCAGCACCTGGACCACGGTGGGCACCAGGCTCCCCAGAGCTCCCTGGGGGGCCTGGAGGACCTCGGTGGAGAACCGGACCGCTCGCCTCAGAATCCTCCTCAAAACAAGCCTGACACACACACACACACACACACACACACACACACACACACACACACAC
>JAOPUA010000121.1:16328765-16339010 GCA_027122455.1 Trisopterus luscus | reverse complement strand
ACTTTGCATTTGGTGAGATAGCCTTGGCTATGGAATTTCCTCTTATCAGCTATCTTAGACCGAAGAGCCTACGTCATTGTGACGCAAAGGTATAGCCATTAAAACGTCACGAATATGCAGATATTTGACATAAAATGGTGCTACTCCACCATCCTTGGACTTATGGCAATGTTTATCTCACAAGATAGTCACCTGGTACATGTGTGCCAAAAAAGTAAAAGCTGCCAAGTTTGCAGCTTTTACAACATGTGTGGGCATTTGGTCAAGTTGTGATGCTTTCACTACATTAAAATGGTCATGGGTTGCAGAGAGAAATTTGTTTATCATAAGGAATGTTGCATGCAGACATAGTTTCACACATGTTGTTCTTTCCTTGGGGAATGGCAGCCTGTTGAATGTTTTACATACATTAAAATCCTAGCGAATACAAAAGGGTTCCCCCGATAGGTCCCCCGATATTCATAATTCTTCTTCGCAATATAATAATATACAAATATTGAAAACTATGCCAGCATTAATGTAAAGTATCCTCACCGATAGAGTAGCGTTGCCTGATCCTGTGGCAGTCACGTTCACTTCGGGGTAAATTCCTCTGAACTGTTGACAGACATAAATAAAAAAATGAAAACCTGACTGGTACAATTCATGACGTTTTCACCATTTATAACACTATTTATGAATAGCGTAGTAAAGGCTCATGGAAAAATGCAAAGCAGTAGCCATTGTTAAGTAAAAAATAGACCTTTATTTATACTTACCTGTGTCGTACGAACGGTATATTCCTTGTTGATTCTCATTGGCACCATTCTGCGTGGTACTTGAATCACTATATCCATTTCATATTGTTGCTCCTTAGCATTCACCCAATACTCAGCAACTGCCTGATAAACCATGATTATTGCCTGGACATGAAAGAAAAAATATCAAATAAGTTATAAATTATTACTTTCTATTATTCTCATCATTCTTCACATTGTTAGGAGATAGCCAATGGCTTGGGATTGAAGGCTTGGAGAAGGACTATTGTCTGAAAAGTGGATACTCTCAAAAGAATAAGCAAGTGGGTTTCTCATCAAACATAATATCCAACACTGTAAAATCCAAACAAAAGAATGACTTAACAGCAGATGTTTATAGCAGAGCACAAAAGTAAATAAAAAAAAGCCAAAGAAGACAAAGAGACAGAGTGAAATGTAAGATTTAAATGAATGCATTTTACCTGAGTGGATCTAAAGCGAGTCCAATCCTGAGTGTTAATCCATTTGACAATTGGTGCAGCATCTTCAAACTCCTTGAAACAGATTTTTATTTATTTAAACAGAAGTATTGTTGGGACCTTTTCTACCTACCTAGTAAACAAATCTGTCACCTCAGTTACACAGCCCTAATGTTGATCTAACAGTATTGTTAATAAAAATATCGGACACACTGTAAAGTCATAAAAGGTAAATAAAGGTTCCAGTTCTGATTTGACATAAAAAAAAACCTCTCACACATCTAACACATCTCTTGGCTGCATACAAAGGGGCCATAACATTAGGACAGCATTCAATGACGGTGCAGTCGAGAAATGCAGCCTATGACTGCTGCAGCCTAGGCTTTCGGAAGCTTATACTATCTGCATATAAGCTGTCACAGGGTGACATCTAACACGTGTTGGCCCATAGAGTTCAGACACATAATTAGTGTCAGATTCCATATAAACATCCTGAACAGTGTCCTATCTGTTGTTGACTATAGGGACTACTTTAGTGTCCTTAAAGGGGCGGCGCTCACCTTGACCCTGACCAGAGCTAAAAGAGCATAGGCTGTGGCTTCCAGTGTGAAGAGTTCATGATTGGCCACTGGCCAGTGGGTAGACTCTGAGGAACGCAGAGGAGACAAGACAATTATGAATGTGACTGATGGCCACCAATATATTTCTGTACTTTTTTGGATAGGAGGCGGGAAAACCTTGGGATACAAATCTGTAGAGGATCTCCTTGTTTAACTTGTTTTCATTTGCCAGTGCATAGGATACCATGGCAACGGCATATGGGTTGGTCAATGATGGTAGACGCCTCTCCAGGTAACCAACAGCTGCCATTATGCTTCCTGTCATGCTCTGGACACATGGTATAATTATTTAATAACAGGTGATGGAATGCTTAATTTCAAAGCAAATAACCAAAAACATTTCTGTCTCAGACTGAGAGGGATTGTTAACTGCACATGACTTTCTTTTTTGCTGTTACGGTTATTATAAATGATCCCTTTTCATTATTACTATCACTTTTCAGAGATATTTAGTATGAGGTAGCCAATGGCGGGTGATTTTCGTGTCGTTTTCTCATCAATTACATGATATCTCAACTCAACCTAGACATAAACGAAGAGAGACAGGGGTACAAAAACAAACATGGTAATAAATGTATTACTCACATTAACAGTGTCAGCACAAATCGGCCGTGCCTCCTGGATGGCAATGAGTGAGAAAGCCGTCATGGAGGCATCAGAGTCCGAGCCACGCACATCCCCCTACATGTACACAAGAGTGAGCAGGCAGCCAAAATCATGGTCATTAATGACCTGATAGGCAACTACAAATGTGATAGTTATAAGTGCTTTATCCGCCATTACAATTGTTTTAGAACTCCATGTACACACCATCATCTCTCCATGCATTACTCTTCCAATCTCTATGAACCTGCCATCAGGCTTCTGTGAGTTTTCAATCACCCATTTGATGGCACCGCAGATAATATTAATGTTGAGGTCTACCAGACTATAGGCCATGCTAAACACCTTTGCAACATAAGATGTCAGCCTTTGGTAGAAGAAGGGATGTAAACAGAGGGAAGGTGAGTGAGAATTCACTGAGCATACAAGAGCATGACTGGGTTATTATTATTATTGTATTATTTAATGTTTATATCATGTTTTCCAGTGGGTCAATGCCTTACCACGAGAGAGCAGTTGTACTACTAAAAGTACTAAAAGCCCCATCAGCCTTCCGATAGGCAAGCAAATTTTGGTACCCTGATCACAGTGACACACAAACCTTGATTACCAATGGAGGAAAAGCATTTCAATGAACCCTCAGAGCACATTAAACAACAGAAAGATGTGTGTGTGTATATAGCGATACCTCTCTTAATATGTTCAAGGGCATTATCACGTATTGAAAATCCCACTGTGTCCCACTGTTTAGTTTTGTCCAAATACGTTGCAGCAATAACAGTTAGAGTCATGTACATCATGTTGTTCTCTGCGTTGCCTCTGGGCTGTTGGATTAGACTGCCTATAGATGAGTCACTCAAGACCTTCTCCACAAGCACGTTCATCTGCGATCCTCCTACACATGAATATAAAGCCACACACACAGAACAGAGAAGTAGGTAGTTCACAACATCATGCTTATCCAATAGGACACTGCACACGCTAATTTTGAAATCGATATATATATTATATAATATATATATATATTAGTTTTATTAGTTAATTGATTAATAATGCAGCTTACCTGTAACATATATTTGTAAAGTTGCTGGTATGTTTGGAACAATATTTGCCATATCAATTGCATTTGTAATCATCTCCACCTCTTTACTCTCTGGAAGTTTAATAAAGTTTTGGAAATGGTTCATCACCATGATAACTTGTAATTTGGGATTTCATTTGTGTTTTGTACCATATGAATGTGAAGTAGACTAAAACTTACGGCCTTTGCCAACCTTCAGGTTTCTATTCACTTGGACTATTTTCTTGATTCCACCAGGCTATCAAAAAGGTACACTTGTTTTTACTTTGTTGTTCAATGACATTAATGAAAACACATTGTTCAATGACATTAATAAAATTATAGTAAATCAAATGTCTGGATGCAATCATCAAACTGTAATTGTATTTAATGCATATGAGGTCATTAGCCCAGGAATGCAATAGAAGTTTATAGTTAAAAATATACATATTATCCCATCACCCATTTACTTACCACTACTAGCAGCTCCTTTTTGATAACATTGTCAATTTGCAGATCCCCCACAGAAGCCTTCACCTCAATTGGAAACCAGCCATGCTTCATAGGGATTATGATGAAAGGCACGGAGCGTGTGCTCTGGGCAGCCACTCTGACTGTCTGGGTGTGCTCCTTTAGCTTTGATGCTAAACTGCAAACATCCGTTACCTCTTTAAGATATACCTGGACCTTTGGTTGAGAGTAAAAAGAGGACAGTCGAAAGGGCATCATGAAGCGATGGGTAAGGAAATTAAGATGCATGATTATATTAGTACTTATCACTGAATTCCCTTTTACCCCCACAGTTAACTTAGTTAACAAATTAGACCGATAATATTCAGACTTACTGTGATATCATCTAACAGATAGTTATGAAGGATTGCCTTGATTTCAATTTCTTCTCCACGGACAGCTGAATAGGGAAGTCTAAGATCAATGAAGAAATTCTTCTGGACAATTATCTTCACTGTGTCTTCTACACAGATACCTTTAAGACGAACGGAGGAGACAGGAATGAGTAATGTGACCACAATGAAACAAGCATGTCAGCATGTATAAGATAAGAAGGTAATAAGGACCAAAGCTCATGAGACTAAATGGAAATGAGATGTGTTGGATATGAGGCACATGGCTAAAGAGAGGAACGGTCACCATTTGTCAGGGAGAGACTGATTCCAGTGAGATGCCAGGTGGTGATTGAGTTTGGGAGTGGAACATCGTTCTCAAAAGATGTTGATTTACTAAAATATGGGAGAGACATCTGTTTTTGTGATGCAAAAACATAAAAGCAAACATAAAAAGTAGCATCCTGAATGTTTGTATATTTCAGTTGCCTCACCAGTTAGGTGTGTGTTCAGGGCAAAGAGGAAGTTTGTGAGGAGACCATAGCCAGCTCTCAGGGAATACAGTATGAGAAGATATGTTGTCACTGTGAATGAATTCATGTTTCTTTTCCTCACCTAAAGTGTCAGATGAAAATGGCTAGATATAGTAATGGCAACATTTCCATCTTATGAACAAATCCATATTTTTCAATCCTGATTTTCAATTCATTATTCTTTTTTTCATCAGTCTGTTCATCTTGTCTTCGCTCCATCATGTGTTTTGTCAAGGCAGTCTGGAACAAGACCTCTGGGCCTGTGTCTTTATTCTATTGCCCTTATTATCAAAGATTACCCAATGCCACCCAAGTCCATACTCCTCATCCCTAATACTTACTGCGAGCCGCGATGAGGGCTTCAGCGCTACTTTCAGTTCGTAGTTTGGTTAGCTCTTGGCAGCACTTTAGGAACACATCAGCACAGGCCTTCCCATCGGAGATGTACTCCTTGCGCCGCTCACAGCTGTACGATAGCGCTGTTTCCACCATTCCATCCAAACAACATTGGCGCAGCAAGCTGTCTTTGAATTCAGTCACTGAGAGGGAAACAGAGCAGAAGTGAAGGCAATGGTGTTGAAAGGGAAAATGATGTGAACAACTGAAAAGTTAAAAGTAAAGTAGTAGGATAGTGACCTTTCACATCTGAATACATATATTTATATCAACAATGCTGATCGTGTTACTAGAGGGAACTATGCTGTGTACCCTACATTCAAAACAACTTGTCTGGTGGCTTCATTTTACTCACAGAGGGTAGTTCTAACATCGAGTGTAGCGGGGGCACGCTTCATCCTTGTTGAAACACATTTGAATACTGGAACAGAACAATGTATTATATTAATTACATTAAAAGTCACAACAAAAACAATATATATTGTATAATAGTAAGCAGTGGCATCACAAACTTTCTACTAACTATTGAGTTAGTAGAAACTCAAGATAATCTTACCTAACCTAGTGCCTGTTTCTGTATTCACTGTAAATTACTCTGGATGAAAGCATCTCTCTCATATTGGTCTATTGAATCCTTCAGCCTCACTCATTAAGCATCTTTCACCTGCCTGTGCCAGCATGCATTACGTGCATGAGCGAAGTGCTCATTTTGAATCCAGGTCTGTATAAATACCTGGTATCAATGATACCGTATGGGTAAAAAAATTGTGGTTTAGTGTATGTAATGCATCAATAAATATTGCCTTAAACATATCTATCCATCAGGTTGCATTATTACAGTATAAGCAGCGATATTTTAGATGCCAGTTCCTTTTAATCTAAGTTGCTCTGGGTTTCGCTTTCTGGCTGTATAACCAAACACAGATGTCTTTTTTTGTCTGAGGAAATCGCAGCACCTGGAGGACACCAATGTGAAAATGGGGAGAACATACAACCCCCCCCCATCTTGGAGTTGGAACCAAGGAAATTCTTGCTGTGAGGCAGCAGTGGTACCTACTGTGGCAACTTTTAAATTGCCAAATAACCACAGGAAGAAACCTATGATGGGAGAGAGTGTTTGAGTACCATGTCTGTCCGCAGTCCCGACAAGGTTGCTCTGAAACAACAGTCCTGCATCATAGAACACGCTCATGCTGTCCTTCCCTCCACCAGGTGTGCATCCTGTATCAGCCTTCTCCACGACATCCCACACCTGAAGGGGGTGGAGGAAAACAATAACAATTTATTCATAACAATAACAATAACTGGATGATTGACCGCCTACCTTCAATCATCCAGTGTCTCCAATAAGCCCAACCTGCAAGACAAAACATAACCCTGCATGGGGCCATAACACAATGCTCCAAACCTAAAAATATGTATATTGTAAATGTAGGCCTACACACCACACGTATGAGGCGGTACGGTCTATATTAAAAATAGCCAAGCGTTAGACAATTTAGGTCTAAACAAACGAGATCCCTGTTTCATTAAGTGGTATTAAAAAAAAAGATCAAACAATCATATCAACAACCATACAATTTTAAATACAAAGAAATTAAAGAAAACACAAAGACACTGCCTTTGTCTGAGTGAGGCGGTTTTTGTTGTTGAGGGCGTAGACTCCTTTGTCAACTGCTACCAGGCCGACTGTGGCTCCGGGGTCGCCTGTGATCTTGTAGTGGAGTGTTTGCAGAGGCACTGAGGGACCAGTTCTGGCTAATTCCAACTTCAACTACAGCAATTTTGAGGCAAAAGAAAGAGGGATTTATTTTATCACTGAAAAAGCTCTGAAGGTGATGCTTGAGAGGAGATTAAGTTTTTACAAATTCAAACATGGCTAAATTGGTGTCAGCTTCTCCTCACCGAGCCCATACAGGTGTCTATGACGTCCACCCAGACAGAGTCGGAGACCACCTCACCTCGATCGCGGTGGTAAGCCATAATGCGGAATGATGGCAGCATTTCTTTGGTGACTGTTAACGTTATTGCTGTTGACATCAAGTCTGTCCTTAAACGGCCATAATTCACCAGCTGGCCCCTGCTCTGGATCTGAATACATAAACAGGCTCATACATCAGAGGACCTTCATCAAATCAACTTCATTACATAAACCAACAAAGGCATAAGCATGGAAAGAGGCTAAAACGTCACCAGCATGCATGCCAGTCTGCAGTACACTCATTCACACTCAACTTTACTCACCAGATAAGTGATATCACGAGTGGACTGTGGAGCATTGAGAGTGAAGGTGATTTGGAGTTTATCTCCTAATCTAACTTCAGATGAGATCACACCTGAATTAGAAATAACAGAGAGAAAATCTTAACGCTACAACTATAACTATTGCAAAATAGTAGACAAAGACATACAGACATGAAGAAAGATATAAACAAATATAAAAACGACCACTATAATGATACCTATCACTGAATGGCTTACATGTAACAATGTCGTTATGAAAATTTGTTCTTTACCGATGTGTAGGTAGCTGCTGATCCTGCTTTTGTAAGGAAGTGCTCTCATAGTTGCTGACGTCTGTCTGTTGTCTGAAATTTGTGGATCAGCGGTTCTCACCTATCATAAATATAAACTACATAAGCGTAATCAAACCCTAAATCCAAAAACAGAGCCATTTAAAAAGTCTCTTTATAGCATTCAAAGATCACTTTCCAGCAAAACACTGATCTTTTTCACCTAGAATATAGTTGGTGAATAATTATCTGGTACTTCATCTTAATCAAACACTGATGGACAAAGGGCATGTTTAAGGAAAATACTGTAAATAAAAATGGTTAGAAAGGGTTAAAAGTGCTCATGTGACTTACAGTAATATCCAGATATAGAGGAGAACCTGATGGGTTGATAGGGGCCCTGGCAAAACCATTGTTGGTCGTTCTGACTCCAATGTTACCTGGGTCCACCCGTAATGGTACGTCAGCGGCTGGAGAGCCGTCAGGGTACTCAACATAAACCTAGCAAGAGACAAACAAGACACACTCAGCTCCTGGAAAAACATGCACACACAATCTTAGCTTACTTAACGTCAGCCTGGTTCTTTAATCGGTTTGTATGGCATCTTCCAAAAGGAGAGAACCTCTAGCATGAAATAACCAAAGCCCATGTACTATATGTCAAGTCTGTATTGGACTGATACTGCAGGCTAATCGGTGCATAAACATTCAAAATTGTTTTTTTTGTCAGAACAACTGACCCATTGTATAGGGTACCAGAGATGGTTGTCTCCAACACTCTCAGATACACGTGCAGCACTTAAATTCAACCTCTCTTGGTTGGATGTTTCGGTTTTCATTTTCACGTCTTTGAATAAGGGGGATGCGTTTGTGTTGGAATGGATTTATATAGGAGGTAATCACATTAATGTTTACACTTACAGGCCACCGTTAGATAATATGAGGTTAACTTGAGAAAGTGTGAGTAAAAAAGTGCTTTACCACAACTTGAAAGAACCTTGTTGGATTGAAATACTGTGGGGAATTCTTCAAATGGATTGTATAAGGAGATGCGACAATATGTATGCCTTGTTTCTCTGCTTCCACTAATTCACTACCTGTTGGGACAATAAGTACACACACAAACACACACTCACACACACACACACACACACACACACACACACATTCTCTTAAGAACAAATGCCGACACAATATTTTGATTTAAATTAGGATGCAAACATAATTCACTCACCAGATTTCGTCAACACAGTGACAGCAACATATATGGAACCCCTCACCAGACTCTCAATTTCTGAAAAGGTTTCTTGGATTTGTGTCCTCTTTAATGTGGCTCGTGCTTTACCATTTACAACCTAACAATATGACAATGTAGTTATTGAATATGTTGTTAGTTACCTATAAACACTGATTGAGTTGTGACTACTTCAAGAGGGAGATATGCTGACCATCACACGCTGAATGGAACTTGGGAAACTATGTTTTTTCTTGTTTTCATCAAAAATTCCAAAGACCACATAAGCGCTCCCTTCCACTTCTTTCCCAAACAGATACCTGAAAGCACAGATATTTCACTTGAGTAACTTCATTATCAACAGATAATTATAAATACGCTTGAGTATCCATATCCTACAATATCCTAAAATATAACCCTAACCCTAACCCTAAAATATTGACTTGAACTCACATGGCTCTGATGTCTACGGTCAACTGCTCATCATCGACATAGAAGAATCTTTTATCAGGGGTAATTGTAACCTCAAAGCTCGGTAAAACTGAGAAAAAAAAATCAGTTAAAAATCAGAAAAAAAAATTGATGGTAAAAAATATATATAAAAAATAAAAAATCTGATTAACCTGAAATATTTCACAATGCTGAATGTCTTACCATATTCTTTGACCTCAAACTCAGCAGAGTATTCGTGCTGTTTGTTGTTCTGGAACCTGCCTACCACTTTCCACACCCCGTTACTACAAATATATCAAAACACACCCACACATTCTATTTAATCAGTATTACTGTGAATTTGTTGTTTAGTTGTCATTAGAGTTACACAGAATTTAGGTATCATGATTTGCCCACCTCACTATTTCAGGGAGAATGTAAAGTCCAGAGTGTATTCCTGAATACAAAGAGACACGGTCCACTTGTACAACAATATCATCAGGGGTCTGTTAAAACATGAACCACACACAATCTTTGAGGAAAATCAATTATCAAAAGATCTGAAACTAAAGTTCATTTATGTTAGAAAATTTAATTTTCTGAGATTATTATGCATTTATGAAAAAAAAACAAGCAATTGGATCTAGCGTGAGCATGCGGAAAAAAAAGAATAACAGTTTATTTTGCATGCAGGTAATACCTTTATGAAATGATAACCTGATTTGCAATCAGATTTATCAATAAGGAAAATATTCTAACCCTAAAAACGACAATAGCATTAAACATACACATTACG
>JAOPUA010000121.1:16267418-16277563 GCA_027122455.1 Trisopterus luscus | reverse complement strand
GATAGATGTAAAATCATGTCCGTTTTTAAAGGGTCCTATAAGCAAATGATAGAACACAACGTTGCGGGACTAAAGTCCTACTTTTTGGATATTTGGATATTTGGATATATTTGGATATTTGTATAAATCATTTAATAACTTGTAACTTGTAACTTTTATAAATAAAGTGTACATTTTATAAATGAAATACAACAGACCATCACACCATAGATTACATAACCGTAAAACACTCTTTGAAGAATTCAGATTTTTTTCAACAATGTGACAATCTGATTTCGCTGCGGTCCATTTAATTAACCAAGTCATTAGGGATGGAGGAGCGCTCGTCCATGAAGCGCAACCCCTGTTTCCAATCCGAGGACTGAATTACGTTGTTGATACCTGTTCATTGGCTGAAGACCTTCGCCGTCATGCTATGTTCCGCCCCTTACCGGAAGCTGACAGTCATCAGATTTTTTGTTTTGGAAGGCTTCCTTGTTAGCTACTTACTAGCCAACAAAATACCCGTCCAGATTACCTCGTTTACATTTTCTTCGCCGCATTCTCGTCATATTGAAACTCATAATACCTTAAATGGACGAGACAAGTCCACTCGTCTCTCCTCTCCGTGACTCAAATGAATTCAACTACTGTCCAACAGAGCCCACCAGTCCCCGGGGTTCCTTTGGAAGTACGCCGGGATCTGTCGTGCGCATTCCGCCTGGAAGTCCCGGGCGCAGCCGAGAGAGACAGCCGCTACTTGACCGAGACCGCGGTGGTTCCCCTCGCGAACCACACCGAAACGAATTTCCAGAGGACCCTGAATTCAGAGAAATAATCCGAAATACTGAACGTGCAATTGACGAGGGGATATACCCAGAACGAATCTATCAGGGATCAAGTGGGAGTTATTTCGTTAAAGATACCCAAGGGGTAAGTTGCGTGGTTGAACACAAGCCATTATGGACTTTGACTAACTCGTATGATTAATACTGATTGTTATGGACCCTTAAGGAATGTATCTGCCCGAACCTTTTCCATAAACGATGCCACTCACTTTCCTATAAGTGAGAAGGCCTGCAGTGCTGATACAACCTTGTGATGACTTGGCAAGTAGGCTGAGAGGCTGTTCGGGGTTCTCCCTTTGTGATTATCATTTGCTTTGTGATCCAGTTGCTACATCTGTTCTAAATCCTTCAATACATTATAGCTATATGTTGACAGCATACAGAACATTTGCTTGGGCAAGCTTGTTAGGGCAGGCCACCTCGCTCATAGAGGAGACTTGTTACATGTAATTTGAGCACGCATACCCCAAAACACAAAGTTAGTTGTTCAACTGGTGAAAAGCCACTCCCTTGTTCCAGCTATGTTCTGTATGTGTGTAGTATGTATCTGGAGTGATTTGACGGTAACTTATAATATACTTTATTCGTCGTGGAAAATCCGATACTAAATCCCCCCCTCTAGTCAATGAGCTTGTATTTCACTGGTTTTGAAATGGAAGACATGTATTTGTGAATTTAATTATATGATTTAAGTAGAGTAGATTATATGTACCATCTAACATATAAGCCTGCTTTTTCAGAACTTTACTAATCTGTGAAAGGAACGTATGCCATTGAGCTGTGCTTCCCGTTCAGACTACATTCTTTCGTCACCCTTGAGCTTTAGTGGTCATGTGCTAAGGGTTTGCCAAGGATCCCTGGGGACCTTTGATGTGATTTCCCTTTGCAAATCCCTTTTCTTCTTCCGAAACCATCCATAGAAAATCATTGGTGTGTTCAAACCTAAGAATGAGGAGCCCTATGGACAGCTGAACCCCAAATGGACTAAATGGTTGCAGAAACTCTGCTGCCCCTGTTGTTTCGGCCGGGACTGTTTGGTCCTCAACCAGGGGTACCTCTCTGAAGCAGGGGCCAGCCTGGTTGACCAGAAACTAGAGCTCAACATTGTTCCTAGGACCAAGGTAAAGAGGAGTAATCGTTAATCATTTGTTTAAATCAACTTAAACCATGACCACAACTCAGGAATGGCTAATGACCTTGATCTGCCCCCGTTGCTCTAGGTGGTGTACTTGGCAAGTGAAACGTTTAACTACAGTGCCATAGACAGAGTCAAATCCCGGGGAAAGAAGTTGGCCCTAGAGAAGGTGCCTAAAGTTGGACAACGCTTCCACAGGATTGGACTGCCCCCGAAGGTAAATCTCAGAGTAATAACATAATAATTAGAATAACAATAAAAAACGAATTCAGCACATGAAGGGACACATCTGCTGGTAGAGGGACATTTTATGAATGAAACATAAACCATTTAGAATAAGCTAAAACAATAAGATGTAGATTATCATCCTGGACGGGAAATCAGGGGTGGTCTTTGCTTACTAATTGAAACCCCTATGGGTCAAGATTCAATAACACGTGTGTATTTCCATTGATACAGGTCGGCTCTTTCCAGCTCTTTGTGGATGGCTACAAGGACGCAGACTTCTGGCTGCGGAGGTTCGAAGCCGATCCCCTGCCGGAGAACACTAACCGTCTGCTGCAGCTGCAGTTTGAGCGGCTGGTCGTCCTCGACTACATCATCCGGAACACAGGCACGTTGGGTTTCCATAAGCTCAACACGTCCCCTGCTTTAACCCCCTAGTCATCGCGTTGCACGAGAGAACTCCAAATGGGGAAACAAACAGGGGAGACAAATTGTTCTAACGGTTATTTCCAAGAGAACGCTAATAATAATAATAATAATAATAATAATAATAATAATAATAATAATAATAATAATAATTTATTGAATTTATATAGCTCTTTTTTTTCTGGAAACTCAAAAGTGCTTACAGTGACGGGGGGACGTCATTAACCACCACCAGTGTGTAGCACCCACTTGGGTGATGCACGGCGCCAGAAGGCTCACCACCTTGAGTTGGAGAGTGAGGGAATTAATGAATCAGCCAATTATACAGAAGTTGAGTTGAGGGTTGAACATTGAATTTTTTGTTATAAAGAATAAACAAATGTGGCTTACAGCAATGTAATTTCTTTCTACATGCAGATAGGGGGAACGACAACTGGCTGCTAAAGTATGACTGCCCGATGGACTCTGTCGGTAACAGGGTAAGCACAAAGATGCAGTCAGATTCAGCAAACACATTCCGAAGGTTTGTCGACATTCCTCTGCAACATTCACTCAAACAATCGTTGTGTATGTTTTCCTACATCCATGTCTGCAGGACACAGATTGGGTGGTGGTCAAGGACGCCATCATCAAGCTGGCAGCCATCGACAACGGCCTCGCCTTCCCCTTAAAACACCCTGACTCCTGGAGAGCCTGTAAGCACATACTCTGAGATCCTTGCACTGTACGGCCTGTTTTTAGCACCGTGTGGTGACTTAAGCCATGTTTAGCTTTCACACACCGATGGAACCTCGCTGCCTCTGGCTACTCCTGCCCACATTCTGAAAATATACCTTGAGGTGTTTATATTTGCACTCCAGTTCTTGTTCTTTTGTATACAAACATCACAGTTCTTGGATACATCTACTGTACATACTCTTTTCTGAATCTGTAGACCCGTTCTACTGGGCATGGCTTTCCCAGGCCAAGGTTCCCTTCTCCCAGGAGATCAGAGAGCTGGTTCTGCCAAAGCTTTCTGACCCCAACTTCATCAAAGACCTGGAGGAGGATCTATATGAGTTGTTCAAGGTATGTAAGCTTAATGATGTCTCACAAATAGTAAGCAGCAGTTTTGGGGTAATGTAACTTTTAGAAGTGACTTTTTACATTACAAGATTACAGTAAAAAGTAGTTTCAGTCTTCGTCTTTTTGAGCTTCTATCGACATTCCTCGAGCACAAAGAACGATGAATACTCTGGCACATGCACACATTCTGCAAAGCAGGACATCGAAAATATCCAGTGTTTTGCAGTCAAACACATTTTTTGAAATAATATTCTTAGACTTACAGATAATTTGTTTAATTCAATTCAATTCAATTTTATTTGTATAGCCCTTAATCACCATTACAGTCTCAAAGGGCTTAACAGGATCAACATTTGACACCCCCCTTTACCCAAGCCCCCATAAGGGCAAGAAAAGTTTACCCCCCCGGACTACTTTGAATTATAGCGAGCAACATACGCAATGATATTGGTGAGTGGTGAACGCTTTTTGAGATCTCTTCCACTCGATGTTCAATGAAAGGTGGAATAATAGGCAGGAGGCAGAGTGCTACACTCAGATTGACCCTATGTGCACCCCGTTTACAGAGCCGTGTCAGGCCCACCCTACAGCACGGTAAACAGAGTCTCGCTCGCTGAGCGACACATGCTCGGTACATTGCTTCCTGCCAAGAAGTTCGAAATAAACAGAATCAATGCAGAACAAATGCATCAGGATTTTAAGTGTAACTGATCATTTGAAAAAGTAACAGAAAAACGTTTAACTTGAATGGCAAAACTAAAGCGCTATTCGTAACAACAGAACAGTGATCTGAGTACTCCAAAGCCCGCTACACTAGGGGTGTAACAATACGCGTATTCGTTCCGACATTTTTCGGTACGAAAATACAATTAAATAAATAAAAAATGGTGGTGGGTTAGTGCTGCGGGGCGTATGAGGAAGAAGAACATGGAAACCGCACTATCCTTGAATGAGGGAAAAGAGGAACAGTTTGATCATTATTCTCTATGATATTTTCTAGCCAGTAATTCTTGGCAATAATTGACATTATTTGCATTTTCCAGAAAGATCCAGGTTTTGACAGAGGACAGTTCCACAAGCAAGTCGCTGTAATGAGGGGCCAGGTAAGACTGACTAAAACTCTACAAAAATAAAAAACTCAAACATTCAGTTTCAATACTTGAATAATGCTATCCACATGCTAACACTGTGCACTAACACATCTTAATCGATGAGCAGTTTCGACATCAAGCATGTTCATAGAACTGCACGACCAATCATTTATTTTCTTGACTGATTGGAGAGAGCTGAGCAATACCAGTAGTTTGCTGTAACATAACCAGTCTCCCCACTAAACCTCATCCTGCCGTTTTCTCCCTGCAAGATCCTCAACCTGTGTCAGGCGCTGAAGGACGGGAAAAGCCCCCTCCAGCTGGTCCAGATGCCCCCGGTGTTGGTGGAGACGGCCCGGGCGCCCCAGAGAGCCAACAGCGAGTCATACACACAGAGCTTCCAGAGCCGGAGACCCTTCTTCACCTGGTGGTGAAGGAGGAGAAGGAAGCAGCACAAAGCAGGACCACAGCCAGAAGAAGGTGTCCATGTTGTGGATTGAAGGAAGGAATCCAGTGTCTTTAGTGTGCAGGCTTCAGGAAAGGTGACCAAATGGAAATAATTCCTACCCTTCACCGCTACTCGTTCAAATGGACATTTTGGATGCCAGAGGTAGATGTTGATGATGGTGTGGGGTTGAGGCCAAAAGGAGACGATTTTCCCCCCGAAGGATATTTCTCCACGTTTGCCTCAGTGCCTTGAGTAGACGTTAATGACTACTGACTAACTTTTAATAGATAAAGCTATGTACCTATGAGACACTCTGGAATCCACTTAATGAAATCACATACTTTTACCTAGACTTTTCATTAGACCATAATCAAAAGCGCTTCACACTTTGGGGAGTGCGTTCCCCCTCGTTGAACCTGGCCTTCATATGCATGATCGTCCCAGTGTTAAAGGTGCTTTAAGCAATGTCGTTGTTTAGGCTCACTTCCTCTCGATTTTTGCACCTAGCACACCCCTCCCTCCTCCCAATATCACCACAAGAAAGCGTGCCTTGCATGCCTCCTGTCTCTTTCCTGGCAGCTTTTCATCTGCCGTTTTTTTCTGCTTTGCGTGTTTGGTTGTGTAAGCTGGTCCTGGAATTGGTAGCTTCTCCTGTTCCGCCATTTTCGGTCAACGCTGAAATCCTGCCACCTTCCCGTGGACCCTCTGCCTGCAGAGAGGGTGGCCTCTTTGTGGAGTTCGCTCTCTTGATTGGATGAAGTGGGAACGGGACGCCACTTTTTATTTTCTTATGTTTACTGCAGTGTGAATGGACTTGTGACCCATGGTACTGACCAAACCCTCTTAATCAGTGATGGCTGTCCAAACATAGAGCTATTTTTCACTTATTTTAACAAATAAATATCGCTTACAGCACCCTTTTAAGATTGGTGGAAGAGCCAAAACAAAAGCGATACAGCTCAAAGCTGAAACGTTTTTAACCACATGCAGTTGGGCAGTATTATCATTTCCCCTGAGAAGTGAAGTGATACTGCTCTGTTACAGTTCTGAGACAATTCCACCAAACACATGGCCTGGAGCCTGCAGCACCAAGAACAGAACTGTATTAGTACAGCTGACGCTGCTTGGCCTCCAAGTTCCTGAACCTGACCCTGGCCATTATTCACACGACTTCCTATGGGAAGGAAAATCTCTCACCATCTTCATAACCCCTTTAACGGACACTTAGGCATCATTTCAAACTTCTCAACCTTCTTTTCAGTGTAAGTGTAAATCTACCACTTTAGAGCACAACAAGTTGTCTAAAGTGTTTACAATGAAATCGTGCTTCAGAAGTGCTTATCACTGGAGAAGAATGGCAGATTGGTAGAACTGTGTTGGTGGGAAGGTAATGTGTTTTTGTCAGTTTGAAATATGAGCTAGCTCCACCTGATTGTTGCAATCTGTATTACTTATCCAAAAAATATGAGTGCATGAGTTATCATTTTTCTAAATCATGTACGATATCATGTTTTTCACACTGTTATGAGGAAAACATAAGGACAGAAATAAATCTGCAATAATTTCTGATGTATCTGCAAAAACAGAGGTGTGGGATCTCAGCCACAAAGCTTCCACTTTTCATTTCAGGATTGGTCAAATGTGATTTCAGGCTCTATAAAGCCTATAAAGTCATTTTCACCCATATGTGACATGAAATGTAGTTTTACCAAGAACTATATGTAGTCTGTTTTATTTAATCAGAAGTAACAACACAACTTTATTCAATTAAAAACATTGAATATTGTCTTACAAAAATGTTAAAATACACGCTGACATTGCTTGACTTTATCTAGCGTTGTAGGCTACCACTGCATTTTGTCTGAATATCTTACACAACTCAAATATGCAATTCAGTAAAATAATGAATTATATCATAACTTAATGTTTAAGTTATTCTCTGGTTCGTGATCATCACCTGAACTGGTGATGGCTGAAGGGTGGTTTCATTGAAGTATGATCTCATTCGGTCATAGCTCTCGGACATCTAGTCATCCTTAATCAGAGCAGAGAGTCTGCGGTGAACAGAAACGCTACATGTCCAACACATAGGCCTACTTCCTGACCAGAATGTTGAGTACAAAAATCTACACCTTAAAGCTGTATGTTAGATGCTAGAAGATGTATGGAGCTGAAAAGAAGGGGGGTGACTTCCTCGTCATGAACGTGTAATAGATCCCTATACCTTTACATTGGATGTCGTCTTTTATGTTGGCATTACCTATCGCTGATGTGAACAACACACATATAAATAAAATGATGAAATTAACAATACAAAAAGGTGTCTTTTTAAGAGAACAATTTGAACGTGACCATGAAAGAATTGCTCAAGTATAATCTAAGTTCCTCTTACTCAATCATTATATTGAAAACCATTTCAATATTCCCCTTTGTTTGCTAACTGAACCACCCTTTTTACAGCTGGGTTGCATGTTCAAGGACTATTATCAAATAGAAAGTTGTCAAAGTAATTTGTCATTAACTTAATTTTTCTGGACAGAAATGAAGAACCAGGAGTCGTTTCATTTCTTATAATTGTTGTCGTATATTTGTTTATTTTTGTGATTTTTATCTGACAGAGGATGTGGTACCTTTGAATTGGTACCGTGAATTCAGGTCGAAATAATAACTGTTCAATAAGAATCATACAAATAGGCTTTTCTGCGATCTACTAGCCAGCCTGGATCCGCTTATACAGGAAGTCCAGCTATAGCTAAAGGCACGATATGTGGCGAAGCCAGGGATCCAAAACAAGATACACCGTAGCAAGTTGAACAAACTTACCTCATTTATTAATATCCGACATCAGTATCATGTTAAATAGCTATTTCTAATGGAGGTCTTCGAATGATTGTCATATGGGTGGAGATCGCAGTGCCTGAAGAAGGATTGATTTTGGAAAGTCTTCGCGACTTATGATATCTGTCCGACAGATCGCTTCGCGGATAGCGTTGACCTGCGTCGCTGTCCTAGTTGAATCGAGCATTATCTAGATTATACTCAGGTATTATCTAGAATATACTATCATTCTAATTCTATATCATAAGTTGACATCACGCTACTTTACGTGTCTGTTTTGTATGGGCGGTGTGTTTCCTCCTTGAATGTCTTTGTAGCCTACTACAGCTTACTAGCTGCATTACATCAAAATAATATTTGTGTTATGATAGAGCGGATGCGGACCTCTCTCATTTTGACTTACGTAAATATTTCCTTATTTTTCAAAGCCGCAAATAAAAAATGATGTCCGCTGCAGGGGTGGCCCAGGACCCCTCGCATGGTGCAGGAGAGCGAGGCGAGCTTGTGCACATGTCCTCCAAAGATATACCCGGGTCCCCGGACCCATCTGAACTGGGAAGCCCACGCTCAGCACCTTGTTTTGACCTTCTAAAGATGGTGGTGTCGTACAAGCGGATGACATTGTTTTTGGAGCCAGTTACAGATACTGTGGAGCTGACTCGCTTCCTGCTTGGGTGCGTATATATTTTTTATATATATATTACCTTGGGTAGGCCTACATGTAATGATTAACGCGAATCCTACGTGTTACGAATCAAATCTACGAAAAAAAAACAACAGCAAAGAAATCTTCAGTTCTTCATAGACTCTACAGACCTCTCTATAGATTAGTATCTCTTGTCTCACAGGTGGAGGATGCCTGTGTGCTCAATGCTTGTCTGCATAGTTCTCAACTTCTTCTTCCTCACGCTAAGTGAAGGTAAGAAAGTAAACTTTGACACACTCCACTCTCACTAACAGTGGGCTGGGATAATCTTTGAACCACCACCTCTGTGTCCCTCTCTCGTGCCAGTGGGTTGGTTTTTAGTGAGCGTGCTGGTGGTGTCTGTGCCTGCCACCCTGGGCTACCTGCAGGACAGGTGTGGGGGAAGTACGTCGGACACAGAGCTTCAAAAGAAGCGCTTTCACGCTGTTCACCGCCGGGACCTGCAGAAGGTGCATCTTACCAAGCAGGAGGCAATGCTGGAAGTCAAAGACCTGTGAGTCTCATATGAGCAAGAAGTAACTAGGCATACACACTAATCATTTGGGGATTGCTGTGGGGAAGAATCATATGGTATATTTCCATTACATGCAGAATCTCTTTTTGACAGACTTAAGCAGTTAGATGACTGGCTGGTTTCTGCCTGCCTGACAGCAGAATCTCTTTACAAGGTCCTGTACTGGGACAGTCACGTGGAGTCCTCGAGGTATGTGCGGCAGACATGCCGCAGTGTGGGCATTAGTCACAAACTTAAAAATTAATACACACAAAACCCTTGTCATCTGCTCATTATTGGTGTTTGTGTGCATGCGTGCGCTGTGTGCAGGTTCTACGGAGGACTGTTGTTCGGGACATGTGCGCTGTACACGGTTCCTGTCGGCTGGGTGCTGGCAGTGCTCACCAACGCCCTGTTCCTGTGGAACCGAGACTTTTGCCGAGGTCAGTGTCTTAACTTGGCGTTCTACCTCGCACTCCTTGATTTTTGTCACTGGAGCCACTCTGCAAGGCTGGCTGCTGTTGGGCTGACGTTGCGCCTGGTTCTAGTGCTGCTCGGCCTCAGAGGACTGCTCCACCTGGGCGGGGACCAGGCGTCGCAACACGAGACGGAGCAGGCAGAACAGGAGCAGGGCACCCTGCAGGACAGGACCCCCACGCCCACCAGCTTGGAGGTGAGGAGGAGCTTTGGACAGCCTGTGGGGGCTGCTGGGTAATGGGTGTAAGCTGGAGATGGGGGGGCTCACTACTAGTGCATGATGAAATGTGCATCACACACCCGATCCAGAAGGGTAAGCTGCTTATCTAGATCATCCCCGACCTGTGTGTGTGTGTGTGTGTGTGTGTGTGTGTGTGTGTGTGTGTGTGTGTGTGTGTGTGTGTGTGTGTGTGT
>JAOPUA010000121.1:16233418-16253005 GCA_027122455.1 Trisopterus luscus | reverse complement strand
ACACACACACACACACACACACACACACACACACACACACACACACACACACACACACACACACACACACAATTATACATATTTTCCCACCTACCCAGCCACCACCACCTCCAGGTCCCCATCACCATCCACGTCGGTTACTGCCATCCCATAATTGAGTTGAGTGGGGTTGTTCAGACTGTCAGGAGGCAGCACTGTCCCCGTTATGTCTTTGAACATGGGCTCTGAACTCTGGCCATGGGACCCGGACCACAATCCTAGGAGCAGCCATAGAGCAGCTGACTGCCACATCACCGCAATACAGTTGGCGGGCCTAAACACGCAGAGCAATAAGTCAGGTAAGTAGGTGAAGAGGGAGAGTTGCGCGTTTTATGCAGAGCACACTGATTATTTGTTTTACAATATTCGTCCAGTGCATAAACACTTCTGTATACAAAGTCGTAACAACGTTAACAATGAATGCATCATATTAATATATTAAAATCCGTCAAATTAATAAATGTAATTTGTATTGGAATAATTCAGATATCACACGTAAACCTAACACAGACAGACACATTTACAGACCTCAGGATGCACGGCAGCCCGTCTAGCGGAGCGGTGAGCAGGCGACCAAACAATGGAAACAAAATAGATTTACGCAAGAACTTGTGTAAGCTCTATACTCCAATTACCGGCGAACTGGATGAATAATTAGCAGTTTGACCAATGACTGCTCGACAATGTTTGGGTGAGCCACTATCATGTGCGCCGTGAGCATGCATCAGCGTATCCAAATGTGCAGGATATTTTTCTACTGACGTACGTAATAATTCAGCCACGGGATAACGCGAGGTGAAACTGCATATCATATAAACTATAAATACAATCAACATTATTTAATTAGATTGTATTTAATTACTGAAAATAGTAATATTGTGTAATTTATTGGTGCGCACAGTAACTACATCTCCCAGAAGCCCTTGTTGTATGCGTCAGATTTACTGCGACCGGTGTTTACATGCAGTCATCCACACAGATACGGGTAAACCTAAGAAACAAAAAAATAAGGTCAGTTTCAATTACTTGAATATGTATAAAGGGAGCAATCTGTAGTATGAGCATTTTTGCGCAAAACATGTTGGAAATGAATGAATTGTTGATGTTCATTTTGATTATTTGTCCTGAACCGTTGTATGTATAGCATGATAGCTTCATTCTCAGCGTGCGTAGCCTGCATAGAGGTCCAAACGTGGTGGTTGCAGTTGTGTTACAAATAGCGATATCCTTGCTCGTTCAGTGAACATTATCTCCTCTTCTTTTCTCTTCTCTATAGCCATTCATTTCGTTATGGAGTTGGAACAGGCAAATAAGGATGAGGTGGTCCCCACTAAGACAAATGAGGATGAGGTGGTAAATAAGGATGAGGTGGTCCCCACTAAGGCCAATGAGGATGAGGCGGTAAATAAGGATGAGCTGGTCCCCACTAAGACCAATGAGGATGAGGTGGTAAATAAGGATGCGGTGGTCCCCACTAAGACCATTAAGGATGAGGTTCCCACCAAGCCCTTAACTACAAATACACCGCGCTCAAAGAAATCAGACAAGAAACGACCAGATGCATCCAAAGACAAAACCCAAACCGAAGAAGAAAAAAAACCAAGACCCAGGCCTAAGTACTCAGATAAATCCAGAAAAAATAGGAAAAACAAATCTGGCCAAGAGAATAAAACTGAAGCTGTGGTTCAGGACACCAAAGTAGAGGAATCCCAAGGCACAGAGCAGCCGTTGGATGGAGACCCTACATTGACCAAGCAGGAAGGTTCAACTGAGATTGCGTCTGAAATGCAAATATTGGCCTTAAATTCTGAAAACGAGGAGGACAGTTGGGATACACTGTTCAACGACGACGGAGATTGCCTTGAGGAGGTTGGTTCTTGTTGCTCTGTTCACTGAGCTGGATGTTTTACACAATGTGAAAGTGGGAGTCACAGTTAACTTGCCACTACTCTATTTTCCACATCATGTTGTTAAAGCTCAAGTGAGAAAGAAGTGAATAACACAATGCGCTTTGTCCAAATCCAGGGAAAAGGCAGGAAGAAGAAGAATATCCAAGACGCAGAGTTTGACTACTACAACATGGACCGGGAGGCGGATGAGGACATTGAAATGACGGACGACGAACTGTCTCACATTGTCGAAATCTACGACTTTCCCCAAGAGTTCAAGACCGAGGACCTTCTCAAGCTGTTCGAATCCAGCCAGTTAGTGTTCTCTTTAAGATCGCATGATAACATTTAGGCATGATACGTACCTAATGTTAACATTTATGTTAACATTAGGTACGTATGAGATGTCACTTTATAAGACATTATTATAATAATAATCTCTCTCTCTCTCTCTCTCTCTCTCTCTCTCTCTCTCTCTCTCTCTCTCTCTCTCTCTCTCTCTCAGGCTGAAAGGCCTGGACATCCATTGGGTGGATGAAAGTCATGCTCTGGCTCTGTTCTCCAGCGCTGTAGCAGGTTAGGGGGTTTTGAATAATTTGTATAAAAAAAACAATTTTCACGTCAGCTTTTGAAAATCCATTTCATGTTTTTCATATAATGTAACAAGCGATCCTTTTTTCATTCTTTCTTTCTATGTTGGTTACTAATAATAAGCCCGGGATGCCCTGAGGTCCAAACAGCCACTCTTAAAGGTGCGGCCTCTCTCCAAGTCCTCTGCTGCTACCAAGGCCAAGGCTCGGAGCTGCTCAGGTACGGCCCACACACCTTCATCATGGGTGGGCCTCTCTTTATTTATCATGGGATTGATCAATCAAGATGTATCGTGTCAAATGAGTGTTAACAGCCGTGTTTGTCGGGGGGAGGGAGTCTGTGTGTTATTGGCCATGCATTGTGCGTGTAACAATTACGGTGTTTGCAGCAACATATTTTGAGTTTGAGATCTGTGTGGGTATACATTAACATCCATTATTGACTGCAATAACGTTATGTCGGGCCTCAAAAAGATTTATAGGCCACTCACTTTCCTGAAGTCAAGTGAAGATGGTGCCATTAATAAGTTAAAGAAGCAACAGCAAGAAACAGTAGAATATGAAAGATGGGGCGGGGGGGCAAGATGCGCCGCTAACTCCCACCAGATGGTAGCTGTGGGGTTATAAGGGTGACTCCCCATGCCCACATTCATCTGCATGTTCCCCCCGGCCCCCCAGACTACCTGCTGCCTGCTAAGGAGAGACCTCCAACCAGCGCCATGCTGGCCCGCAGGATGGTGATGGGGGCGCTGGGGGTGAGGAGCCCCCAGAGCAAGGAAGACCGCGACGCCGAGAAGAAGAAGATCCAGGAGGCCCGAGGTACACCCCTTACGCTCGTTATTCAGCGCGGGGCTTTGATCCAAAATGGAGCTTGAAGCTTTAATCGTTTTCTTATTATGCCTCTCCTGGGTGATTGTATGTATATCTGAACGCTTT
This sequence comes from Trisopterus luscus, assembly GCA_027122455.1. Lineage (NCBI taxonomy): Eukaryota > Metazoa > Chordata > Actinopteri > Gadiformes > Gadidae > Trisopterus > Trisopterus luscus. The sequence continues at coordinate 16,249,551 of JAOPUA010000121.1, read as the reverse complement.
TCAAAGTGAATGAGGAGACGCTAGATTCCTACCCATCCATGACACATTTTATTTTATCATTGTTTGAAACAAGTTGTTCTTCTGTGCAGTGCAAGGTAACATCCACCAGTGGGAGCTGTCTTAAAGCAAATAGAGAGACAAAATCAGAGGTCCAATTAAAGAAAAGGAAAAAATGTGCTTTGCTCCTCATGTCCGTTGACAGTTTGCAGATCCTAACAAGTCTCTAATTACTGTAGCCGTCGTGTCCCTCAACAGTAGCAGAGGAAGATCATAGCATGCACAGCCACAAGTGGTTGTCTGTTTTCTGACCTGTGCTAAACAAGCTATAAATGGGTCCCGTTGGGCTTGGGACGGATGTCCTGTTGTTGATCTACATGCCAAATGACAATGTGGGTTTGAAATCAACGCAGCGATAGCTCTAGAGGGCGACCATTGCGTGTCTAGGGAGGATTAAAACAACTATTTATACGCATGACATAACAAACTGTGATGAGAGGCAAATTGTAGGAGGACAAAGCTTTGTGTGATCTAAACAGGGATGGATATGCTGAAGCCTCTGTGTCTGTGAACCCACTTTTGTTTCAGATCAAAAGCGCATGGCCGCCAAACAGCGGGAAGACGCCTGGGAGGGAAAATGAGTCGGGAAGACGGGCCTGTGAGTTCCACACTGGACAGAACGCAGCCCTCTCTCCCTCGCTCTATTTGCTCTTTATCACCGGCCACGTAATGGGCAGTCTCCATACCATAGCTCTCCACTATGGACCATATAAAACCAGACTCTATACTTTGCACTCTGCCCACCTCCTTCTCTCCCAGCTGGAGAACATTTTATCATCTAACTTGGCCCTGTTTTTTTACCCAGCAGCAGGACAGCTCACTCCTGGCCAGGGCGGGAGCGGCGGTCACCCAGGCCCTGCTGCGTTTCAGCGTCTCCACTGATCCAGCCGCAGGGCTTGGGGGTCCACTCCTGTTCTCTGTGTGGAGCCCGGTTCCCCATTGCATAAACAGTGCTCATCCAAGGGTGCTGTACACCCAACCGTGAGTGTTTTGGTCACGCTTTGGAGTGATAAAGCGGGATCGAGATGGGGTCCGACTTTATCATACCGATTGTAACTCATCTTTTATTAGGCCCTCTTGGATCAGCCATATTCTGAGTTTCAAACCCAGCATTTCCGGCTCACTCATGGCTTTGCAAGGAAGATCCATATGAAATTGTAAAAAAAGTGAAGGTTCCTTTTTTATTATATCCATTATTAAATTATCTTTTGAAGGTTGTTTATTTTCAGAACTGCGTGGCGAGTCTTTGCTTCATTCTGGGCATTCCAAGCTAAAATAAGCTTTTACACCAACAACCTGTTATTTTGTCATTTAACATTTGTGTCGGCATGTTGAGTAGGCGACCACGCAAATAGAAAATAGTTTTTAAGACAAGTTGCCGCTTATTATTTTGTTATCGTAAACATCTCCCTTGTAATTGTGTGCATTGCTTTCTAATTAGGACGTCGTTCTTGGAAAACTCAGGTCACTGGAGTCTGGATTCATTAGATCAAGGAACTGATGCAGTGCAATAATACTATGGTGTAGCTTCAGAGCCAGCTTAGCTTTTTCAGTCGTTTAGAATTGAGTACTATCTCTATGTTAACCAAATTACTGAAGAATAGACACTACTCTGTTCCTCTCAGCGCTTCATGCTTTTTGAAATATCATTTAAATGTATCTTCACTTATTGTTTAATACGTTACTTCAATGTTATTTTTCTTGTTTGTTCAAAAGTCTGATTAAAACAAATGTCTAATTGTTCACTCTTTGTTCACCCTTACTTCCAATGGGCTTATCCGGTCAGGGGTGGCTATCTCTTAGCTGTGCTGGATACAGCTCCCCCCTCAAGTCAGACCTATAGCCCCCATAGTCTGTCTCAACCGCTCTTTCCAGCATCACTGCGAGATCTAAGCTTGGCCACACTTTTCAAGTTTTATTGTGGTTTTATGAGTAGGTAACGCACCCTGCCTTAGAACAAGTTCACTGGACGCGAACCACAACCAAGCCATTTGTGGTTTTAAAAAGCCAAAAGTGATGCGTCATGTGGCAAATTAGATACTTTTCACAAATTAGACACACGCACACGCGCACGCGTGTCACTGGGGTCGTTCTGCAGGCTGTCTACCCGCGACAAGGTATGGACATTGTTGACATCACCACAATGAAACTAAAGTAGGTAAAAGACCTTCAAGGCTAGTTGTTATCCAGGCAGCTGCCGTGACCATGAACTACTCGACTGTGGTACGCTCTCCATGTAGAGGGCATCCATTCAGCGTATGCTAAGTGTCTCAGAATGACGGTATTTATTTTAACTACAGTAATTAACCCATAACGCATTTCCCATGGAGAAGAGGTTACATCAGAACTGTGCAAAAAGAAAAAATGCTGTAACATGTCAAACTCTCTCTTCTGTGGTCTTGGACTCTTCCCCAGGTCAGAGTTTATTTAGATGATATTCTGTGTGCACCCTCCTAGGCGATTACTTTTCACATGCAATGCATAAAAATGAACAAATTCTAGACTAAAGGACGACGGATACAACTGCAGCCAACCTTGGTAGTATATTTAGAGTCTTCTTAAGCAATCGGCGGTCGGCTGGGAGAGTTTCCAGTGTGTTTGTGTTTGCTCATCAGTCGGAGTGAGGTTGGAAACAGCCGTAAAGTGCTGGTTGGCACGGTCTTCTTGAGGGAGGATGGGAAACCCAGTCGGTGGTTCAGACTTGAACCCTCCGCTTGATGCAGTCTATTGAGCATATATGATTACTCTGAAAAGTGAATTAACCACCAGGGGGGATTGCTTGATGATATACACTATTTTTGTTTTGTATATGCATATATCTTTTCATCACTGCGTTAGTAGTGGTTGTTGTAGTAAGCCAAAGCCGTCGTTCAAATAACCATGCCCCAAATAAACCGTAGTTTTACAATTTCATGTTTATTTGTTTAACTACCATTACCAGCTACTGTTGAATACTGTTAAAACAATGAGAACTCAAGAGACGATGCTAATGTTTGTCAGATAGCTAAAGAACAAACAAACATGATACAACATAAAGTACATTACATAACTAAGTTACACAGGAACAAGAATCAAGTATGTCAAAAGTACACACAATACAGTATAAATTATTGAGCTAGCTACAGAAAAAGAATCCATAGAGGTAATATCAAACTGTACATGACAATACATTTGCAATACATTACATCATTTATTCAAATAAAGCAAATAGCACCATGAAATTTGTCAGTTATTTTTTGAAAAACGTTGGGTACCACAGTCAATACCGCATCTTTAATATTTAACTATGACAGCATGAATCCAGCTGGTGTTAAATCTGTTCAGTATATTCTCTCTCTACTAAAAGGTATAAACTGGGTGGATGACGGTGTCCCCGAAAATGTATAGGTGTTGCTTTAAATACCCGTGACTTCGTGCCATTAACTTAAAACCGTTGTTATACTTAAATGAACAGTGCAAAGCACTCTAAATTTAGTTAAAACTTGCTATAACTACCAATTTTGACACTTGAAATGCCTTGCTTTCATCTCAAAACAACCAGTCTTTCCTATGGTCGTTCATTTCTAACGTTTCTTGCAACATTCATGCATCCATACATCCACCCATTCATTCATCCATTCATTCACTCACTCTGTCTCCAGGGAATCTCAAATGGACCCTTTTGAATTAACCCCATCTCCCCCATCTCATTAATATCTTTCCAAAAGGAATATTAAAGAACAATTTTGCGGGAGACATGGTGGGTTTCTCTTGGCCTTCCTTCTCTGTTGCGTTTGTTTTTGCCGTGTGGTTTCATTTGTTTGGCTCTGAGCTCTGAGACTTCTTCACTCATAGCAGGTTGTTGGAGAGCTGGCGCTGGTGATCAAACAGGTCCTCAGACTCGGGACTGTACGAATCAGCTGAAGGTAAAGAGAGGAAGGGAGAATGAATGTTTACGTTAACGTTTCATTCAGCATATCATACGGTGTGTTTAGAGAGTATACAGTTAGTCACGGTATGGACAATATCTTGGCTGTAGTGGTTTTTAAAGATAGGTATTTGAATAGAGATTGTGTATTATGAATAGAGTGTACTGTTATATGTATTTATATATTTTATATATAGTCTCTAGTGTTTTGTAATGGTAGGTCAATGTAAAGAGACTATGTAGACTGTATGAAGTATATTGTTTTGTAATGGTAGGTCTATGTATAGAGATATAGTCTAATGTTTTTTAACACTACGTCTATGTATAGAGATATAGTCTCTAGATTTTTGTAATGGTTTAACTACAAACACTCCTATGTATAAATATATAGCCTCTAGTGTTTTTTAATGGTAGATCTTTGTATAGAGAGTATGTGTCTAGTGTTTTGTAATGGTTGGTCTATGTTTAGACAGTATATAGTCTCTAGTGATTTGTAATGGTTTAACTACAAACACTCCTATGTACAGAGAGCACATAGCCTCTAGTGTTTTCTAACGGTAGGTCTATGTTTAGACAGTATATATCCTCTAGTGTTTTCTAACAGTAGGTCTATGTTTAGACAGTATAGTATAAATATAAACACTCCTATGTGTAGAGAGCATACAGCCTCTAGTGTTTTGTAAGGGTTCCTATGTCTGGAGATATAGCCGTAAAGGTGGGACCACTCTTACCTGCATGGCAGCCAAACATGAAGACCCGAGTTCCGTCGTACTTGCACCTGCAGCGCATCACGTTGTTCTTGAAGTCTGACTCGGCCATGTCCAGGGACGGGTTCACCACCACCTGCAGCAAGACACAATCAGTCCTGTTTACACCAGATTCTGTTTCATTGGCATTTGCACAGCACCAGTAGGCAGCAAATAGTCAGCCCACAGAACAACGGAATACAGTAGTCCTCCAACCACAGAGTGCGAAAGTGCATGTATATATGAATGTATAGTGGCACAGATCATCAAAACGATTTTATCTTGTATGACACCTACACGGTACATACGCCTGCACATTCATTTTCACTTTCCGATCCAGGGAATTAAACCAGGGAACGCTCTAAAGTGTCTCCCTAAAGTGATCTAGACCCTGTCTAAGTAGTCTTGGCTGAGCCATGGACTAGACAAGGAGGCTCAGTGAAGGTTTGAGCCACAAGTGACAGCCGGCTTCTCGATAGCCGTGATATCACATCTATTCGTATCTAGTCCGATGCGGGGAAGAGCCGAGGTGCGACCATGACAGTTCTGGCCTGCTTTTGGATTGCAGCGTATCATTAGGACGGCGCTATGGTCGGTTGCCATGGTTGCCAGTTCTCCGCCCGTCTGTCTGCAGTATCGGCTATATATAAAACACAAATGATTTTTCCTGACGCTCACTTCAAACAGATAACCCGACCACATATTATTTAAAGCCGTGCCCTTTCACGTTTTATGAAGGAGTTTTGCGGCCAGAGCTGTTGAAATAGAAACATTTTGGATTTTAGTAAAACATTGAAAATTATGATTATATGTATACTTCTTGGTACAGACTACCCCCCCCCCCCCCCCCAACACTTAATTTCATGCATGTCAAGAGCAGGGCCCGACGATTCCAGCACATATTTTATTTTAACACCATATTAACTTGGCTGCAGTTCATTTTTACCAGCTGACACACAATGATGTGAAGGAAAGGGGCCCAGGGCCTACTTTATAATACAATGAAAGGGCTGTCACTGTCACTGTATAAAAGGCAATGAGGTTTTGCTGCTGATTTTTAAATGACGGGGCAATCAGCGATAATCAGGCTGAGGTGGAATGTGAGTCACGGTTTTAAATGCAGGCACCTAACAGAGCTGCTCCCCAAGCGGCCCCAGAAACACCCAGCTCTAGAGGGGCCGTCGCTCCGAACGCTCACATCTCTCTCACTTCTAACGCACATGTACACATGACCTTAATGACAAACCACACAGCATTTGCTGGCCTCCCTCAGTTGCCATAGTGATGCTTGGGTCTACTGTTTGTGACAAGGGCTCCGGTTATATGGATTTAAGACATGACTCATGGGTGTGTGTGTGTGTGTCGTGGTCTGTCTGGTGTACACATACACACACACGCACACGCACACACACACACACGCACACGCACACGCACACACACGCACACGCACACACACACACACTGGTGGATGGATCTGCTTTACGCACGCATTCACACGCACACATGCACATGCACATACAACACCCACGCATACCAGGGGATGAGAATCAAGGGCGGATCATTTAAAATAAATATACATATAATATAAATACATACAACTAGATTCTGTTTGCTGTTTTGCAACGCTGACTGAGCCTTTTATAAATCCCATTTCTAAGCCCTCGGTTTGCATTCCTTGACTAATACTGGGTCTACGTTTTCACTAAGTGCAGGTTCAATTTGTGATCGTTAAATATGCACACACCCATAAACTACACACTGTACGCACGCAGTACGAATACATCAGTGTCTGGGATCGCAGCTGAGACAAATTTTGCTTAAATTATAGTCGCTATCACAGTGTTTCATCTCTTTGTTTTACCAACAGTCCAAAAACACCTTTACATTTAGCTTTTTCTATATGGAGCTGACTTTTCCGCTCAATTTAACAGGCAATTCAAACAACCAAAATGATGGATATAAATACATCATGATTTCCTATCCAACCTTTTGGGCTTTAGTGAACGGAGACTTTGAACAGTCCTATAAATACTCAGAAGAGAAAATTATATAGACTAAAGAGCTGTGTCAGGGGTTTGCATTCAACCAGACTGCGGCATAGTAATTGGTGCATCCTCCTGACCTGGAAGATGTATTCACCGGGGCGTATGTCCGTGATGTCCACCCACTGGCAGTCGATGTCGTGCCGGTAGGTGTCCCAGCAGCCCACGGAGATGCCCTGGTCGCCCATGTTGTAGCAGGAGAAGCGCTTCTGCATTCCTGTTGGCACAAGGCGGAGAGACCAGGGTTGACCGCAATGTCTCTCTAAGGGACTCCAGCCACAAAGGCTGGATACTTTGCCATGAAAGATAAAGTATGAAGCATCTGTATGTGTGTGTGTGTGTGCGTGTGTGTGCTTGTGTGTGAGTGTGTGTGTGTGTGTGTGTGTGTGTGTGTGTGTGTGTGTGTGGTTTCCGCACATGCATGATTGTGATCATCATCATCTTTGTGTGTGTGTATGTGTATCAGTGTAATGTATCGCTGTTCAAAGTAAGGGTTGTTCTTGGAGCTAAACATGATCTTCCATGGCCTTTTCTGAGTGTGGTTTTATCGTTGATTTTTCTCTGTTGTGTCTCTACCTAAAATAAACACTACAGTGTAAACAGACATAGACGATATCCGGTCAAACAGAGGTCAACGTGCAAAGAGCATGTCCTGCTACCTTCAGGGCAGTAGGTGTCCTCCAGACAGAAGCTGGCCTTATGGCCCTCAGCCACCCTGGTCCCGTTCAGGGTGAGCAGGTCGTAGTGGGTGAACACCTCGATGCTGTGGTAGTGCCTGGGAGAGGGAGGAAGGAGGTGTTTTCAAAGGGACCAACGTTCAACCATACACACCTTTTCACTAATAAGTCACAGTCAAACCTCTCCAGGCTACGGGCCTGGAGCTGCGGCTCCTATGGATATAAGTGTACCCCGATGGATATGAGGGTTGGTTGTTGTTGTTCTCTCCGAGGACCTCCCGGACAGAATGTGTCATGGGCTCTTTAAGGTTTTATCGATACTATTCTAGACGGAGGGTCGGACATTAGATTCAACATGGTCGAAGATATGTCTGAAAGAGACGGCTTTGTTTTTCGCTATCGCCCGCACACAGACACACACACAGACACACACACACACACACACACACACACACACACACACAGGACACGCCAAACAATCTAGCAAAAAGTATAAAGAAAGGGTTCCAAGTGTTCATTTGAGGGCTGAGAGGTTAAGGAGGAGGAAGAGCCTCGGTTCTCTGTCTCTCTCTTTAGGACTCCAAACACCACAGCCGCAGAGATAAGACGCCAACATGATTAGAGCACTCTCTCCCCTCATTCTAACCACACGTTTCCCAGTCGAGCAAGTGGATGGTAACTTCTATTGTCTCCATTGTGTTCAATTATACAAATGGTAGTTATGAAAGCTACCATATCCTATTTCCCTTATTGAAGTGGAAATGCAATGCTGTGCGTAGGCAGAGTGTAGTCAGACACTTCAGTTTGGACGGGGGACCTTTTGATACACTGCTTTGATGTGGCTTGCAGGGAATTCTCAGCAACAACAGTTCTCTGGGAACCAGTGCCAGGCCTCTTGCTCACGGATGCCTCCCACAAACAACCTCACAGACACCGGGGTTCACACCCAGATCCGCTCGGACCGGGGGTCGAGACCACAATTAACCACAACTACCCAAGGCTGCCGACATTGAGGGCTGGAACCCAGAACCTTTTTTTCGGGGTGGTAGTCAGGCACCCTTACCCTCCCTCCCTCCCCGCCCCCCTCTCCCCAGGGGCCTCACCTGTGGCACTGGTGCCAGGTCCAGGACTCCCTGGTGGCCCGGGGTCTGAAGTCGGCGCGGCCCAGGTTCATGATGCGGGAGGAGAAGCGCAGCAGGCGGCGGTGGCCGTAGGGCCAGGTCATCAGGGCCGCCGAGGACGACAGGCAGTTCTCCTCGTTGGCGCAGCTCAGCAGGTGCAGCGGGCGGTCCTCCAGGTAGGCCGTCTCCTGCACCAGCTGGGCGTCCAGAACCAGGTCAGGGGCCGCTGCAGAGGGAGGGTGGAGGGGGGTCGGAGGGGACGAGGTTAGAGCAGCGTCGGATACTAGAGTGTGTATATATATATATATATATATATATATACATATATATATATGTATATATGTATGGCGGAATTCACACTGTTTGCGTTGTCAATCGATCATGTTGTATAAATAAACAACATGAACCATTAAACCTTCTCCCGATAGCCTTTCACTCATCAATACAATTAATTAATCAAATACAAAACCAAAATAACCAGACTCTAACCAATTCACATTGTCTATTCACCAGCCACCATGGTAACAACAACAACGCTCTCTTTTCACAGAGGTGTGCTTTATAATCCAACGTGACTCACTCTCTGAACAGGTGACGCCAGCCGCCTTAGTCCCGCCTCCTCGTGGACAGTGGAGCTGGGTGTTACGGCGACACTGCTGAATTGACAGCTCAGTGCCGACGCAGTGTGTCCCGCTCAGAACCAGCTCCGCTGCGTTAGGGTCACCGGTCCAGTACCAGGTGTCCTACCAGGTTTAACGTAATGTCATTTTTACTTTGTATTTGCGTCACTGAGAAGCATGGTGACACTAGGTTACGGAGTGATGTATGAATGCAACAGAAGGGGCTACCTGGTGAGCGCTGGACGCAAAGCCCAGACCCAGCTGTCGACACACCACCATGGCCTCGTTGATGCCCCAGTTCTCACTGCAGACGGACCCCCAGCGCTTCCGGCCATCCACCTCCATGGAGACCTCCAGTCGGCCCTCCCCTGGAACTCGGCCACCAGACAGGCGCACCTGAGAGGGGGGGAATCGATACGGTGTGAATCAATCGACAGACAGCCAGGAATAAAACAACCCAACGACTGAAAAAGGGGATGTCAGATCCCCCTGTTTGCGTTCAAACAAGGGGGAGGGGGGGGGGGTTGCCCTCCCCGGTCAGGCGTGAACGCACCGTCTTCTCCACGCCCGTCTTGGGTATGTTGCAGCGCACCGAAGAGTCCCGGTTGTGTTTGAACGTCCACAGGGGGACTTCCTGGTAGAAGCAGTCCAGGATGGATCGCTCCCTCCCCAGACACTGGACAGAGTTCATGTGGATGGGGCCGGTGCCTGGAGGGTCCAAGACAAAACGAGCATCACGCTGACATGGTGCTCAAACATAACATCTCGCACCATGTGATGCATTGGCACAGGAACGCACAAACGCACACCTACGCTCACCCACGCACACACACAGACGGACACACACACACAGACAGACAGCCAGACACACACACACACACACACACACACACACACAGGCACACAAACAGACAGCCAGACAGACATACACACACGCAGACAGACGTACACACACACACACACACACACACACACATACACAGGTGCGCACCGACAGACAGACAGACACACATCTAGAAATAGATAAAACCCAGGTATGTCTTTCATGTGAAAAAGAGCGTACCTTTACCAAACAAGCTGTACTTTAACAATGACAGCGCTATCCTATCTGTCACGGGGACATATCCCCCGCCAGCCAAGCAGAGGTGGCTCCGTGTTTGTGTCACACCACATTTACCTCCATTCCGTTGCCTCTGAGCATTACAACAACCTTGGCGGGGAGTCCATTACAGGGGACAGAGTGAGCAAATCACAACAATATGAGTTTACCTCACAGCAGAGCACAGCCACATCTATGTCATTTCCCCGAAAAACAAGATGTACGCGGAATAATTTATTTGTCCGAAAAAAACAAAGCATCATTACTTTAAAATGTGTGGTAAATTGCTATATAAAAAAAGGGGCCATTGTCTAAAATAAAATAAATACCAACGTGGAAATGTGACACCATCAAATCCAATGGAAAACGTAGGGATAAGGGAGAAGGGTGGGCGGGTTGGTTAGATGGCAGGGAAACAGACAGCAGATTGAGGACTCGCTCGGTGTCTCTGCGTTGGTTTTGTCAGATTGCAGGGCCTGGCCCCATGTTGGTCACAAAGCGTGGGTCAACGCTAACATCACCCAAACAAAAAAACAACCACTTCCGCCTCCGTCGGTACGATAAAGATCCTGAGCTGGGTTCTGAACTCCCACTGTTTAACCTATCGAGGCAAACACGACAACCACATGAAGGATCCTTCAAAATGTCACCAACCCCGGTTTGGACGTTCCTTTTTGGGAAATACAGGCGGGCCCTGTATCTGAAGAGCATGGTTACACACTGCATGTACGTATATACACACGCACTCACACACACACACAAACACACACACACACACAGAATGTTAACTGAAACAGCACATACTGCACGTCCCTCAGGGTTAAAATTACACAGCGGGCCAGGAATACACGCACGACGGTCTGGAGGGCAAATGGAAGCAGTGACATTACCCCTATAATTTCCCTCACTGATTGTGACGAGAAATGTAGCGACGGTGATTGAAATTAAAAGTTGGAGGTCCGAGTGAAGGAGGCTCAGCCGCGTTTAGACTCTGCTCCTCACTAACGAGTTGTGATTGAGCGGTGACAAAAAACCTGCCCAGACTCTCCCATTAAAACTCTCCCCTGGAAAGCATGCACGGGTAAGAAAGCGCAGCTTAAGTACAGACTCCTGAATCGCGTCTACATTTAAATCATCCCCAGAACCATCCTGCATGACAGATCAACCAGACAAATCAGAAAATTGCCATGAAGTGCTCGATGCCGCGTGAATATGGTTTTGTACTTTTTGAGAATTGCATAAACAGTCGGTCTGTGGTTGGACGGGGAACCCTCTGCTCGCTCTTAAATTAGCCTTAGCACTTAATGCTCTGCTTGTCGTGTTTTTCTTTCCTCGGATCATCTCCGGCCAATCCAATCTGCGAACCACTCAAATAGATTTCCGTCCGTGTGCCAAGCCACCAAAGCGCTGGAACAACATTGGTTTGTTAAACGGGATCTCTTGTAAATCCTAACGCAAGCTTGGCATTTCCTCCAAGTCGGCAGCAGTTAACTTGCCGCGATCGGAGTTGAGATGCTCATTGAGTGGATCAGCGCACGGTTTCCATGGTGACGTAACCCCCACCTGTGTGCCCCGTCTGTGTTTGTTTGTTTTAATTTGGCATGATTTGAACGTTTGTGCTTGTCTCCAACGGTCCGAGCCAAAGGCCCGCCTTTCGACCTTACCTGGGCAGATAGGCAGCGGTGCGTAAACCTCTATCACACTGCTTTTCATCGGTCTGGGAGGTTTTAGAAGGACAGCCTGTCTCTGAGACTCCCCGGACCACACGCATGCAGAACCGCCTGTGCAGTGAGGACATTCACAGAGACTCAGTCCTTTGTTCCACCGCCGATGAAGATTCGAAGATGAGAACAAGATAAGATAAGTGGGATGGCAGGAGAAGCCATTTTGGCGGATTGGTTACGAATAAATCATGGTGACGCACGTAGAACAAAGAATGTGTTGAACTAAAGCCCTTAAGTCCTTGTCACTACATAAAACATACACAGCCCGGTTCTGTTCTGTCTTTCTGAGCAGGGAATCGTTCGTCATCAGAAGTCTAATTTGGGCTCTTTCCGACACCATATAGACCTATGTTTATGCGGACTCAGCAGCGCATGGAAAATTATATGTAACAGTTAAAATGTCTAAAAGGCTAAATGTTATAGACAGGAAGCCACTGGATCTCTTTGATGTTCAGTGACCCTGGGTAGCAGTTACAAACTGTGCACAACTACATGTGCCTGCCCATATGGATATGGACAATGTATGAGAAGCATTATGAGCAGAACCCTGCAGTTCCCCCGCTATACGGCACCCATAGGAGGCAACAGGGAGAGGTAAACCTAGCATTTTGCCACACCAGAACCGCACCATGTGGAAAGGCATATGGTGTTTTGATACTATGAATAGAGTCGTTCCATGTCCAAGTACATCCATGTGAACCTGACACACATACATGGACAAAATGCAAGGCAGTCATCGCAAAGGCGTTCTTTAAGTCTTAACAACGTAGGCCTTTGATCAGTTTCTGGAGTCTCAATGGACGGGGACGTTTCCAATGTCTTCTAATAGGCTGTTCTGTTTCTGCCCATCGGGAAAAATGCAAGGTAACACCAAAATCGAGGGTGGGGGGATAAGAGCAGCGGGTAAGAAGGTAAAATTGGGCTTATTAATAGCACCGTAAAATATACAGCACCCCCCTCTGTGTGTAATTGACCAAACCAGCCAAACCATCATCTCACATTTCCACTCAATCAGGATGATTACAGACTAAACCCCCAGTCCCCGGTGGCAAGAAGCCACGATGGTGTCTCCCATGGGGGGGGTTTGCCCAGCTGAATGGCGCCTGGCTCTGACTATCAGCCATCGTCCCAGTTACACAAGAGACTGCTGCTGCGGCCATTGCTCTTTCTTTGTAAGTCACATCAACATGATTACAGTCAGATCACAAATGACATTCACAGACTAAGATTAGCTTCAGCGTCACTAGCATGAGCGGGTTAAAGCAGTACGCTGATGGTCAGAGTGCACCCCTCACCTTGGCCCATAAATGCTCCGTTCAGGGCCTCCTTGGCGGTTCCGAAGCCCATCTCCCTGCACACCACGCTGGCCGCTGTCCTGTCCCACAGGTGGTCCACGATGGTGCCCCATTTCCCTTCTTTGAGGACCTCAACACGACCCTCACCAAGCCTGGGGCCTGCCTTCAGACGCACAGGCTGCATATACACACACACACACACACACACACACACACACACACACGCACAAAGAAGTTTTAACATCCCCAGGCAGTAATATGTTTGTATGCATGTGCATGTAAACCCAAGTCACTTTTTTGGGAATAATCATTTAAACATGACTTTAATGAGTAGGTAGTGATGCATCTTGCTAAAGGATGCCTACAGGTAGACATTGGAGTTTGGACCCAGAACCCTTCAGCTGGGAGTCAAACACCCCCCAAATCCCCTGCTTTTCACATGACTGTGTATTTGTCTCACCACGATGGGATCGGGGGCCTGCGGTCTTCCAGAGGACATGCGTGCGAACTGGGGTCCCGGTACACACTTGGCCACCGCGTGTCTGCCGTTCTTGCAAGGGGAGGGGCTTCGGGCGATTGACAGCTGCGCGTGGCACTCGGATAGGCTGTTCTCGGTGCCCATGCAGTGCACCTTTTCCACCCAGAAGCCCTTCTTCTTCGACATGATGCTCAGTCTGAGGGTTTAGGAGCGGAAGGCGGAATGATCCTCTTAGTCACCCATAAAACGTGAAGTCATTACATGGTCCGCCAGTGATCCGAGGCTTAAAAACCTACAGTGCGCTGCAGCTAAATACAGGGCAGCACGGTTAACAAGGATGACCAAAAACAGCCTCTCTCTTCCTACCTTGTTGAGGGATCGGCGACCTTGGTGTCCCAGATTTTCCTGCAAAAGGGAAACAAGAGCAGAGGAGTGGTTGGTGCTAGCCCCACGGGTTCTGTATATTTGCAGAGGTTTGCTGACACACAGTATCTGTGATCTGAGCTGCCGGGGGACCTGAGCTCCAGTGAAGAGGCAATGGCTTCCTTCTTTATGTTTGAATTGCAGTCACGGAAGAAGTTTTCTATTGTGATTTTACGAGAGTAGTTTGTTTTAGACATTACAGAACAAACCTGATTATAAAAACACATTATAAAACAAGGTCAAAGGAAGCGGTATATTTGGCTGATATGTGGGAACGATAGGTAGGTGGGTGACTATAGTTACGGTTAGTGAAATAACATGTTTGAGTTTTTCTTTAAATATCCCTCATTCTGGAATGTCTGGGCTGGGCAACAGTGTGTTGGTTTAGGGTGGGCGGAGCCATTTCTATAATCTATATACATACAATACATATAGGGAAAACAGAACAATGTATCCCGTTGCAAACGTAGTTTGTTAGTCATTTTTTTTCTGTATATCAGTGTGTTTTATGTTTGGTCAAACATAATGAATGTAGTACTTGTTTACACTATTACATACCTATGAAGTTGCACGGTCCACACTTTCAAATGATAAAGTTATGTGACTTAATTTACATTCAAGTGTTTATTTCATATAATTAGTTGACAAATGAAAACACATGTTAATCTGATTAGAATTAACTTGATTTGAAAAAGGATTAACGGGTTGCCAGCTAAGCCAAAGTCAAAAACCCTTACATTTACAGAACATGGCTTTTGTGCTTAAACACTGGGTGTCCAAAACATATAAAAAGATTAAGAAAAAAACAATAACAGAAAGCATTCTAAAACATGCCCTTAACCTCTAAATCCCCCAAAAAGAAAAATAAAGCTCAAAAGCCGCCCCAAAAGGCGAATCTTTCAACAGCACCAAAGTACTACATTTCAAGGAAATAAGGGTTTGCCCAGGCACGCAAAGGAAAACAAACATGCAGCTCTTTACTTTAATACCCGGCTCGCTGGCCTGCATGTCCGAGAACCGGCGGCACGAGAGAACGAGAGAGTTGTCTAAAACAGACGGGCCCATGTGCCAACAAGGTTAGCGGAATGGACAACCCTGTGCTCCTTCGGTATTCCCACAAATACCATGCTACCATGCTTCAAAAGCAGCCAGCAGTAAACACACGCACACACACACACGCACGCACACACACACACATTTGCATCGGGGACTTCAGATGCATGAGGACAGGCCAAGACTGAAGGCCAAGTCTACTACTCTAGCGCGCATTCATCAAAACGAAATCTGCCAGCAGGAGTAGAAACTTGTGGGGTGTAATTTAAAGTGTCTGGACGTGAGACGATACAGTCACAAATATAGACCGATGTTAGAGGAGAACTTTTGCGACAAAAGAATTATGTCCTTGAAAGGGTCAAATTTAGTAGGATTCCCTCTGAAAGGGAGAGACAACTTGGTCCGCATAATCTGGTTGTTCTATATTTCAGGGACAAAACTTCTGACTTGCCATATTTAGTAAGAAACTGTATGAAAATGTAGTCTAGCTTTGAGAAATAATGTCTGTCAATTATCCAGGAATAACTTTAAAGCCACCTGAAGTGTTACCTGCTTGTGTTATAAATATTTGGGGCAAAAATAATCCTCCTAAATCAAATATACGACGTTCATAGTCACTAGACCTGTCTGTGGTATACTAGGACAGGCTATATAGGTTTACACTTGTTAAACATTTCAGCTGAATTTACAATGTGGCTCTGTGGAAACACATAATTGGGAATAGAACCAGACTAGCACAAACACTTCCCACAATGAAAACGCGTTTGTCACTTGTTTGGACCTTGCCGCAAAAACATCAGGAGACCATTTTACTGCTTTTTTGGCAAAATTTGGTAAATAATGTTCATATCCCTTTACTTCCAGGCTATTGTGTAAGACTTGGTGTAATTC
>JAOPUA010000121.1:16021284-16034283 GCA_027122455.1 Trisopterus luscus | reverse complement strand
TTTTTCCTCCACCGTTCGTGTTCCCTATTTCCATTTTGCACTTCGCCCTGGCCGGAATGATTGTGTGTAGTTAATCCGCCCCCCCCCCACCCCCCCTCCCCCAAGGAGTCTCCCATATCTATCTCTGGATCTGTCACCACACCAATACTGGCTCTCACCAGGTGTTAAGATGGATGATTAGCATTCAGCCTAGTCGTTAACAGGCCAGAAAGCCATGATAATCCAGCAAGGTTGGGACCTGATACCTTGGCGTCCCGGGGAGGGCTTCTGGTAAGACTAACACCGCTGTAACCCAGCCTGGCAACCCAGCCGGACAGCCAGCCACACCATCACAGTATGTCACACAAACATACATAACACTTGCATGACTTGGTTCATCTTTCACAATAAAAGCCTAACGACACATGAATTCAAATCTGCAATGGAATATATGCTTCAATTCAAACCCAATATTAGATTGTCTATTTTTAATCTGAAGCCTATTGCTGACCAACTGCAGTAGTGTGTCTGTCCATCTGCGTGCAACATGTTCCACTCACTAAAAGTCACTCCCATAGAGACCACAGCCCAGCACGGGCCGGCCAACCTGCACCTGTTGCATTTAGAGTACACAGGCCGAGTCTCGTGCACGTATAGGCAGGAGCAGAGAACAGTAGGGGACAACCTACACTCGCGACAGCTGAGGACAGACCCCCTCAAAGAGAACAAAAGCGTGCAACGCTTGGAAAAAAAACAACGTCGGTTAAGAAAGTCTTATTCTTACCTTGTCCAGGAAGCAGAGCTTCCCCTTGGTCTTGGCGTCCAGTATCTCCACCTCAAAGAAAACAACAGCTTTCTTAGGTTTCTTCACAGGCTTACGCTTGGCAGGTGCCGCCGGCGGGGGCGCCGCCCTGTTGGCTGCTTTTTTGGGGCCGGCGGCCTCTAGTGCTAGGGCGTCCATGGCTACCCTCCTCCTCGGCTATAGTGGTCCTGTGTGAGCTTCCACGATGGGCTTTCCCCGCACTGTTACTTCCCTCCCGTCTAGCCTCCCACCAGAAAGCACCGCTGACCCACTGCATTCAGCTGTGGAAATAACTGTCATTCTCTCTCTCTCCCTCTCCCTCTCTCACCAACCCACCCACCCTCTAACACTCTCTCTCATTCCTAATGGCGCTTTTTTTAAACTGGCAGCCGACTCCTATGAGGTAGAAACACGCTCGTGCTTCCATGAAGGAGCAACCCCTTCTTCAAGGAACCTGTTTATTTAACACATTTCTTTTCTCCTCTCGCCTGCTAAATATAAACATCTCCCGCTAGGGCTCGGGCAGACTGCTTCTCCACAGAACCCCACTCCCCTACCTAGCTTCAAGGTATGGTATTGTCATATGCACGGACAATCAGGGATTAAATAACCTTATCCAAACACGTCAATCAGCTTCCTCTTTAACTCTTGTCTTTATGTGCATTGGGCCAAAAGCATCTTGGCCCAAAAGTATCAGGGGACAAAAGCTACGCTTATAGATTAATTTTTACAAACAGGAAGTATGATCCCTTCAACTTAATATATTTGTGTAAAGGATGCTTAACAGAATGTATACATTGCTGTAAGAAAAGCTTATACTTCTCCAGATTACACGAGACGCTGCAAACATGATTCTCTGGCGTCACCTGGTGTACATGGCGTGGCACTTGATGGGGATTTTGATTTCAAATTATTTATGTACCAAGACATTGAAAAAAGGACCCAAACCACTGGGTCAATTTTGTGATGAAAAGTTAAACGTTAAGTTCAACGTTAGGGTTACACAACACATAAGGCTTACATTCCTCCCACATGTGTATTTGAAAGTCTGGTTGGAGCAGTTCCTGTATGGCTAGAAATCCTGCCAGGTAGGTTTCACTTGGGGGTGTTCAGCACCGTTTTCGGAGTCTACTTTTCGTAACTGCTAACGAAAATGCAATGATTTAAGTCTACGCAGCCTCAACCTGGTCAAATAAAATGTGCCAATTAATCCTGCTCAGAGTCCAAAGCCTTGACTGTTGACCTGCAAGTGCGTTGAGCAACGACATGACAACTAGGGCCTCTGGTGCATTCTCACCAGGGGCGGCGCATTGTTCCCGACACAATGGAGCTCCGTCTCTTAATATTGCAACAATAATGTCGTTATATGAGGCAATTCGATACCCGAATGATTTCTGATCACAATATGGTGCTCATATCCGCCTTCTTATAAGATTTTCATCATATCATGAGGCCCCACTCCCATTACATTGATTAGGAGGTAACAAGCATGGGATCATATTTCCGATGTTGCTGATTTCTCCTACATTTTCACGCAATATTCTTATTGTGCTTTGCAATGTCTTTATTTACCAATCAAACTGTCAATAATAACGCCCATTGAAGGTTTCGAGTTTCAAATACACTACTTACCTCGTAGTGCTTCATCTTGCTAGTTTGCAACCTCTTCCTTTATCCCACTTGTATGACAAATGGACTCTCCAATCGGGGGAAGGTGATGCGGGTCGAAGGGCGTCTACTGCTGCACTCTCAGCCAATCGACACGGTCCGTCGTCGAGTATATACGCCCATTCAGGAGGTTGCATCCAATAGGATGGGCGAGACGAGAACGCCTGGGAACGAGGTCGGCTGCATGGTGGTGGTCACTGGTCGTGGTCAGCTTAAAGTCCTGTGCTGACCGCATCACTGTCACCGTATTATAATGTGGTACACAAGGAAAATAGTGAAATAATAATAAATACTTGAGGATTTCAAAATTTTAACGTGTTGTATTTATTTATGAGTTTATATTTTTTCATTTTTGTATTTATTAATTAATCACTGAATATTGTCTCAATCGTTGTTCCATATTGTCGGGTATTTAATTAATTTCCGTGTAGCCTACGTGAGTGTCCCACATTATGTCTTTAATGTGATCGTTATCATGGCTTACCACGGGTAATTAATACGGGTAGGCCTACTTCTCGTTTTTAAGCAATTGGGCCGTTGTCTAAAGTAAAAACGCTCATTACCCCCAAAAGCTTGACGTCAAATTTGCAATCAAACAAGTCTACTGGTGGCCCGCGTCGCTGTACGGGGGGCGTACGGAGTGTTGAAGTGCTGGACCCAGACATGGACACGGTGGCCCGGTCCGGGCACAGAGACGCGTCCATGACGCCACCAGAGAGTTATTCCGAAGCAGCCCCATGATAATAACAAGTCTATGATAATAACAAGTCTATGCACGACGGCGCAACAATGCCCCGCCCACCCGTGGGATTGTCCGACGTGGGTGTGTGAGGAACTTCAGAGGCATCGCAACACACCCTGGGAGGGTTTAGGCTGTTCGGGATTATGGGAGAACATTCTAGAGCTTTCTGTGCATCTGGGTACAAAATAACGTCCCCGGGTGGTGGACGTTGCCATTCACAGTGACGCCGTGTGTTTAGGATTAGTGGGACTTGTAACCGGTCCGGTTGCATTCGTGTTTTTACAGGTTCGACTTTTCTACGTGTTTCCAACGTTTCTGCTTCCACCAACACGAACACCGCTCAGCTGTCGACATGGGGAAAGATTACTACGACGTGCTCGGTATCACGAAAAGTGCCACAGAAGACGATATAAAGAAGGCTTACCGTAAGCAGGCTCTTCGGTATCATCCCGACAAGAACAAGTCGCCTGGAGCCGAGGATAAATTTAAAGAAATAGCGGAGGCGTATGACATTTTGAGTGACCCCAAGAAAAAGGAGGTCTATGATCGTTTTGGTGAAGAAGGTAGGTTCAGTTTTCATTCAAGGCATGCGGAAATGTCAAGAAGGGTCCTTATTAGAAAATGTAAAGCTCAAATCGTTTGTTTTTTGACGTCAACAAAAACAACTATTTATTAGTTTGTCTATCCCGTGTCGTGTATAGCGATCTGTGACAACATGGTCCGTCGGGTGCTATTGCAACAAAGTAAACAGAAAACGTGTTTGTATTGAAGATGCGGAATCTGGCGTGGGACATAGTTTTAGAATTATCCCAAGGCTGCTTTTAGGCTATGACTGCCCGCAGACATTAGGCCTATTATGGAATGGCAACATGGAAACCAATACTATTTATGCTGTCAATCACATTACCTTTGGAGTGGACGCACGCCATGGAGCTCGTGCCGAATTACTCCCACCATGATAGGCTATGTGAACCAATTTTAAGAAAGACAATTTTCTCTAAAGCCATTACACTAACGATTGGAGATTGGGCGAGTTCCGTACAAAGTGCGCCTCGATCCCGATCAAAGTCACTCAATCAAATAGTTAACACAGACCTTTTGCTGCATTACTCAGCTGCGCACTCACTTTAGGACACTGCTCAATCAACGTTTGTGAATCGAACTAGGCATTACAAAACGTGAATAAAATGTGTTAAATTGTCTTTACTTTATTCAGAACAAATACAACATTTTACAATAATCGTCTCCCATAAATTAATCATTTAGAGAATAAATGGGATGAAGTAGACTCGATAGAACCCGGACAGCTGGGGTACTTGTATCTCACTGCCCTGCTCTCTTCCGTTCCAGGTCTGAAGGGGGGAGGAGGCCCGACCGGGGCGGGTCCCGGTACCTTCAACTACACCTTCCAGGGGGACCCACATGCGGTCTTTGCAGAATTCTTTGGTGGACGTAACCCATTTGACCAATTATTCGGCAGCCGCAACGGGGGCTTCCATGAGGAAATGAACCCAGAGGACCCTTTCGCCCGCTTTGGGATGGCCGGCGGTGGGTTGGGAGGGCTCCCTCGCTCCTTTAGCAGTGGGATGGGGGGCATGGGGGGCATGGGGGGCATGGGAGGGGGCACTAGTTTGACCAAACGTCAGGACCCCCCGGTCGTGCATGACCTCCAAGTTACCCTGGAAGAAGTGTTCTCCGGGTGCGTCAAGAAGATGAAGATCTCCCACCAGCGGCTGAACCCTGACAGGCGGAGCTGGAGAACCCAGGACAAGATCCTGGAGGTGGAGATAAAGAAGGGATGGAAGGAGGGGACGAAGATCACCTTTCCCAAGGAGGGCGATGAGACGCCCACCAACATCCCGGCGGACGTTGTTTTTGTTTTGAAGGACAAGCCCCACCCGGTGTTCCGGCGGGACGGCGCTGATATCATTTACCCCGCCAAAGTCTCCCTTAGAGACGTGAGTTTGTACCACACAACTTTCAATCGATTGTACGTAAATGCATGAAAAAACGGCACGTGTGAGGACACATCTTCCACTCTTCAAGGTGCCGTTTTGAAAATCGTCCACTTCTGACATCACAAGTGGGCGTGTCCACCTAGAGGTGTGCTGGATAGATCTGTGCTCATCTCTCCATCAGCCGTCATAGGTGGACACGCCCACTTGTGATACCACACCTAGTGGTATATAACCTTTAAATGGATTGTACGTAAATGTTTAAAAACTGCATGTATCGACACATTTGCCACTCTTCATGTGATGGCTGGTCTTAGAAACTGTGCTTTACTATGTCTCTCCTCTCTCCCCCCCAGGCCTTGTGCGGCTGCACCGTGAGGGCGCCTACATTGGACGGTAGGACGGTAACCCTGACAACCAGTGACATAGTCCGCCCCGGGATGAAGCGACGGGTCACCGGAGAGGGGCTACCTATTGCTAAATCTCCCGGTCGTCGGGGAGACCTAGTGGTGGAGTTTGAGGTGAAGTTTCCGGAAAGTCTCAGTGCCAGCGCAAGAGGGACGATTTCCCAAGTGCTTCCACCGTCTTAAAATCACGCCCCTCCCAAGAAGGACATTCAAGACTTTGAAATGATCATTAAAATGTCTGGCTCCGGGTTCCCATGGTAAATTCCTTTCACTTTAGATCACAAGGATAGTGCATATGGACCACACTGGCATTAGACAATGGACAATAGAAGGACTGATATCTCATCAAGAACAGTCTATAAAGTCATTGCAGTTTGCTCTACTGTCTTAACACAGCATTTGAAAGAAAGTATTTTTATTTTTTTACAAAATATAGTCTGATAATATATTGGGGTATTCCTAGTTTTATGAATAAGTGTTTTTATTTGGGTGTATCCAAATCGAATGAGTTATTTATTTTGTTTTGCAAATTATTAATTCATGCTTTTTGAGTTTCTATGTTTGGTTTCACTTGAACATGTTTGGGAATAGATGTTTACACTGCCAATTGGTGCTTGCGGAGGAAAACTTCATAACACGACACTCCTTTTTGTATGTGACATGAATGTGTACAATGGTTATTAAAGCAGATGCATAACTGCCAACAGTTTGATTTATCAAGCATAGTCTGTGTAATTTTGTCATTCCAAACTGGCTAAACATAACCTCATGTATTACTGGAGATTCCACTTTATTTTTTGTAATTGGGTTTGAGCATTAAAACAAGAGTGCATGAGTGTAAAATACTAAAACTAGTAGGCGTTCCTTTCAAAGAGTAAGATTGCATAGTTTTTTAAAAGCATTATATACAATATTGATAAAGATTGCACTATGTGACGTAAATGTGTGTGTTGTTGGTTTCTGTGACCTTTATCCACAGATTATCTCTGATTTCTACTCTAACATTTATTGCAGGTTATGTTATTTAGAGCCCATTTATGCAATGCAATTCTAGATAAAAACTTGCTGTTTCTAAAATAAGTTGATCATATAGATTGTATTTAATCTGAAGTATGAAGAGTGTACTCTCCATGTAGCTGTATCTGCTATAAGAGAACTGTGTTGTTTTTTATTCTATAAAAAAGCAATTCCATCTTTAGTGTTTAATGGCTCGGCTGCAGGGCCGACTTATTGGAGACGAGTGACTTTGTATCTTGATTTGGACAAATTTATGTTCATGGTGATAGAGGAGAGCATTCATTTCATGCAGCCAACAGTGGGACAATTTATTGAGTTATCTCTACAGAAACCTTGAAGAGAAGAATGTGGGTCTGTTGTTTACAGCATAAAGCTCGCTACATGGAAAAAAAAAATTGGCTCCAGACCTATGGGGATGGAACCTGCACCCCGTGATATTGTCAGCAGACCTTTGTTTATTTATCTGGGCAGGCAGTTTTTGAGGTTCATGCATGGGCAACATGTCCCTCACGCCGGCGCTCTTTTGCCTTCTCTATCTCTCCCTCTCCAAGGCTCTTGCTCTATTTTTGCCCCTCCTTGTCCTCTCCCTGTCCCCCTCTCTTGTGCACTCTCTTTCTATCCATCTCTTGTTGGCTCACTATCTTTCCATCTCTCCTAACACACTTAAAGCTTTAAGCTTAATAGAGACATCAAACCAAGGACTTTTGCGAGGGTCTTAAGCTGACTTTCCGGCTGATTTAAAAGTGATTAACAGGAGATAAACAACATCCTCTTATATCTTCTTTAACTATCCAATCCCACAGAGAAAAAAGGCAGCCCATTGTGCATTTAGCATTTTTTATGGGTCTTTGGCAATCTTGTTAATCAGAGGTTTATTTTTTTTGCATCATGCCTTTTCTCCTAATTTGGTTTAATGGCATCACGTGGAACATGAGTATCCTATGCATTGGAATTTTTTCCCTGTCTGGTAAGTTGAACATGTTTTTTATCTAATGTGAACACTGGTTTTATTTCTGTATGCTGCATGCATTTTTCATTTTCATTGTCATGATTGAAAAGATGAGCACAGCAGTTAATACATCGATTCCATTGGGATTTCACTGTTCTGAACAGACTTCAGTGCTATGAAAGGTAGCTATCATTAGAAAAAAGTTTGGTGAGAATATCTGTTCTGGTTCACTGCACCTGGTTCTGTATTCGCAAAAATAGAGATAAAATATAGTATTTGTCTCAAGTTTATTAAACTTGTGGTTAACCAAAAACGACAATATGGGAGGGTTAATTCAAAAAGGATGTAAGTGAAGGATATTTGGTTAAAATTTAGTCCACTCTTGATTTCACAATTAATTATGTTTAATTATTTAATTGAATGAAACCTTCGGATGTGCCTTGATTCTGCAAGCGTTATTTTCTCAAGTGTTATTTGTTACAAATATAAATTAATTAATTAATTAATTAATAATTAATTCAATCTATTAAAAAAATGATCTGATCTGATATGATATGTGATATTATTGTGCAGGGCAACTGCCATATTTGTATTAGCGATTAAATTGTATACTGTCTATGGTTACAAAGCCAATACATGTTATGGAATATTGTTATACATATATAACTAACAATTACATGTAGCGTAATTATCTACATATCCTTAATTATCTACTAATGTAAAGCCATTTTGATATTACTTTTGATATTGCTTTTTTGATATTACATTTTGACATTATTATTAAAATAAAAAAACATTCTATACTAAGGAAACCAAAAATATTTATTAGCCATGGTGGCAATAGAGAAATACTTATTGTACCTCAACTTAGCTCTCCACTAATTTCTGAGTAAAGGCATAAACTAGAACCCAGTTCAACATAGCCCCCACCTTCCAGCCAGTACAGGGACTTCAATGTGTATGCATGTCTTGTGGTTGGAGATGATCTGAGTGTTTCTGGTAGAAACCGTTTTAAAAAACAAACAACACCATAATATAGAACAGGATTTGACAAATGTTACTCACTGCACCATTGTGTTGCCTGCTACACTTGAATAGTTAACAGTTACTTAAATGAACAGTTGATTAAGCGCACTAATTAGGATTTTGATTGGAGACATGGTTGTTCCACTTTTACAAACTGACAGATGCAATGCAATAATTCTCACAACCAAGGCAGAAGCAATGTTCTAGTGTTATTTTACTATTTGACAATATGGGTGACAATTCCTTTGATTCCATTTTAGAGAAAATGCCTCAAAATGAATGGCCCACAAATTTTAACCTGCTCATTTGTTCTACTAGCTCTGTGCACAGCTGATCCTACAGCAGTACACCTCTCTCACCACATGGTGAGAGAGGTGAGTGGATACGTTGGCGGAAACATCTCCATCCAGTGTTCTGGTGAATGGAGCCCTGCAGGGAGCCCAGCGTTCTTCTGCAAGTCCTCGTGCTCAGGTGAAGACATGCTCGTTCAGACGGACGGCACACAGGCCAATGTCACCCAGAGGGGGAGATACGTCATTGAGAGCGGCGGAGTGGACGGTGCGTTTACTGTGACTGTGATGAACCTAGAGAACACAGATGCAGGGAGCTATCACTGTGCATCAACCAGAAGGTCAAAGGTCATGCACCAAGAAACCTACCACCTCAAAGTCCTGGATGGTAAGTTTAATTTATTTTGGCTTTGTTCCGCAATGCAAGCAAACTAAACTCTGTTTCAGTGAATAGAAGACCTCTTCACGCCTCTCAAATTCCTTATCTGAATGAACATTTCTTCGGTAAATAATGGAATCTGTGGCGTCTCTGCCCATTTCAAAGAATAGGGCCCATAGAAAATAGTGCCTTACTGCTGTTGGACTGATAATTGGTGGATTGTAGGCCTACTAGCTGGACTGACTCATAGTGTTTCAAATTGCTGCGGTAAAGCACACACACACACACACACACACACACATTTGACCATGGGCCAATAATGATGCTAAGACTACTATGTTTGTTTAGAACCCGCGGCGTTCACCGCAGTGGTCTTCTCGAGTCTCCTTTAACTGTTCTTCTTTGTCTCCTCAAAGCTTCGACTGTTCCTGTTGGGCCTCTGTCTTCCACCATGGCCCCTGGACCCGTGACTGAGCTTATGCCTCGAGACAACCATCCATCAACTGTCAAGTCCCCGGCACCATCGTTAATGCCGCCGCCGCACGGGGGACACAAGGCGAACCAGGAGGCCGCAACACACATCACAGGTTAGTTTATTTTTATATTGGACAATTATTGACATTGTTGTATTTGCAACTGCCCTAGCATTTATCATGCGAGACTTGCCAGAAACAAGTTTTTTATTAGCCAAGCTTACTGTGTATTTATGTAATTTTGTATTTTACAGAACGAAAAATTACTTGACTCCTCTCAAAATGGCGATTACCTCGAGTACCGCAAACAAAACCTCCCATACCATCCCAGCCTATATGTAGGCTATTGTAGGTTGAAATAAAAGCAAAACCCAGGTTGTCTGTAGGCCTATTTATGAATTGTTTCATTAATGTAATGTGAAGAATGATTAATCTAACAGATATCTGCATATGAATGGAGAATCTGCAGGCAACAGGAAAGATTTTGGTGTTGGAAGCATTCTGGTTTCCATTTGTAGTCCGTTAGGGTTAGGGTTAGGGTTAGTATTGATTAATAATATATATATCAGTTCAGAGAGATTAGCCAAAATGTTGAATGGACCTGAAACACCTTTCAAAATATTGAAAAATATGACCTATACACGGAAAAGGAAGACCAGGCATCAGTCTTGGGTATCCGTTTTCCATTATCCGGCTACACCAGAACCCCAGAAATAGTGTCCGTTGTCTCCAGAGAGAATTTTCATGGCAATGGTTTCCAAAATGCAAGAATAATTGCCAGAAGGTATAACCTCTGTCACCATGTGAGTGAAGGACTTTTATTGAATGCCTATAAAAGTTAATAAATTAAACAGGTGAATAGCATTTGTATTTCAGATGTTTAACATTTTCCTCCGGGGCCAGAATATTTGAAACCTCAAAGCATTATCACATAAGGGTCTCCATAAGGTCTGCCTACTGACACCTATTGGCAACTGCCTGCACCTTCACACTAATTCTAAGTTTAGTTTTAGTTTTATTTCTTTGTGCAAGATAAACAAAATGTAAAAAAAGGATAAAGAAAATGCACGGGTGTGACAAAAGAAACCCCAGAGGACTTATTAAGGATGCCCACCTAACATTAAATTACAATAAGGTAAGGTAAAGAAATAAAGTGAACGAATAATAAAAAATTAAAAAAAGAATAATAATAAGACAAAGACAAAACAAAAACAACTACAAAATCATGTTACAAATATAAAATGCAAGGGGAATTTACGTGCCTATATTCAAAAAGCAGAATAAAGAAATAACTGACAAGCAAAAGGACAATATAATTATAATTATTATAAAAATATGGCCCCTTAAAGGGCTTTACAAATGCCCCACATTGATCCATTCATACACACATTCATGCAATGACAGCAGTGTCAACCATGCAACGGAACGGCCAGTTCATCCGGAGCCACTATGGTTATAAACAATACAGTCAAAAGCATAAAGACAGATAGATGATAAAGATGCATATAGAGACAAATAACTGTAAATCTGAAGAAATATCAATAATATGCAAAACTCCAGACTCACAACGTGCCTTATTGTCCATCATTGGATCATATGGAAGCAGAACCTGTGGGAAAGTTTATGGTTACGCGAGCCTATAGCATATGAGCAGATGCTGGTCTCTGTGCAGGTACCATGGTGGTCATCATCATCTCAGTGAGCCTGGCTCTCCTTGTATGCGCTCTGATCCCTGTCATCTTCTACGGCCGCTGGAAGAGCACCAAAGGTAGCCTGACACAGATGCTCGCACACACACACACACACACACACACACCCACACACACAAAAACACAAAAACACACACATACACACGTGCACACACCACACACACATACACACACACACACCAAACAATAGAACAATACACTCAGCTCCCAATGCGATTAACGATTTTCAATTCCTTTTTTTTCTCACGCTTTTTTAAAACAAATTTATCTGTGAACAAATTGACTTACCCTGCTATGCAGAACAACATAGCCTATGTGTCCTTATCAAAAGTACAACTGAAATAGTACTTAATCCTAAACAACAAGATAAATGGAAAATGAATAACTTAATTATTAAAAAACTGCTAATTGAAATAATTAAATAGAAAAATAAACTAAGACTTGCATGTGCATCTTGGAATTCACAGGTTTTTCTTAAAGAACCAGTGAGCCCACTGGTTCAGTTGTAATCCAACACTGTGAAAACGTTAAGAACACTTGTCCTTGTTTTGTCTTTAGGTCCGAGACAGCCAGATACAGAGAAAGCCAGGAGAGCAGAGGTAAGGGACCTTGTGAAAGAAGGAAGTGTTACAGCTAAATCACAATGTCAAGATGCATCTCCTCTCCTCTAACGGTATTTGTCACATAGTGCAGTCATTAAACTAGTGAAATGACTCTATATATGACTCTTTAGGACTATTTTTCACAGGGTGGTGGAGGTTAAACTACAGGAATGATAGTTTTGAGGTTACCTCTTAACCAGACTTAAAGCATGTTGTTAATATTTGACTCTGCTTAACCATAACCAAACCTGATATAAACCATAACCATAATATATTTCAGTGCTAAAACATAATGGTCTTAAACCTGTGTAATCTGTTTGTATGTAGGCTGGCTTGGAGAACAATGAAGAGCAGGAGATGGGGACGCGGCCCGAAGCAGAACACATGGACCCAGAACCAGCAGACGTGACCCAATGTGCTTCCATCTGCCAGGGACTGGATCCCTGAATTCTAGAGGGGAAAACATGAGCACTTTTGGGGGTTCTCATTGTTATTCTGTAGTAGCATTTTCTACTATACACTACAAATTCAAGTACATTGAAAACATTTAGTTTAGCTGATCAGGTGCTTAACCTCAGGAAAAGAGAAGCTTACCATTTTCACAGATCTCAGATCTCATTGTGCATATGACCGAGAACTGAAGACCAGTTCCTTTTCCTGTCGTAGGAAGGCCCATACATAGGCACAAACTACTTCTATGAGTATGATGTCGGTGCACATTGAAATAAAATCGTCTTTCACTCTATATTGTGTTTACCAAAAAAAAAGCTAATGGTATTAGGTATGGGGATTTATAGGGATTCTTTGTTGTGTACCTTTATAACAGGGCCAATTTTTTTTTTTATAATTGTATCTTATCACCTAGAGTGTAATTGGCTCATTCATGTTTTTTAAGCAATTTTGAGTAAAAATCAGGCTTTCATGTTCAGACAGCCTCTTAGCTGTTTATTTCATTTATTTATCCGTACATCTATCTATCTCTCTAACATATGTAAGAGAGT
>JAOPUA010000121.1:14252742-14262849 GCA_027122455.1 Trisopterus luscus | reverse complement strand
CACACACACACACACACACACACACACACACACACACACACACACACACACACATGCACACACACACACGCACGCACCCACACACATACATTGTCTAACTTATGCCACGTTTCTAACGATATGCAACCTCTTTAAAAAGACAACTTCAAATATAAATATTGTCCAATTAAAATATTATCGATTAAATGTCAAACATAAAACAAATATTATTTCATACAAAATATGGAGGTTAATAACTACTTTTATTGTGTGCAACGTCAAATGCGTCAGCCTGCAGCACCGGAAGTGTTAGGAAAAGGGTTAAAAAACCAATTGTAACAGGCTAGCTAGCGTTAGCTGTCAGTGGCATTTGTGCAGGGATGGAGGTTACACGGAAAAGTGAGTAGCGGGATTTGGCTAACAGAGTTCCTCTGTTTGCGGTTTACTTGTAAAAAAAAAAAAAACATATTGTGCAATAAAGATTTTGAGTTATCATGTAGTAGACTCTCCCCATTGAGCTGAGTAGACGCTGGTGCATCGTTGTTGCTAGCGGTGTCGCTACCGTGCCTGCTGGGAAGCATGCACACCTGGTAGTCTTGCATATTGCTCACCTTCCCCTTTCTCTTGCAGATTTTAAAGACTGTTTAAGCGCCGTGTATAGCGCGATAGACGAGGCTGATTTCCTTGCTATAGATGGCGAATTCTCAGGTAACTATGGGCAAATTTGACCCCCTTATTTCTCAAACGCGCGGGTGCAACTCAAATCTTAATTGCTGTGCTTTTTATAATATTTCAAAGGTATAAGCGATGGGCCTAATGTCAGTGCACTCACCAATGGCATGGATACACCTGAGGAACGATACGCGAAGCTTAAAAAGGTTTGCACTTCTCCGTTGTACTTCACTATCTCCCTCCCCTCTGTAGGTCATTGCTACCAGCATCCACTTAAACACGGAGTTAGTTGTGTTTGGCATTGCTTTATACTCTTATTTTCCTCTCCTAGCATTCCATGGACTTTCTATTGTTCCAGTTTGGCCTGTGTACGTTCAAGTATGACACGGAGGCGTCCAAGTGAGTGGTTGCAGACTGTAGGACTACGCGCACACATGCTAAAATGTGTTGGCGTTGTATGGCGTTTGGATTTTGTTCCGTTTATATTATTTGCAAAATCAACGACTGCAATGTGTTATTGAATATTTGCAAGATAATAAGTATCCATCAAGTTTCAACATGTAATATAACAAAAAAGGTTAATTATTGTATATTGCTCAAATTAAAGACAAATGTGCCCAAGTACTGTTATCGTTATCAAACTCATCAGAACACTGGACAAGCTCAACAATATCCTAATTTTCCTCTCTCCACAGGTACATCATCAAGTGTTTTAATTTTTATATATTCCCGAAACCCTTCAACAGAGCATCACCCGACATTAAATTCATCTGTCAAGTAAGTTCTTGGTCAGCTAAATCTGTCCCACGAGCCATGGCCCTTAATCACAGGACTATTAAGAGTATTTACTGGGCTGAACTTTTGTCAAGGTAAAAACTGTTGTTGTCGTTTCAGAGTTCAAGTATTGACTTTCTTGCAAGCCAGGGGTTTGACTTTAACAAGGTCTTCCGCCATGGTGAGTGAAATCAAGTCTTTATTCAGTCTTTTGAACATCCACACTAACCTTACAATATCATTCTGGATTGAGCAAGTTTTATAAAAATTGCACGTTTCACATAAACCTTTTTCATTTGAAGTATCTGATTTAACAAAAGCCCACTCCATATTCATAATGGATCTTGCTAATTCAAAAGACTGGCACGTAAACGGCCTATTTGGAGTTGTTCTTCCGAAAGTCATACAGCTACATCACAAATCGTTCTCCATGACTGCTTTCCCTGATTTTTTTCAATTTTTTTTTTTTTTATTTGACTTGCCATAGGGATCCCTTACCTAAACCAGGAAGAGGAAGCCCGTGTGAGGGAGCACACCGAGGAGAGACGGAACCAGCAGGCCAACGGAGCCGCAACACCGTCCTACATCTCGCCGTCCTCTAAAGGACCCGCGCACGTACCTGAAGAACACAAGGACTTCATCAGCCGGGTCATGTACGTTCCCCTGACGGGTCGCCTTCACAAACGCCTTGTAGGAAGTTAGTCAGCGTTGCACATGAGGACGGCTGGAGATGTTTTATTGTATGCCGTTGGTTAACGTCTTAAACGTGTTGGATCAAGCAAAATGTCTCGTCCTCTACAGCGAGAAGGTTGATGGCCTCTTCACCAACTCTGAAAAGACGGTGGAGTTGGAGCCATGTACCGGGTAAACCAACGTGCCTGCTTGCCTCACCAAAAGTAACCTCAGACTTTTTTTGTATTTTGTAGCTGACTCGTTCTCTACCGTTCTTCACCCGTAGGTTCCAGAGAAAGCTGATATACCAGACTCTTAACTGGAAGTGAGTTTGGCTATATTTGTCCTCTGTGGTTGCAGCGAGTGTCGATGGGCTCTGGCTAATGCATTCTCCTGCGCTTTCAGGTACCCCAAGGGTCTTCATGTGGAGACCATAGAGACGGAAAAGGTAAGAATTTGTCTCACTTCACAGCTTCAGACCACATTATGCCATGCAACTGTAAGCCCTGGAGAACAAGCTGGGTGAACAAGCTGTTGGATGTTGAACGGATGTTCGTTGCCTCATGTGTTTGCAGAAAGAGCGCTACATTCAGATCAGTAAGGTGGACGACGACGAGCGAAAGAGGAGGGAGCAGCAAAAACTGGAGAAGGAGCAGGTAGATTTAGGCTTTTGCATACGTCAGACGTCAGTTGATTTCTTTTTAAACGGGGGTCTGTTAATCAATGTTTTTCCCCCTCATGCATTCTTCTCATAGGAGGAGCTAAATGATGCAGTTGGCTTCTCAAGGGTCATCCATGCCATCTCTAAATCTGTAAGTCTCTTATTGTTTAAGTAAATGGTTGTCTCTCTTAAGGATTTCATCATCTGAAATCCATTGACCGTTTGCCGTTGTGATGTTGGGTGTTCTCGGTGCCATTTACATCTGGGCTTTGTGTCACTCTGTGATTCAGGGTAAGCTTGTGGTCGGACACAACATGCTTCTGGATGTCATGCACACAATCCACCAGTTCTACTGCCCACTGCCACAGGTAACATGGACACACAATGCATGAAGCACTCACACCATTGACTTAGGCTGTGTGGTTTATTGTCTTTATAAAAAGAAAAACGTTGTTCTCTCTAGGATCTCCAAGACTTCAAAGAAGTCTCCATGTGTGTGTTCCCAAGGTGAGCTTTTAAGCATTTGAAAATAGATTTTCTTTTTGCTCATCTGGATTCAATTTAAAATATATACATTCTATTTTTAGACTCCTGGACACTAAACTGATGTCTTCCACACAACCTTTTAAGGTAACAATCACCCTTGCCCACTAATATTCCTCACTAAATGTACCTAGACAGGAGGTTTAATGTATCTGACTTACTTGTCAGTGTTGGTGACATTCTGCCGCATGCCCTTTTTCTAGGACATGATTCCCATCACCTCTCTGGCAGAGCTGGAGAAGCGCCTCAAAGTGGCCCCCTTCAAATCTCCTAAAGTTGGTGAGGAGATGTGCTCGTATGGATTTCACGCATCCCGCATGGCTTAAGTCCCATCCTCTTTGACACGCACACTTTGTCTGCCCACTGTTCTTCTGCCAGAGACTGCAGAAGGCTTCCCCAGATATGACACAGCCCAAGAGCAGCTCCATGAGGCCGGCTACGATGCGTACATCACTGGCCTGTGTTTCATCTCCATGGCAAATTACCTGGGTAAGAACGCATTTCCACCTCTCTGCCTCGGTGCAAATGTGCATCACGGAAAATCATTGCAGAAATCGTTTTCCGACTGCTAGGTTTGAATTGTCTCCTTTCCTTTCTCATTAGGTTCATTTTTGACCCCTCCCAAAGCCCACATCTCTCCTCGCTCCAAACTAATGGAGCCCTTTTTCAACAAGTATGCTTATTATTTTTTTCATACTTTTTCTTTTTTTTTGTAATTCGAAAAATCTAATATCATTTTGGTTTCCTTGTCCTTTCCAGGCTTTTCTTGATGAGGATCATTGATATTCCCTACCTCAACATGACCGGCCCCGACTGTAAGTGAACCAATTTTCTGTTCTGAACAGTTTCGAAATATACCCCAAGTTCATCCTACTTTATTCATTTTTCCTGCTACTTTTGCATGATGAGTTTGTTTTCTTCCTCAGTGCGACCTAAGCGGGACCATGTTCTCTACGTCACCTTCCCTAAAGAATGGAAAACCAGCGACCTCTACCAGCTCTTCAGTGCCTTCGGTAAAACACACCTTGGCTCTGTTCATATCTATGCCATGCAAGCCTCAGTCGTCTCATGGACCCCTACTTAAATCTGTTTTAACCCCCCCCCCCCC
The DNA here is from genome assembly GCA_027122455.1 of Trisopterus luscus. Classification (NCBI taxonomy): domain Eukaryota; kingdom Metazoa; phylum Chordata; class Actinopteri; order Gadiformes; family Gadidae; genus Trisopterus; species Trisopterus luscus. Next base: position 14,258,440 of record JAOPUA010000121.1, on the reverse strand, counting down.
CAGGTAATATCCAGGTGTCCTGGATAGACGATACCTCAGCTTTCGTCTCTCTCAGTCAGACAGACCAGGTTCAGATAGGTGAGGATCCCACCATACTTGAAACAAAATTATACCACATTTTTACAAACTCCTTATTCAATGCAAAAAATGCTACTGCAGGTGACTTTTTAATCTTTTGTTTGTGTAGCAATGAACACCAGTCGCTATGCAGAGAGCTACCGAATCCAAACGTACGCAGAGTACATGAAGGGCCGGCGGCAGGAGAAGGATGTCAACAGCCAGCCTGACCAGTCCTGGGGAGAGGAAGGCTGGGTCAAGTCCCCTACTACAGCTGGAACTACGGGCTACAGCTATAAAGGGTACCGACATGGAGCTCCAATGGGCCCCATACCCTACATCTATACAATATTGTCAACCAAAGGCTTTTAGTCGAGGACAGCCCTGCTTTCTACTGAAAGTCTTGCGACATGTGCAGAACATTACTATGAGACGCACAAACGTGTATATATTTGTTGTATATATATATTTTTTTTTTTTTTCCTGAAGGACTTTGGGCAAGCGCAGCATCAGTCCCAATCAAGCAGACCAAGGGGCTGGTGAAGTCCAGGCCACCGACGGCTGGAATCAATGCAGCCATTCAGATGGCATGGGGAACAAGAAGCTCAAGACTGATGGTGTGCACCACTTTTTATACTCAACCTAATGAACACCGATGCTGAATCGTGTAGCACTGGCTGTTGACTATTGGTTTCACACATCAGACTTCAGATTAATAATCTAATGGCACACATGGTGTTCGCTTCTGCTTGACTTATCGTGTGGCTGGAAGCAGGGGATTTGAAGTATCTAATTGGCTGATAAACAACCAGCACAAACTATGCCGGTATTCGTTTTCTGCAAACGTTTCAAGTAAACGGTTCAAATCAACACTGTGTAGACCAGCCACTCTAGAAATACTTAGTTTCCTGAACGAGCGCTAATGCCACCCCTTAGTTTCTTGTTTCCGGCCCCGGATATGTGCCATCTCCTCCAGGGGTTCTGCTATAGCAGGACTGCTTCATCCATAGATGGAATTGCCTGTAAGCCCTGGCATGAAGGGTCGGGTCGGTTGTAACATTGTCAACGCTGTCCTTATAGTGCTGTACTCTCAATCGTATGCAGGCGTGGTTGACAGCAGGACGTCCGAAGGCTGGCTGAAGACTCCGTAAGTCGCACGCTGCTGATGCTGCACATGTATATCCTATTTATCTGATTACCATAACCATTCCTGCTGTAGGCTTGTTTTTCATTAACTCTCCATCTGGTGTTTGTGCAGGTGCACTTCAGAGTCTGCAGATTTGAGTCCGATCCATGAAGAGCAAAGTGCTGAAGGACCGGTTCCAGCTACTGAGGCTGAAAACACCTGGCAAAACCCTGTGACCAATCAAGGCAAGAAGGCTCGTAAGAACAACAAGAAGAGAAAGAATGAAGGTTTGGACGGCCCTCTTGTAAAGTAACAAAAATACAAACGATCTCGACCACTATACATATTGACTAGATCTTTCTTATGTAGGTTCTGAATCAACTGCGTCCCTGTTTGACGTCCCTGCAGTCTGGTAGTGAGTGGCCCTCCCCCCTCCCCCTCAGGATGAATCTGTTTCGCTTCAAACCTTTGCTTCCTGGATCTCATAGCACTTGATGACGATCATGAATAGCATTGGGTCAACTCCTGACTGTGATCAATTCCTCAACAGTTACCATAGGTACCGGCCAACACATTTGACTGGATTACTGAAGGTAATACAAAAGCCATAATCACAGCAGCCATCTTGTAATGTAAGAGTGGGCAAATCTTCAATTCTTTACTGTTCTGTAAAAGTTTAACGGGCAAGTACATGCAGGACGATGATGACATGGTGGCACTATTCACTATTCGCCAATTTTAACCAGCCGGTCCACTCCTTTAGTCTTGTGTTTTGTGTGTGTGGCTACATGTGCGTCCACAAAGAATTGTGCTGGAGGCACCACTTGACTGACCCTATAGTTGAGTGTTTTAAAAAAAAAAAATACAATCAAGTCTCTTTTTCAATTTTAAAGATTGGAACTTGCAACTTTTCCAGTTTTATTGAATCTAAGCTTCTCCATGATCCTGTATTTATTATTGGTGGTAAATAATTTGACCCTTTGAAGGAGGAGCTTTGTATGGAAATGTGTTTCTTTGACTTTATTTGTTTTGTGTTTTTGTAAACTCCCAATCTGTTTGTTCTATTGCGCAATGTGTAAACGTTAAGAATACGTGTACATTTTGTATAAGGAAATTTAAAAATGAAATATTTCCTTGCAAAGGAAAAATTAAAGAATGTTTCTTAATACCAATGTTTATTCTATTGATTGCACGAAATGGTACATTTTAATTGTCAAACAATTGTCAAAGCAGGTATCAAATTAAAGCCAAAACTAAAAAAAGGTATAAAATCTAACTTGGATATTCTATGGTTATATTCTTAACTAGTATTAAGCTCTGCACAATGAATTATATTTAATTGCTTTGTATTAACACATTTCTAATTTAATATACAGCAATATTTGCATCATGATGCTGTATTATATTGTATCAGAAATATGTTCATTTAATGGCTAGCTCATGTTAAAACGGCCAACAGCCTTGGGTTGTCATATTTAAATTGAACACTTCAGTCACTTAGATGAAGATAATATAGATTTCCTTGACTTGGAAATTTGAATATCAATTCTAAACAATCTTTCAAAGGTCAAGTCAAACTCATGGAGAAGGACCTTTAACCACACAGGGGGCAGTACAAAATACCCATTGACACACAAATGAAGGACATTCTTTGTCTTATGGCTAACTTAGGGGGAAAACCAAAGACTAGCCTTTTAAAAAGTATTTATTTGCTCAATTTAAAATTGAAATGCTGACATTTTGTATTGCAGTTATTCAGGCCGCTCAGACTAGATTCTTGTCAGGAAGTTGGTGCAGATGGCTGTGTCACAGCCCATCTCACAAGAAGCCATTCTTGACCTCCATGAAGCACAGACCAGGAAAATGGCCATTGAGGCTAGACGTCAGATGGGGAGAGACTGTTAATGTTCAGATTACTTTTAGGAATACTTTTTGACGTTTTGGGTAGTTAAAATGATCGGAAACTAGGGTCCAGGTTGAAAAAAAGTATTTAACCATTAGGTACATACACACTGAGAAGGCAGTAGATTGAGGAATTGCAAAATGGATGGTGTGATTTTAGAACTTTTGGATACAAATTACATTAAATGCAGTCTGTTGTTCATATTCTACAATGGTATTTACCTAGTTTGTCCAGGAAGAACTACAACAGACAAGGTGCGTTCCGGGAGGGATTTAAAAAGTTTCCTCAGGCGGTCATCCAACTTCTTCATCAAACGCTCCATTTTTCCATCCTAAAATAAAAAAAAACTTTAAACTTGTCAACACATTGACAAATAGAGAGTTGAGTGTTTAGACAGGTCTCTTGTCTCCACTTTAGCTCAAACCTGTTGTATTTCGTCATTTTGTTATGGCCAATTTAACAAGTAAACTCAAACACTGCAATACCAACCAACTCTTCAGCAACTGCAACCACCACTAATCAATAAGCAGGCAGGGGAAATGCCCGTTAACTCAATACCAGCCACATTCTAAGTATTTCCCACAACATGCAAGTTAACTTTTACTTTGAACAGCTTGGCCTGACTGTTTTTTGACTCAACTAATCTACTCACCAATGGATTGTTCTCTGTAATGGTGTTGTTGCTAAACCTCTCCTCGACAGCCACCTCCTCCATCTCCTTTTTGGTCTCTGGAGCCCATGACCGCAGATGACCCGGGGTAAGAGAGGGACAGATGAGGTACCTCTGGTCCCTGAGCTCCTCAGAAGAACCCAGGGCTGCTGCTACACACTCTGGACTCTGAAACTCTGTCACATACAGAAACAAACTAGTAAGAAACAAACATTTATCTGCACAGATGATGCAAAAAACTGGGGGGAATGTGAAATGTGTTGGCTTACTTATACTCGCATGCCTTGCTCGTCTTCCATTGGGTTTAATGGGCAGCAGGATTCTCTCCACCACCCCGAAGTGGCCAAAGACCTTGTTGAGCTCATTCTCAGACAGTGCACAGGCAGGAGGATCTTGAGGAAGCTGATCGTAACCGTTCAAAAGAGTCTCATTGAAGGAAGCAGCCATCTTTGAATTGTAAGCATCTATCGTCATGGTCCTATTTTCATCTGGCTTCGTGTCATTAACCGTCCGATGTGAACCTGGAGCATCTGGCACTGGCATGTGTCCATTCATGTGAGGAAGTATGTGCGAGGGGTTCACGTGAGATTTGAGCCTCATAACGTGGACGTGGTTCACGTGGAGGGGGTCCTCCTTCAGAGCATCAAGGGTTAAATCAAGGTCCAATGTGGACTCATGAACCGGCCTCTGGACCTAGATGTAGGCAATAACACACACAAACACACACACACATTAATATGCATCTTATATATAACAGATTTATAGTGAGTAGGGGTGCAACGATACACAAAAGTCATGATTCGGTACGTACCTCGTTTTTAAGTCACGGTTCGGTATGTTTTTCGGTACAGCAGTTTTTATTATTTTATTTTTATTAAACAAGTTGATTTTGATTTGATTTATTAAATTGTATCAAACAAATGCCTTATACAAATGAAAAGACATCAAATACAATTGAGAATAATAACAAAATTAAGTCCAGGACTTATTTCCATTGTGGTCCTCAACACAAAACATCAGGACAAGACAAGACACGCAGAGTGTGTGATAATGAAAAAACAAAATGTACGTACCGAAATGAAACCGAACCGAACAGTTAGACCCGTACCGAAAAATGTCAGTACAAATATGCGTATCGGTACACCCATAATAGTGAGCAGGGTTATGAGAGGGTGCTGCCTACCCGAATGTGCTGACCATGCACACTGTGTCCACTTAGTGTTTGGACTGCTAGCACAGCCCCCTCCAGAAGCCTAAACTCGATCTCTGCATGCATCTGTGGAGGAGCCGGTGATGAGTGACAGCTTAGCTCATTAGAGACCAGAAAGTACCTCAACTAGTTCGGTCCATGACCACATCAATATTCTATGCTTAGTATTTAGCCATTTAGCAGACGATTTAATTGGGACCTGCAAATGCAGACACAGCTCATTAAGGAACAGGTAGGGGTTATGGTGTCAAACAAAATACTTTTTCTCTGGGGCAAAACACCAAAGTTAATAGAAATTACCAGACCATTAAGGTGGGGCACAGAGATAACTTCCTAAATAATGCATATTATATATGATATTTTTCTACATTACAATTAAGACTTAAAAAACATTTGTCAAGATCCTGTCAATGAGTACTTCCTAACAGTATTGTCAGTCTATGTGTCACTAAAACCCGTCATTGGACAGAGCGGTGGGGATCCCTGGCTGACTGGGACCAGCGGTGGCTTACCCTGTGTGAGGTAGGTAGCATTCTGATGTGCTTCACAGCTCCACAGCAGCGAAATAGCCTCTTCACGTCCCTCTTCCCGAACCCAGGTGGGAACGGCCCCGCAAACACCACACACATCTGCCTCAGATGTGCACGCAACTGCAATGTACGTACACACACACACACACACACACACACACACACACACACACACACACACACACACACACACACACACACA
>JAOPUA010000121.1:14241555-14252642 GCA_027122455.1 Trisopterus luscus | reverse complement strand
ACACACACACACACACACACACACACACACACACACACACACACACACACACACACACACACACACACACACGTTCATTAACACAGCAGCCAAATAAAGAAAAATCCTACTTTATGTACACTGTGATGTATGAGTGGCTTACTCTTTGGTGGTGGAGTTCCTGTTGTAGGCCGGAGTTCTTCATGTGTTCTGAGATTGAAGAGAACTGTACCAATGAGAATGGTAGCGATGCCGCTTGTCTTCTGAAGGAGGCCAGCACCTGAATTCAGAGGGTTAGGGATGTTATGAGTAGAGCCGTCAGATTTTCATCATAATCTGTCCTTTTATTTGACCAGATATTAGTGATAGTGAATTTTAGGTGGTGTTTTGTTTTTTAGGGAATGTATATGAGCTTCATTTTCACCTCTGTGTCGGAGTTATGCCACTGCTGATTGGATGGATTAATGGTGATGTCAGCGCGTTTTCCAATGAAGGTCACCGACTGTCCAGACCGTTGGAGCACATCAGAAAACCTGAAGACATTTTCAAAAGTTGAAAGTTATTGATTACAGTTTACAGAAGAAATGCAAAAGAGAAAGCAAATAAAACTGCAACAGAAAGTGAAACAATATATTTTTTTAATGCGGGTCTACACAAATCAAAGGGTATTCCTCTTATATATACTTTGTGTGGATGAAAGTGGCAATGGCAAAGTGGTTTTACCTGCTACTTGGTGCAGGTTGAACATCAGTGGGTTTAGATTGAGACACGGTAAGACTCTCTCCCCATAACTCATTGATATGGCGCTCTACAACCTGAACATGAACCATCAGATGAGTTAAGATGAATATAGATCAGTTAAGATGAATATAGTGAAGAAAGGGAAGATAGTACCTGTCGAGGTCCTGCTTTAATAAAATACTGGGCCAACTCCAGAGCAGCAGAAGCATCCTCCATAGGGTCATGACCCTTCTGCTCCTCGGTTTGGATTTGCTTCCTAGGGCCAATGAGTCATTAAACAAATCCTTTGTAACGGCAAAATTGATGTACAAACACATGCATCAACCCAAACAAACAAACAAAGCCACAAGCACACACAAACATAGCAAGAATCACTTACCCCAGAACAATCTCAGCTAGGACCTTGAGTTTAAACCTCTGTCCAAATTCTTTCTTGTAAAGCAGTGAGGTGTCGATCACATGGGGATGAATCAACTGTGTGGGAGAACGAAGAGCAGAACCTCGTAACACAACGTCACACACATCATGACTATGCACAGATTTGCCATTATTTCACATTTGTTAAAATATCAAAATCTGCTTATTCAAATAATATGATTATTACATTAATTTCATAAGCCAGTAACTCACTTTAAGAGCCATGAGGTCATTTTCCAGCGAATGTCCGACCAGGACTGCATCCCGCGGCAACAGCCTCAGAAGCTTTGCTTGAACATCACTGACGATGGTGGTGACTGGCTGCAGCATTGCGGCGGTAATTCCGGAAAACCTATCAGTCAACAGACCCATCAGATTGCCTCCATGGAGATAAGTGCAGAATATAGAACACTGTTTTGTTACTTTGGTGTGTATGGGCTGATATAAACCTGGTGAGATAGTTGAGGATACGGTTTGGAGGTCGCACCAGGTCGTCTATCAAACATTTGCCACTGCTATCCACCAGAGAGACGCGGGCCAACTCGTTCCCCTGTTCAGTCAAACACTGAAATCCATTGGAGTTACAATTTGTTTGGGCTCTGTGGATTTATATCAGTCATTTGTTTTTAAGCCTTTAGTGAGTCTCACCATCTCACAGTCCAGTCCATAGAGAGGACTGCTGTCTGTTACACAATCAGCACTCTCTGTAGACACAAAGTCCTCAAAGCCCTGAACACCTGTAAAATGCATAAAACATATGCATGAACTGAGCAGAGGTGAATTTGAACAAAAGCAGAGAAAAAAAAAAGCAGTATTTTTGTATTTTACCTCTGACAGGGAAGTGTTGTTTGATCATCTCTTCCTGTGGGAGAGTGTACGCTGTGAGCCCCTTCACCTCTGTCCCAAACTTCCTGATTATCGGATGCAGTCTCATCACTGTCGAAAACAAATCATTCACATACATATTGAGAAGAAGATAACTTCATAGAGAGCAACAAGTCGGATGTTAGGATGAATATTCTCTAAATGCATAGGAAAACCTACCATCTCTGAGCTGATTTCTTTCCTGGTCCCTTTGAGCAAAGCATGAACTCACGGATTCAGGAACTTTACTGCTAAAGATACCGGATGGTAAGTCAGTAGCCGATGGAGTGAAAGTGAGCCTCTAAAAAAAGTAATAGATGTTCAAGTGATTAAACTCAGAGAAATCAATACTTGTTTTGGGGGAGGTGGGATTGGCCCTGAATCTAATCTGGTGTTGCTAGAAAAGCTTGACATCAATAAGACCCAAGAGTGGGCTAGAAGACAAATCGATGCAAACACCTTTCTATGCATTGAATGGGTTTGTGTGTAATGCCAACACACGGTACACCACCAATCATGATACAAAGGTAACATGGCAAGCTTTCACCTGGATGTGAGATACATACTGTGTTGTAGTTGGTCCTGAGATGTTGCAGAGTCAAGAAGTGTTGGTAAAAAAGACACTGGGTAAGGCCATTGAGGACAACAATGTTCACCCCTTGTATGTTCTTTTGGTGACGAAGATGGCACCAACTGTAAAAGACAATAATACCCAAGAGAAGTGCATTAACTACATGGACATCTGGGGGGGAATGTTGAAATGTTATTCTTTCCATCATTCCTGAACTGATTAAAGATGAGGTTGAAATGACTTCCGGCTGTTTACCTAGGTTGTTTGGCACCGTTGTTTTTCCCCAGAGCAGCGAAGTGCAGCAGTTCTGTTAACATATCCAATGTCACCTGTTGCTGCAGGTGAGCGAATGGCACAGAGATCCTCGGGGTGTGATGAACAACACGTTCGGTGTCTGTTATCTTCCTTTTCATTTTTTTACTTTCTTGCGGTAACGTTGATGGGTTATCTTTTCTTTTCCTGGACGAGCAGGACAGTGTCGGTGGGATCATTTTCAAGATTAATTATTGACTGGAAGAAAGCGAAATCTCAATTGGAAACACCAGTCAAATTAATCGAATGTTCCCTATTTACCTAGTTACCACTTAATGATTACTTAATATGGTAACAAGTTGGAGCACTGTATTACTGTGACCACCCAACAATGTAACCATCCAGAAAGTACAGCGCCATGTGGACAACATGCTTCCAAAATAGATTAGTGGAAATCGTTGTAAGTAAGTAAAGATTTACCCAAGGGCCGTGGCTAAATTAATATATCCACCATTGGCTATGTGTTAACATCTGATACTATGGCTATGATATAGACATGAAGCAATGAAGCCCAAAATAAACTACTGACAATTTACGGATTTCCTTGAACACCGGCCGGCAATGTAAACAAACCAGGCCGTATGCGATGTATTTCCGGTGATTATTTTCAAATTAAAACTTTACAAATGTACACACGCTGTCATAGAACGTATAATATTTCTGAAACATCTTTCACAAATAACTAAATAATTATTGAGCTGTTCCTATGAGGGGCCCTGGATATGTGTGACGTTTTGATGTTCTAAATTACAGCTTTTATGCAGTAACTGGTAACTGTTACCTGTTACCTAACCGTGCAACAAATAGGGGCAAAATAACGATGTTTTAAGTATTGTCGATAGTGTAATACTACTGAATTCTAAACATGGGTTCCAAAGTGAATATTTAGAATTGCACTTTCATTTTGATGGGAAATACAACGCTGTTCCGTTCCGGGTGATGTACGCGTGGGGTTGTTCGATGTTCTCTGTGCGGTTAAACGGTCTGACAGACCAAACCAATCAATTGTATAACTTAAATATTCAAATTGTATGTACCGCGAACTACCTCACACCAGTTTCTTACAAAGTTGCAAAATATTCTACAACTTTGCTAACTTCGATAGAACAAATGATATCTCACTGTAAATTGTGAATGCCGCATGGTTTGAAGCATGTCGACAAAGAAATTGGCTAAGTACGGGATTTTGTTTTGTTTACATCGTAAAGCATTCTTATGAGTAACGTCGCGGCTTTTGTTAATGTACTATCTAATGTTACACTACAGAGAATTGGGATTACTGAGGAAGCGCAGCCAGGCCACTGAAAATAAGGCATTTCTTGTCTGTAGTAAGTGCATTATTGGTACTAATCATACACATTCGAGACGTTTTAATTTGGGGTTATTCATTTGGTTGTTTGTGTTTTTTCAGATCAAATATTCTCATACTTGATTGTGATTGACTTTGAGTCCACATGCTGGAGAGAGAAAAACAATTATGGCCAAGAAATAAGTAGGCCTCACGTTAAGTATTTTGATCCATCAATATCTCCAACCCGTTTTCCCCTATCCTTGAAACGTACATATTTTCTCTCCGCTCTCTAGTTGAGTTTCCTGCTGTTCTACTCAACACGTCCACGGGGGAAATAGACTCTGAGTTCCATACCTACGTCCAGCCGCAGGAGCATCCAGTTCTCTCTGAATTCTGCACTGAGTTGACTGGCATTACACAGGTATTTCTTTCTTTCTTTCTCCACCATAAACGTTCCGATTTTGCAGCCGGTTTTAAATGTGTATTTTATATTGTATTTATCTTCCAGAGGCAGGTGGAAGCAGGGATTCCCCTCCACATCTGTCTCTCTCGGTTCAGTCGCTGGTTACAGGCCCTGCAGCTTCAGAATGGGTTGACCTTACCAGGGGAACGATCGTCAGCCACTTCTTCAGCCCCACAAAAGCCCTGTGCCTTTGTCACATGGTCCGGTAATGGCTTTTTTCCTACACCCATTGATATGTATGATAAGGCTTATCGTTCTTTACTCAAAAAAATTTAATAAAAACCTGTATCACAGGTTTGTAGGTTATCTATGTCTTGAATTGTTTTATTTAAAATAAATACCAATTATTGGTGTGTTTTGTGCACACAATGGGAGCTAGCTAAGTTGAAATGAAACAAACATTTATGTATACTTTTTTGGGATGTGTGTGTATTAGACTGGGACCTTGCAGTGTGCCTGCAGTATGAGTGTAAACGCAAGCAGCTCCACAAACCCGATGTGCTTAACAGCTGGATCGACCTCAGAGCCACTTACAGAGTATGTACTCTCTCTCTCTGTCTCCCAGTGTATTTTCTCCTTGTGTTTTGACAAATGCTTATATGTATGTGTTTTCCAGCTTTTTTACAGTAGAAAACCCAAAGGACTGAATGGAGCGTTACAAGATTTAGGGATCCAGTTTTCTGGAAGAGAGCATTCTGGTAGAGACAATATACTTTGAGTTTTCTATCCTTCTCTGCTGATGGAACTTAACTTCTGTTTCTTTCTTCTACAGGTCTGGATGATTCCCGTAATACTGCTCAGCTGGCGTTGAGGATGATGAGGGACGGCTGTGTGATGAAGCTCACCAGAACGCAGCAGAGGGTGAGTGGCTGCCTGACAACCCCTCTGCCGTTCCCCCCGCTACTAACCGCTCCACTGCATGTCTCCCCAAAGAATCATTCCAGGTGACCATCATCCTACTCTCCCATTCGTTTTCTCTCTGGTTCTGTCTTTTCCATTTTACCTCATTCATTTTTAATTGCAGCTCTGGTCAGATCTTTCTTTCTTATTTAGGCCACGCTAGGAAAGTATTTTCTTTGTTCTTTATTTGAGGTGGTTTGCTAAACGGAACAAAGGGAGAGTGTTTAAATTATCTCAACATAACACACAAAAGTTGTCTTTTAATAAGTTTGATTCTCTCACTCATACTAGGCGCCAATGAAGCCCAAGCCCCTGTTTGGAAATGCTCCAGTAGAAAACAAGGAAAGTAAAGAAAACATGGCTCTAGATGAAAAGACTCTCTCCAGCGAGGAAACATCGGCAAAGAGATCACTTCAGATAAAAATGTGTTCAAAGACCAATGTTCCACTTTCGGACACAAAGAGAAACGGAAACTCAATACAGGAACCTTTTCAAGAATATAAAAGCCTGGTCTCTCCTAGGACCCTGCTGAATGGTACAACGACACCTCTGCTGGGGAAGGGCACTGTGGTGGGTAAAAAGACGACCATGAACCTTTTCTCTCCGGTCCTGGTAAATGCTCCTTCACGCCGGGACAATGGCCACAGCCTTGTTCTCTGCTCCACCACCGTGGGATGCATATCAGACCTGCCTCAGGTTTGTCTGACCTTTGAACCCCAGAAAGCGGTGTTGGGACACACAAAAGACGGTACAGAGACTGATGTCTCTGTGGAAACGGAGGAGTGGCACGGATGTTATGATTACGAGGTGTTGGATGGGGACAATCATGTCCATACCGACTTGTATGAGGATTACGAATCACTTGACACATCCGTTAATCACATTGAGAGTTCTTTGTCAAACATGTCGAAATACGAAAATTCCTCCATCCTCATTCCTCATCAGATCAATGTCATGGCAATGAACAATTTAGCGAAGACTGTTTGTGTTAACGGAAAAGTAAACACCCCGAAATTAGAAGCAAGTTGCTTATCTAATAACATTAGGCCACCCTCTTTGGTCTGTGCCAATGAAGCTAATGCCTCATTGGCAAATACATCAGCTCCCACATCAAATTCCATAACATCGAATCACCCTAAAGTAGTTTCCAGTAATATTCGTTTAAATGTTCAAGATAACTCAAAGGCTCCTCAGAATAAATCAAGAACAGGAAACTCGTCCTCACTCATCACGCCCAAGGCCCGTGTCCACGAGAGGGCTTTGGTATCCAACATGTGCACAAAGCCCACACCGGTCATCATTCAGCACCATGCAACCAGGCCATGTTTAAAGAAACCTAATGGGACGAGCTCTTTTATCTATAGCGACACAGCAGAAACTCCCCGTCCCAACTCCGCCTATTCTCTCCGCACCCCACAGAGTGCCATCTCAAGCAACCCCATGTCCAGACGATCTTGCCCGTTGACAACCACACGTTCATCCCTCCTACATCCATCCAGGCCATGGCCGCCAAGGATCACTGCTCCGCTGTGCGGTTGTGGGCGCCGGGCGAAACGGCAGACCGTGTGCAATGGCGGTCCCAATCAAGGACTTGGATTCTACTGCTGTCCAGTGCGCCGGTCCGGCACCGGGAATATGATTCAGAACGGCTGCAAGTTCTTTAAGTGGGAGTCGTCTCTGATTAAGGACCACTCACCGGCCAATTCATGTGTCCAGTCTTCAATGTCTCTACATGTACTTCGTCGTCCGCAACTGTCGTCAACCTCAAGGAAGAGTTACTAACAACTAGTAAAATAGTATCCATTGGATATGAATTTAATTAACTCAAGTAGTGTACTTTTAAGTAAAATAGAACAATTATGAAAAGGAATTATGTTTCCCAAATAAAGGTGTAACGAGTTGCTGTTACGATATGAATTATTCAAACAAAAGGCAATTTATTCATATTTAATTAACTGACCGACCAAAAAAAAGTATTTAATTTTGCAATGTTTTTTAGGTGTACGTCAATAAATTATTTTCAATACAATTAAGTCTATTGGTTTTACTTAAGTGTGACTATAAAAGGTTGGATTTGATAGATTTGAAAGGCTTGAATGTCATTTTGAAATTGCAACTTAGACGTTCGATTAAGTTTGTCCCTTCTCGTATGCGGTAGCTCAGGAACCCAACCACCTGTTTTAAAATGTGTATTGCTAACGTTGAATTAGGCTGCTAATGAATCGATTCATTCGTCTGTAATGTTCATTCTATATATGCTAGATTCAGTTTTACGAGAGGTCGCGTTTTGCTAAAGACACGTCTACTATTCACACATTACACTGTGGTTAGTTAGCAGAGCTAGGAACCATAGCTGGTATTAGCTGCAACGCTAACGAAAGCACTAGCAGTCAACCCAGGGAGTTTCACATTCGAGTTTTATTGGTACGATAAGACGAGTTACTAGCTCGAAACATGTCTGCGGATAATGACAAGAAACGCAGCAAAAAGCGATACGCTTCTGGCCGCGGGAATAAACGCTTTAAGGGGTGTAGGGAGCTGGAGGTGGGCATGCAAGGGATCATTATCACATGTAATATGAATGAAAAGAAATGCACTTCGGAGGCGTACAGCCTGCTCAACGAGTATGCAGATCAACTGTACGGACCAGAGAAGGTAAGTACAAAATGCGTCCTTTCTAATGAACAAAAATAATTTCCGAACATAATCAGGCGGTGATTTGACGTGTCAGTTCATATCCAAATTAAAATGGACAGTTCGGTTTAATTATAGACTTTGAGGTATACAGCTAACCTTTCACTCCTGATTGTAGCTCCAAGATTGTGACGGAAGTAACAGCGAAGAGGAAGATGACGCAGAAGCCGCTCTGAAGAAAGAGGTTGCTCAGCTCAAAAAAAAGGGAAAAGGAGAGAAGCGCTTCCAGGCTCTGGACAGTGGAGCGAACAATGTTGTATTCATTAGGACCCACAATGTGGGTAAGTGAAAAGAAAAAGAAAATCTTTATATTATCCATGTTTAGTGTGCTCCTCTTATTGAACCAACTGTTATTGTTGCTCATCTAGAACCCGACAAGTTGGTGCATCACGTCCTGTCTGATCTTCATGCCACTAAGAAGAATAAGTCCCGCAACATTCTCAGGATGCTTCCAGTGAGACAACATACATATATGCATGCAGTTTGTAGATGTTGTCCAGTGTATTTCACTAGTTTGCATTGATACATCTGTTCTCTGCTGTGTTGTAGGTCAGTGGAACATGTAAGGCCTTCCAGGAAGACATGGATAAGTATCTGATCACGTTCCTGGAGCCGTGGTTCAAACCCCCCAATCATGCCACCTTCCAGATTGCCTTCAAGGCGCGAAACAGCAGCCATAACAAGCGGGATGAGATAATCAAAGCCGTTGCAGGTATCTACTCCAGCAGCTGCTTTTACTAGATTGTCTTGTAGATGGGAGTTATTGAGCGCATAATGTAGGCTGCTGGCTGCCATGTTTTCTTCTGGTTTACACTAACTAGTTGCTTCTGTATCCAGTGTCCTGTCTTGTCCATTTTTAATTATTGTTTTATCTTTCTACACGTTTTATCCTGCAGGCAATCGTGTGTTTGGAAAATGTAACGTAAACATGTATTGTTTCTTGTTCCCGTAGGCCTGGTGGGGAAGATGAACCCAGAGAACAAGGTGGATTTGACCAACCCAGAGCTCACCATCATCGTCGAGGTCATCAAGACGGTGTGCTGCCTCAGTGTGGTGCCAGACTACTCTCTCTACAGGAAGTACAATCTGCAAGAAGTTGTCAAAGAGGACACTCCCAAGGCTGATGCTGCTGACAAGAAAAAAGATCAGAAGGCAACCGATCAGAGCGACAGCGCAGACGTTGTTAAAGCAGAAGAACAGACTGATAAACAAGCAGAGGACAATAAAGTGCCCGAAAATGACAAATCGGTTGAGGCGGAGACCGAAGATAAGAAGTGATCATTTAAGTGAGAGGGACATTTTATTTTAACATTGAAGGTTGTAGAAACATCAGCCAATACGGCATCTTTGGCCCCTTGTTATTTCTTTTTAAGTACAAAACAAACAGTTAATCAGCTGAACAGGTTTTTCCTACATTAATAGTTGTGTGTGATTTATTTTGGACTATACTTGTCATCCTCTGTACATTTGTTGTGTGTGATAGTGTAGTTTCCCAAATGGAAACTCTAAAATTAAAGAGGCTTTTAGTTTAATTTGTTTTGGTTTTTTTTACCCAGAAATGGGTTTTCATTTTGAACAGTACATAGAACTGTGGGTTCAGAGCCCACATTGATTGACTGGCCCACTTTTGCAGATTGAGGAAGCAAATTAGTTGGATACCAGTACAGCTACAGGCACAAAAAATTTCTTGATATGACGACAGCCTACTTATTGATGGATTAAGAGCAAGAGCACATGTTTGGGAGCAGACCAGTGGATATTTCTTCTAAATGCCACAAGGTGGGGTAAACGTTCATTGTGATGTCATGATGTCTGTATAATGCTAGTTTGGAGTCACATTAATCCATTTTAATTGATTGGGGCCAGACTTATTGGGACCAAATAGACATTTTTGTATACCTGAACCATTAAATAGTTATCAGTGTGTTGAAACCACCCTACTTTCCTAGCGCTCATGTTTTGAAGACCTGGTTAGCTAAATGGCACACACCTGATAGTGGCTTTTTAGCACAAAATGTCTTTCCAGGTTTACTTTCACACTTTCAAGTAATAAACAATCTAATTGTCCTTTTGGGTGATATTTCTTTTTAACCATGGACCAAGTTGTAACTTGAACTGACTTGATCTGGCATGTCTCTGACTCTGACCCACCAGTGCCCCAACAACCAATGCATTTCTAGCTATCCATTATAACAATTTTTACAAGTAATAGAAATGACAAATTACTTTGGAGTATTGCAATTAAAAAAAAACAAGTGTCGCCATGTTGTTTTAAAAGTTTAATTGTAGTTCATTATACGGGTAATGAGTGGTCAAATATTCCCTCGACTCTTACAATTGTCCACTGGCCTAGAGAAATGTGTACATTTTTGGCACCTACAATTGTCAGCTCATACAAATGTCACAGCCATGTGTAACACTTGCATTCCCGGGCGGATGTGCAGATGCTCCCTGGGGTCAGGATTAACAACCATCCGTCTGGTTCCATACCTGACCTTTATGATGCTCTCTAGGGGCTCATTTGTCTTCTGTCACCCAGACAGTAATCTCACCTCAGCCACGAGGAATTCTCTCTCTCTCTCTCTCTCTCTCTCTCTCTGAGGTGAATTGTTAGGCTTATATCACCAAGGGCATGTCTAAATAATTGCAGTTATATAACATTGTCTAGTGATTTGTCTCAGTTAAGTTGAAAAAAATAACATATTTAGACTGCAAAATTGTGTGTGTGTGTGTGTGTGTGTGTGTGTGTGTGTGTGTGTGTGTGTGTGTGTGTGTGTGTGTGTCACAGAGTGTGCGTGTCTGTGATTTTGTTTGTGTGTGTGTGTGTGTGTGTGTGTGTGTGTGTGTGTGTGTGG
>JAOPUA010000121.1:14226635-14236832 GCA_027122455.1 Trisopterus luscus | reverse complement strand
GTGGTAGTGGTAGTGGTAGTGGTAGTAGAAGTAGTAGCCAATTATATGATGTTCTTGACAGACTTAAAATGCACAAAATGGTTTCATGTGATCATTGGCTATATGTCCCATTGGCGGCCTTTGTTTCACGGCTGTGTGTGTAACCACTCCATACCTATAAAAAAATACTTCCCTCCCTTAAGGAGCCTTAAGGAGCGCAGGACTGATACTCTTTCAAAAGGTACATAATGAAGATTTCACTCCCTCACTGAGTATCTAAATGGGCCTTTGTGTGGGGAGGCCCCCAAGAGATAAGCCTGTTTCTGACAGGCCTTGGTACAAACGCCTAAATCTACTCTGACAGCTGGAACAAAGGATCCCAAGCTGGACCAGTAGGGCAACAAAGAGCGCAATCTTGTTGGTTTAAGAACGCTTTCTCCATTCAAGAAATACATTTTTTTGAATCACATTAAGAATGCAGGTATAAAGCTGATGTGTTTCGATATAGGCAGGACTTTGTTTTGCCACTGCAACAGTGATATATAGTATGCTAAAGTATGTTTGTCCTGACAAAATGCAGCTGAATATTTAGTCGGTATCAAAGGCTTTGCATCAATCAATGAATCAATAAGATAAAAGCAAGAATATCTTTCAGAAGATATGAGGGGGGGACTAATGCCATAGGGTGGACGAGTACATCCTGATTAAGAAGTTTCTTTGCACTAATCAAATGTACATGTATTTTCAAATGTACTGTAGTTCTCATTATAGTACACTGTCTGACTTTCACAAATATTGCCTATAAATGGAGGTTTAGACAAAGGTTATTTTGACCTGTTTAATTGAGGGGATTTTCAATGAAAGAAAATAGTATTCTCACACTATGAAAATAAAGGAGTAGTTCATGTGTTTTACCTCATCGTTTTATAACAGTACATAAATGTTCCACTTTCCCAAAAAACCGTCTGGTGAACACTTAGAGGTGTTGGCGTCACCAGATGCTGGGCCACCATCTGTCGATTTAATATCAGTTCTCTCATCAACTCAGTGTATCCAAAGGGCCTGTCATGTTTTCAAAGCACAGTTTTAATTGCAGAGGGTATGCTGACTGCTTATTTAGAAAAAAGAAAACACCCACAAAAAAATCTGCAAGGATAAAGGAGGACACAGGAACAAAAGCTTGTTTGTTTACAAGATTCAGTTGCAGTAGAACAATCTTATCAGCATTCCAGCAGTCAGGCGTCAGTTTCTAAGGCTTCAACTTGCAAGACAATTTCTTTGATTGAAAAACTCAAACAGATCATTGAGCATGTTTTAAAATCATTATTCAAAGAAAGATGTATATTGAGCATCACTTGAATCCTGAAGCAATAAATGTACATATTGTATCAGTAAACATTTTAAGTATAAACTATTTTATAATCGAAGTAGGCTTGCGTTAAAAATGTGATCAATGTGAATACTAACTAATTAAATTGAATAAAAGTTGCATTTGGTACATGTAATAACTACTTTATTATGTCATATCTGTGCCTACAGAAGTGTACGCATTTTTGTAAAAATGTAAGCCTTTTATTAGGCTTTGATTTACATTTAAATGAATGTACATTTTAAAGAATCTAATCATTAATAAAATGTATTCAATATATCAAACATCTGCTCAATTATGCCACATCTGTGCCCGTAGATGTGGTCATGTGGCCTCTGCCTTCAGACCCCGGTAAATGTTGGCCGTTCTATGAAATGTTCTTGAAGTGTGTCGCAGTTGTTTTAATATAGCTATATTTTATCTATTTAATTGGAGCCTACAAGTGTTGGGTCAGCATTTACTCAACATGTGGTTACGTTGTAAAAACTGGGAACTCCCTATTATCCAAACCAGTCAATCTTTATAATCTATAAAACACATATTGGAAACTGAATAGAAAAAAAAAACACAGACCATAGCACATTGAGAGCGTTAATGCCATTACAGAACATTATCAACTCAGGGCAAACTTCAAACATACACACTTTTACAAAGGATTGCTTTCATGTGCAGAAGTATATTATGTTGTTCGTTTATATTTTAAATTTACTTGACTCAACAGACAAATATATTGATAAACAGAACACACACACACTCACACACATACTCACACAAACACACACACACACGCACGCACGCACGCACGCATGCACACACGCACGCACACACACACACACACACACACACAGATAATATAGAAAACACAGAGAGTTCTGTGAGAGCCTCTCCTGTGAGGTGACCTTTTCTCAGCTAAGAGCTTACAGGTGCTGTATGGGCACACACACACACACACACACACACACACACATGCGCACGCACACGCACACATACATACAAGCACACACACGCACACATACACACACACACACACACACAGACACACAATATATCTACACACATACACACTCATACATACACACACACACACACACACACACGCACCATCATTATATATTCATAAGTGCCAACATGCCCTCGATCCCTCCTCACTAAGACATCACAAAAGGTCAAGTTCATTTCCCTTACCATTCAGCCCCGCCTCCCTTCCAAATCATTGTCTCTAGGGGAGGAGAGCAGCCATAGCACACAGCACCTACTGTGTGTGTGTGTGTGTGTGTGTGTGTGTGGGGGTGTGTGTGTGGGTGTGTGTGTGTGTGTGTGTGTGTGTGTGTGCACATATTCACATGCATCGGAATAAACAAACGATAACTGGATGCCATCTGTCCTGAGAGACATCATTATATGGAGCATGGAATTACATTGACACCCTCTGGTTCACTCCATCACCTTGGACATGTCCCCCAGCTTTCCAGGTGTGACTGTTTTTTTGCAATACTTTCAAAAGTTGTGTAATTTTTTGGTTACCATCTAGGTCAATGTAACCATGGAAACACTGTCCATCCAGAGGTGGATAAAAGCCCTGAAAGCCTGGACCTTACCTGAGCCACCAGACCCTGAATCCACAAGCATCCGCTCAAACCTGGTAATCCTTACAGTACTTCAAGTACTTCTTATTCCTTAGTCCTGAGCTGTGATGATTATTTGGCAATGATGACCAAATATTGTGTACGTTTCCATGAATTATTCTATTGAATGCTGCATGCATGCTCCAAAATAATACTGTCCGGTGCAATTATTTTGTCTCATTTATAGCATCTTGCAAATAATTATGTCTATCACTTGTATAACCTAGGCTTGTCTTTCTTTCTCTGTCTTTCTATCTGTCTCTCTCTCTCTCTCTCTCTCTCTCTCTCTCTCTTTTACGCACGCACACACACACACACACACACACACACACACACACACACACACACACACACACAGCTTGAGCTCAACACTGGTGATTGACTTGCTGACTTACTGATGGACAGGCCAGTATAGACTAGTGGAGAGCAGAACACTCAACTGTCGGGATGCTCTCTCTTCGTTCTCCCAGTCTTCCTTCCACCAAAGATGGATTTCATAGACTGAACACCTGTGCAAAAGTAAGGAAATTGCTTTTTAATCAAAATATTTTAAATTAAATTACTCATATAAATTACATGCGTCCTTAAATTCTTCGGTATGAATTAGCTTACGGTAGGTGCCTCAATGGAAATAAACAAAACCATAGTGAGATGGAATTTTTGCATTAATTATATTCCTTTATTATTAGTTTGATTATTTGTATTATTATGATGATGATTATGAGTATTGTCATTCTTATTCTTATTATTATAATAATAATCATAATAATCATAATAATAATATTTATATTAATTCAAAATTGTAACTGTATGTATGGGCATAATATGACACTTTTATTCCAAATCAAAGCAAGTAATCAAAGCCACGCATTCCGTTAACACTTTGTGTAGTAACCCATTTTTGTCGCACGTTGCGCTGTTTTCTCAATTCACATTTAACTACGCACAGAACTGTCCTTGATAGAAGCTAGTAGTCATTGTCAATATTCATAAAAGCGCTATGCAGCAGTTGATCCAACGCGTGAAAATATTCGAATCCTTTTTTATTCTAATATTGTCATTATTGGAAATCTTTCGAATTTGTTATATCTTTAGAGTGGCGTAACATGAACATAATACATTATACTCCGTCAACCAGAAATTAATTTAGTTCGCTTAATAAGATGTCCTAACCTAAACAAACTTTTATTCGTACAACATTTAAGGAGTTATGAATTTGATTCATGACTTTACTAATGGATAAAACCAAAGTGTAACGTCCCTTCCTAACTTAATGTCAATCTATTCACTCTAAATCTAGCACCGAACGCGCTCGCATCACGCACAGCACGGCACGCGCACGTATTCACTGCCTCTGTATTATTGCTCACAGAAGCCAACCACCATGGAGGGCTAAGGACTAGACGGAGGATTATTTTCTCTATATTTTATATTGAAAATTTGTCCCTATGTCGCGTCTGGGAGCATATAGACCACGCCAGTGTCCCCGATGCGGTGGATTAAGGGAAACGGGCCTTCAGAGACGGTAGGAAGGATACTTTTGATAAAAACAACGGCCGATAACGTAGCTCTAGCTAGCCGAACAAGCTAGCACAGTAAGGTAGCTAGCTGGCGCTGCAGGCTGCCGCAACGAACAGAGTGGAAAAACGTGCCCTCCCGTTTTCTGTTGTTTGATCCATGGTCGAAGGTTTTGTTAACGTCTACCAACGTGACTTTTCACAAACTTCTTCGCGTTGGCTATTCCCACTACTTTATCCAACTAGATTGCCTATGCGGAACTTAAGAGATTTTGAAGTAACGCTACACAGGCCCGCCTTGTGTGATAGTAGAATTTGTTTCTATACCCATCCCCCCACCGCCTTTGCAGGCCAAGATGAATGAGATTCCCACTTCAAAGCACTGGCACTTGGTGGTGGCATTGCTGCAGAGCTAGGTAGCTAGTTAACTCACTCTAGTCTTCCAGACACAGGCTTCGCTCCCAAGTTGTGATGTCTTGGAGTTTGACGCCAGCGTTAGCTTCTGAGCAGCGAACTGTACCGTAATGTGGAGTTTTAAACTTGCTCGTTAAACTTGGGCTTCAGCAAAGGATTTCTGCTAATGTGAGCGACTGTACATGTAGCCGTTTCGCCTTTAATGGTCTCAAGTTCCGAGGATGCTTTCTTTTTCGTTTTAATTCGTAATGCAAGAAGCCTGCTGAAACACAATGTAAACAATATTCCATGCTAGGTGCCATTGATCGCAAACAGGCATGTTTTGTTCTCGTAATGTAGCCAACACCATCCCCAAAGGTTTGAGACGTGTTTGGGTCACTAGAATAACTGTTCTTTTTCTGATGAACTTCATTCGTCTGGTAACCATTTCCTCGTCGTCTATATAATGTATTAAAATAAGTTGTAACGGCCAGACGACTATGAGGTTAACTAGCTCATACTCCTCATAATATAAGTATGAGCGTGGATAGTATTCCATTTATTGTGTTTGGTGCATATTGGACATGTCGTTTGCGTGCGTAAGACACACTTACTAAGCTGTATCATATTTCTTGTCACCCATCATAGGGACATTCGTTTGTCAGCAGAATCATTGCTGGAGAGGAAGATCTGACCTTGGCTTCCTGCAGACAGAGACATGAGTGTGGTCAGAGAATTACATGGGATTGGGTACCGGGGAGGGGTTGTGGCCACTCACAGCGGCCCCACCCACTTCACAGAGGATGCTCCACGGCCTCCTGTCCCTGGCGAGGAGGGGTCTGATGTCGACCCTCCGGTCCAGTCCCAGACCCTCTACTTTCCCCCATCGTCTTTGTCCTCCAAAATGGCCGATCTACCAAGCTACACGCCATCCTCTTCAGCGGCGACCCCGCGTCGCCCGGACCTGGATCTGGGCTACGAACCCGAGGGTTCGGCCTCACCAACGCCACCATACTTGAAATGGGCAGAGTCACTTCACTCTCTTTTGGATGACCAGGAAGGAATCCAGCTGTTCCGTAACTTCCTGTGCCAGGAAGGGTGTGCGGACCTCCTTGACTTTTGGTTTGCCTGTTCAGGATTCCGCAAAACCAGCCAAGACAAGAGGTCCAAGCTGGCTAAGGCTATTTACAGGAAGTACATTGTGGACGGCACTGGGATTGTTTCACGTCAGATCAAGCCTGCCACGAAGAGCTTCATCAGAGACTGTGTGGTGAGGCCGCATCCGGACCCTGCCATGTTTGAACAGGTGATTACAACACAGACGGTACCATGGCCCTTTATCGTAAAGGGTGAACACCCTTAACCCACCAACGATTACTTGGAAACATGGCCCACAACACGGTTTGACACACAGCAAACCATATACCACACTTTCGGTTTGGTTTGTCTGTATTACTGATGTTTTTGGTTATTGTAAGCATACCTGATCCACCCATGCTGCCTCTTGCAGCTTTACTTGAGATGAATGAGTTGAATTTATTAAGCTTATTAAATTACATGTAAATAGGGAAACATTTGTTATATCCGTATCGTAGAATGCAGGAAATCGCCACTGTTGACAATGGCACCATGGGGGAGGGAAACGCGTTGTCAGCCTATAGTAGCTCATGGTTCTATGTCGCAAGACATCCCATATCAGTGCATCTTAAGATTGACAAATTATTGCTTGGGTTTGCTGGCTGTCAGTGGTGACTGAAAATTTTGCAAGAGTCGTACGTCCAGTAGGATTCGGAGAGAAAACTCTAAGAGTAGGCCTTTCGAGAGCATGCTGCTAGGTTTCCATCTTGATGTATCTACAGTTCAAGTACAAGAACTGACCTGGCCACAAATCTCCCATTTCAGATGCATTCTATCGTATTCCGAATTGATGGATTGCATGCTACATATATGGTTAATGGTTTTGAACTCATTGCAGTTAACTAATAATATTTCACAGTTTCCATATATTGTATTGAATTGCCAAAATGCATTCTTTCTAAATGTAACCATTTCAAATGTGTAGGCACTATCGAATGACAATGTTTGTCTGTGACTCAGGCCCAGACAGAGATTCAGACCACCATGGAGGAGAACACGTACCCGCTGTTCCTCAAGTCCGACCTCTATCTGGAGTACACACGAACAGGAGGGGAGAGCCCCAAGCCTAATCCCAGCGACCAGAGCCCTTCCTCTGGGATGGCCAAGTCTGTCCCTGGGTACCTACCCACGCTTGCGGAGGATGAAGAGTGGAGGTAGGGTGTCTTTCTCTTTTATAATGCACCACTATTATCTCAATTAGATTGGGCCTAATGGCTTACAGGTCAACATTCATGCTTCTATGCTTTGTGGACAAACCAGATGTGGAGGAGGAACTAATGACGAGGAGCAGGAGGATGAAAGTGAGTGTGGGGACACACCTGCAGGCAGGCTGACTCAGCGTCTGCTGATGGAGACGGTGCCACAGAGAACCGTGGCTAACCGACGGAGGCCGGACGCCAGGGAGTACAGGTGTGTGGTTGATTCAGCGTTCACCTTCGTCAGCATGGCTGTTGTGTCCACTCGTACGAGTGCACGTGACATTGGTTTTGTGTGGTGGGTATTTAATCCCCCTTTTAATCCACTATCATGGATGTTGGGTGGGTGCACTTTATTTATTTAATCCCCATGTTGTCATCCCTAGGCCATGGAAGGAGCCGGTGAACCCGTACTACGTAAACATGGGCTATGCCCGAGCACCAGTGACCAGTGCCAACGACAGCGAGCAGCAGAGCATGTCCAGCGATGCCGACACACTTTCTCTGACAGACAGCAGTGTGTAGGTGTCTCGCTTAAATGTCTTGTTGATTCATGACCACAGTTATGAGGTTTTCAGCATATAGCTTGTTGATGCTACGTAGCTGCTAATTTCTGAGGATGTTTCTGATCTAACCCTTTTATTTTGTGTGTGTATGCAGAGATGGCGTTCCTCCATATAGATATCGTAAGCAGCATCGCCGCGAGATGCATGAAAGTGCCAAAGCTAATGGGCGTGTCCCCCTACCTCATATACCTGTAAGTCATTCAGAAGCCTCCCTCATATACCTGTAAATCATTAACCCCACTTCCTCACTTACCTGCCAGACATTCAGAATCCTACATCCTGTACATGAGTCATTAAGAAGCCTACCTCATGTACCTACATAGCACACCGATCAAGTAGGCAGAAACGCATCAGTTGTAAACTAAACCAGGGAAGAAATGTCCTCCAAGTGCTGTAATAGGTGAATGACAAATGGAAAAAAATGTAAGGTTGATAAGCCTTTTGTAAATCAGTAACTTCGCACACAGTACTCTAAGCTGCCTACCACACAAAAAAACATTCACTTGTTAAAACTTGAGAATCACATACTGATTTGCTGAGGCAGTGGGCCAAGAACAACTGCTTTGCAAAGCAAGGACGTCCAATGGGCTACAGCCTGTTGAGATTGTCTACATTATTCTCTTCACATAGCAGTATGAGACAAAATGTCGGCCACAGACAAGGACACACAAGCTCGCTGTACTGAGGCTCCAACATTGCCACCGTGAATTCTGTTGCTATACTAAGTGCCTATTCCAAATAACAGATCTTGGTACGCATTGTACTAGAAGGCTGATCAAAGCTGTGCTCATTGCCCCAATTTTTTTGCCCCAGCTTTAAGTTGAATATGTAAAATATGACAATTTCACATAGGCAACCCAGGTTTGTGGCACTAATTTTGTTCTCTGTTTGCGTTTATGTATGCAGCGCACGTACCGCATGCCAAAGGACATCCACGTGGAGCCCGAGAGGTTTGCAGCGGATCTCATTAGCAGACTGGAGACCGTTCTGAGGGAGAGGGAGGCCCAGGAGCGACTCGAGGAGAGGCTGAAGAGAGTCCGGCTGGTGGGTCTCACTGCACATGCGTGTCTCTAAATAACGCTGTTGCCTTATCAGTAGTGACAATACTGTTTTATCTTTATGCAGTTTTATAGTCCAATTGAATACTAATGAGAGAACGATATGAGAAACGGAAGAGCCTTTTCCCCCCCTCCTTTTTCTTGACCTTAAATAACCATATCATTCAATACCCGTGCCTACAATTTTGGACTGTTTTTAGAATGCCAATTTAGACATCATAAGCATATGGGCTAGGTCCTCACATTCATTGTAACATTTCCTCATTGTTGCATTCTCCGACGTTGTTGTTTGCTCGGGTCAACAGATTAGCGTATACACTTCCAGTCATAGCTCAAACCAATGATCTTCCTTTATCTTATCTCTTCCCTCCAGGAAGAGGAAGGTGACGACGCCGACGTCTCAGTGGCGGCCTCCATCTCCTCCCACAGCATACCACTGGCCCTGGCCGCCGCCTTCCCGCCCCCGTACGGCGCCCGCTACTCGGAAACCCCCACCACCAACACGGTGCCCACCACCTACGGCGGCCTGGTGGCCATGGAGGACGCCAACGATGACGACCCCGAGTCCATCCTGGACGACCACGTGCAGCGCGTCATGAAGACGCCGGGCTGCCAGTCGCCGGGGGCGACCAACTCCAACTCGGTCGGGGGCGGGCGGCACTCGCCTCCCAAGTCGTCGCGGTCGCCCGACGGCGGCATCGCTCCGCCCTCCCATTACCCGCCCTCCCACTACCCTCCACACCGGGTCGGAGGTCACGGGGTGCCGGCGGCTGCCATGAAAGGTAGAGTTTGAGGAGGCGCATCATTTTTTTTTGGTTGTTTGGTTTTAGGTCCTGGTGTCTGTGTCTTTGAGTACTCGGGGAAAGCACCTTAAATCAAATGTTTGGTATAATTATTACTTTATACTAAGGGTATTAATTATACATGTCAAGTCAATTTTATGTGTGGCCCTTAATCACCAATACAGTCTCCAAAAGCCTCACAGGAGCAGATATAGGGTACCCCATACTCCCATTTCTCTGAAGGATAGGGGGAAAACATGAATCCAAGCGCCATGCAAAGGAACACTGAAGAGGGAGGAATGTGTGTGAACGTTGTTGTGGTTTTCTGTCCTAGGCATGCACCACCACAAGCAGCTGTACCACCACAGGGGCCAGGAGGAGATGGGCTCCAGGCCCCAGGGCAACTTCCCCTGGAACGGAGAGCCTGCCAGCCAGTACGCTGGCAGGGGGCGTAACTATGCCGACGGCGCTGGAGCTAGCACGCTGGATGGCATGGGCTACAGGTGTGTGTGTGTGTGTGTGTGTGTGTGTGTGTGTGTGTGTGTGTGTGTGTGTGTGTGTGTGTGTGTGTGTGT
>JAOPUA010000121.1:14214426-14225466 GCA_027122455.1 Trisopterus luscus | reverse complement strand
GTGTGTGTGTGTGTGTGTGTGTGTGTGTGTGTGTGTGTGTGTGTGTGTGTGTGTGAGAGACATGGCAGGTTGATTTAGAATATTATTCGAATCTGTTCATCCCAAAGCACAAGGCTGTTTCAAGAAAAACACAAAACAATGTTTTTGAAATGTTCCAGTCCAAAATAGTACTATACGAATACAAAAAAACAAAAGCCTGCATACATTTATGCTCTGTGTGCGCTGCTCTGTAAAATACTTATGCTAGTTAAGATTTGGGTCGCCCTAAAATATGAAGCGATCTTTGCTTCATTTGGTGAGAGTGAAAGAGTGCGTGAGAATATTTGACAACATATTCAAATCTGTATTGTGGTTCTTGTGTGTGTCTCGTAGGGTTAGGGGCATATATTTGAATATAATTAGCATATTCTGACATGCACCTTTCTCTTCCTAAGGCATAAGTCTGGCAAGCGGCAGGTGTGTGAGAACATAACGGTTGCGTACTACTTCTGTGGAGAGCCCATCCCCTATCGGACGTCGGTCAAAGGTCGTGTGGTGACCCTCGGCCAGTTCAAGGAGCTGCTAACTAAAAAGGGCCATTACAGGTGAGTGGTGGTCCGGTTCCTTTCTTAAGCATTCAATCTTATCCTACATTCCAATTAGTAACTCATTCATTAATTCATTCATTATAATTGTTTTAAATATTATGTGTTAAATATGGAATCAAACGTGAACTACATGACGAATAGAAAAAACATAATTGTATGAATGAATGAATTACTGGAAAAGTACAGCCGATATTAACATGGCTTCGTTTTCCTTCCGCGCTTGCAGGTTCTACTTCAAGAAGGTGAGCGATGAGTTTGACTGCGGCGTGGTCTTCGAGGAGGTGCGAGAGGAGGACGCCATCTTGCCCATCTTCGAGGAGAAGATCATCGGGAAGGTGGAGAAGATAGACTGACAGAAGGGTAGTGCCAGGTCGCTTGGAAACAGGGAGAGAAGGATGCAAATGTGGGTCCAGGAGGAGGTTACGAGGATGACGGCAGACTTTGATAGCAAGATTCTGCGGGATGACGGATAAGGATTGAATACGATGTGGAACGATGGAGGGTAGAATGTGATGAATGGAGAATGTGGGTTGAGCAGGTTGGGAAGCTAGGCCTCAAGAGTCATTTGAGGGGAAGGGGGATGCAGTGAAGTCAAGTCTCGAGGTCCTAGTTTGAGGGAAGGTCGAAATGTGACGAAGATGATGCTGATGATGACGACGAGGGCACAGTGGACGAAGGGTAATGGATTTATCAGGCGTTGGTCTCCGTCGGAGATGCCGGGTAATATGCTCGAGTTAACCGGATTCCCACTGCTTTTGGGGTGGAGGGCGGGGACGAAGGAACGGCTGGAATAAGGTGTAAACCAGTCTTCCACCGCTCTGGAGGGAGTACCTCCTCACCTCTGCATACCATTACGATGCTGCTACATTACCACAGAAACTCTTGGTGCTTGGGTCGGCAGAGAATGCAGCTACGTTTCTATCTGGAGTCTCGCTGCCTTCCGTACGGTTCCTGATCAGTTGTTCCCCCCGCCCCCCCACAAAAGACAGGAGTCATGTTTATCTTTTCTTCTTGGAAATATATTTTTAGCGTGCGTCTCCAGCACAGGAAAACTCGACACAGGAACATGTGCCCCTTCAGATTCCCAGATGTCATGTTCTGATAAAATCACACTATTCAGTTTATTGGCCAGAGTCACCACACGTGACTTGTTTACCAAAGCTATGTATTTTTGATTTGGCAAGTATCCTAACTACCTGTTTTATTTGCATTATGTATATACAAGGCAGGTACTATTAGGTGTTAACACAGCCTATACATTCTTTGTATGTCAACGTTTATGTTGTATAAATGTGTTGTGTACGTTTTTAAAGGTTAGTTCTTTCAGTGCAGTCGATTTTTTTTTTTTTGTTTGTTTGTGTAATCCATATCGCACAGTTTTTTTCATGGCCATTCTTTAAAATCAAGTGAAAAGATTCTCCCATCCGTCAGCCGCTCCATTATGAATTGTAGCATCTGTTTGTTTCTGCCTGGTCACTGTTTCCTCATGTAAGACCCTACGAACAACCCAAGTCCCATGGCCAATGCCATTTCTTTTTTCTGTATGCTTGCGCTTATTTTTTTGGTGTGCTTTTTTTTTTTGTGCATTGTGTGCGTGCACATCTGTATTTCGAAAACCCAGCCAAAGAGCCTGTTGTGCGTCCTAAATGCATAATCGTTGTCTCTCTGTGCAGTTCAAGCCGTCAGTATCAGGTGTAATATTTTAACTCTAAAAATAAGTAAATATATCCTGCATCTTTTTAAAAATATCAAAACAAGGTTGTACAGTCGCTCCACTCCCAGATGAATTATCTTTAGAAAATGGCCTTTCAGTCCAAAAGGAGCATCCCAGAAACAGACTGCATTTCCTATACACCAGCTAATGGGAGTGAATGTATTTTTGTGTCAATTCGGTGTTCATATGTTTTTGTTTTTTTGTCTCTAATGGGATTGCATTGTATTTTAATCTTTTTTTTTTTTGTCTCAAAAACAGTTGGCCATGTTAAATCTGTCGTATTGTGATACACATACTGCTCAGTGTCTACAGTGTACTCAAGAAGAGCAAAGAGATTTTATATTATGGGGAATGTTCATGTCCAATTTGCCCTTGATCAGTTTTTGTAAGGGAAAATATATATTTGGGGGAAAAAAAGACCTTGCTCCAACTCATTATGCCTTCAATATGAAATTTAAAGTTTTAGATATATATGTTTATACAAAAAAAGTAAGTTTAATAATCACCAAGCATGTTCTTTATGTGATATGTTTTCCTGATGATAAGTTGAATTATCTATTTTATTTTAATGTTTCTTTTGAAGGTGGCTACGGTCCGCTGTTGGTTAATGTCATTGGATTTTTGTTCAAAAGAATGCCCTAGGACGGATGAATGAATATTATAAGAATTGTTTTTGTGATTATTATAATTACTTCAGAGATGGAAAAGCTGTCTTGTATTGTCAACTAGTGTGAAACACAGTGCCTTTTATATCATGTTACCAGTCTGGATAAGTGAAACCAATCCATGGTTTTACTGTAAGCTTTTATTTTTCAGTTTTATTTTATTTTTAGCTAGAAGCATGCTCACTCCGATCTGTTCCAGATATATCTTCTAGTACTGTAAATATGTACATTAATCATTTCATACGTGACTTTAAACCTGCACCACATGCCCATGGTGTTTCTGTTTTCAGTGGTAAACGCCAAGATGTCATTGTTCCGGTTCTACTTGTACATTTCTTTTAAAAAAAGGTACTTCATAATAAAGATGTTGAATGAGCTCTTGACTTGGGGTTTTTACTTGTACTTGGGCACTTCTGTCTAGTTTTGACCACTAAACAATTGGCTCAGTCGCTAAACCTTGTGTTTGAATAACTAACACTTTAAGTACATAATTTAATGCCTATTGAATACTTTTAGAAATGACGGAATTATTGGGGATGGTGAGTAATCATAACCGTCATTGCTCTCATGAGCTCTAAATAATTGTTAGTCCAGATTTTAGACCAATGGCCTAAACTAACAATTCCTTGAGCGGCGAAGTCACGCCCCTTCCGGTAGAGCCCATGGGACCTATGAGATCGAAAAATATGAATGGGTTTCAATGGAGAGAAAGTAATTTTCTGGTCCCAGTCTTTATATGCCCTTGATTACACATGTTTGTAGATTTAAATTAGATTTTTTCATTCCAAGAGTTTGACCGTTTATTGTGCAATTTTTAGATAAAGGCAAATGAGAAAACATGAGAGACTACATATCGCCTGATGTCGCGTATGTGACGTCACATCAGACTCATAACCCTTTCTCACAGCGATTTAGTGCCAATTAATCAGACCA
Organism: Trisopterus luscus; assembly: GCA_027122455.1. NCBI lineage: Eukaryota > Metazoa > Chordata > Actinopteri > Gadiformes > Gadidae > Trisopterus > Trisopterus luscus. Next base: position 14,221,567 of record JAOPUA010000121.1, on the reverse strand, counting down.
AGATGCCGGTGTGTTTTGTTCCTCAATGTACCCATTCCAGTAGATACGGCTGTTCTTTCTTTCGATTCCCGTCCGATGTGAAGACTCGGAATCGCCGACAATCTCCCCATCGGCATAACTAAAACTCCACATGCCCCGACTTATAGTGGTTTTCACCTCTTTAAATGCTTTTATCCTCGCCTTGAAAAAAAGCGGTGAAGTGGAGCAGAGAGATTGCCATGTCTGTACCATAGACTGTAAAATATAAGAGTTCCAAGTGTGGGTGGTGACGTATATCATATGCGTCGAGAGCAGCGAAGACCCTGTAGTTCACAAAGCGGCCTCACACAAAACCTAAAATTATCAAACTTCTTCGCGAAATATTGTAGTTTTCTTTGCATGAAAAAATATCATTTAAATCCACAAACAACATATGTGTAATCCAGGGAATATAAAGACTGGGAGCAGAAAATAATGACTTTCTCTCCATTGAAACCCATTCATATTTTTCGATCTCATAGGGGCTCTACCGGAAGGGGCGTGACTTCGCCACAATTTATATTTGAAAGACTTGTGTTATAACTTAATTAAAGGAAGCATATGAAGTACAGACTTTGATGTAACGACTTTAATGGAAGAGGGTAATATTTCAGTGCGCTGCTCATATACTCAAGTACTAGACATCCATCGTGCGCGGATGCAACCGGGAGTTCGGCTCTCGTGCATGACGTACAACGTAAGGTCGAAGTTGAAATATGACGTAAATACAGGAACTCTGCCTGGTTGCACTTGTACGCGGCTAATATCGAAGTTTTATTTCGATTAACATATGAATTCAACGTATGTGAGTTGCTAAATAGAACTCGATAAAAACGATTATTTCCCATAATAATGTCCGGCTTTCAGAATACCTTTCGGTAGTTGTGTTCGTCAGTTTATTGCCCTAGTTTCAAGCTAAACAGCTAACGAAGCTATTTATTTAGCATTGCCATGCCATGGATGCACTGAGTATAGTGCATGATGAGGTAGCATTAGAAGGACTTGATGGGATAACTATTCCCTCTCTCTGGATCCGTCTTGGTAACAGAAGTCCAAGTTTCCCTCTCAAACTCGACTCGTACACAAAGGAGTTCATTTGGAGGTCCTTGATCAACAATGTCGACCTGGACTTCTATGAACTTCCACAGGAGAGAGTGGATGTTGTGCTGCTTGACAGGTGACTCAACATTTTGTCTGTAATGACTCCGGTTGTTTGCACTATGTCTATATGATTATAGGGCTAATTAGTTAACGGAAACCCAGCTTTTCTAGTAGATCAACGTTACATCTTCCGATGTACATCTTAAAGTGTAATTTGGATGGGCGAAACTCGGTTGCTGTTATGGTCCTTCCTTGTCCCTTAGTTTTCATGAAACCCTGTGAAAACCAGACACCATGTACCATTTTTGTTGCAGGTTCGCAGACATAAACCCCGATACAGGCATTCAGACGACGACAAGTTTTTCCAATGCAAAAAACGACGTCTACCCAGTCAATGTGGTATTAGACGACAAGGATGGAGTACAAGGCTCCTGCGCCTTCTATAAGCAGAGGAAAAACGTGACGAAAAATGTCAGAACTGAAGAACTCAAACAGTTGATTTGCTTAGAGGAGGCTGTCAAGAGGTTGGTCAATGAATTGGTGCGAGGGTATGGGATGGTAGAGAGAGGGGATGGGGTCAGTATCGGATATGGCACCTTGGTAAAGGGATATTCTTATTCTATTTTATAAGGGATTGTGTTTTGACCTACACCAACTGCCAATAGACTTGCCAGTGGTGCCTATAAGTTAATTAGTTAATTAAAAAAACAATTGGATAATAAACTATTATTATAGTATTTTTTAAAACAAAAGCCTAGACGGCCTCACTGGTTATTAGTACCTCTGGTCAAGGTGGCCCTCCTAGATAAGGAAACACAGTAGTCTGGTTCCCAATACAATATACACTGGCCCCATATAATAGGTCTGGTTTTTGATCTGTAGCAAATCCTTCCCTTTTCAACTCCTTTACTCTGCTTACTATCATTCAGATATGGCCGAAAGCTTGTCGTGGTGGCGTCCCAAAAGCAGAGGTTCCGCGTCCTTATTGGTGACGACAGTGACCCTGACTTAACAATAACCGACCAATCGTACTGCATATTGGAGCGGCTGGGCCGGGCCCGCTGGCAGGGAGAGCTGCAGAGGGACCTGCACTCCTCCTTCAGGTCTGACTTTCACACCTCCATTGAGTTCATTAAACATTTTATCCATCACATTTCTACAGTATATTGCCCAATTTGGATAAACAACAAATCAGCTAGCATTGTGTGCCTATTTTCCTTTAAAATAATGGCGTTTCGAAATGCTGTTCTCTTTTTTAGTGTCTTGAATGTATGACCCTGCTGAGGAAGCCTAGGGTACATGCATTTCATTGGCATTAATGCTGCTTTGCCTTCATTCGCTCATGGAGAGAAACTTGAATCTAGTGCTGTAATGCCTTTTGCGGCAATAACGTTTTAGGTCAGTTTGTTTTAACAAGTGGTGTTTTAATTGAACAGGACAGAGCCTGGGAAGTTGCACTACCTGAGAAGGTGTCTAGATCGACATGGCCTCATCACCATGCAGTCCCACGTCATACGCCTGCCCACCGGTCAACAGCAGCACTCTATACTCCTGCTGATCAAACGCTTCCACGTCCTCAGGTGTGTAACTGTAAAACAGGGGGCCAGTTCGTGAAATACTGGTTAGGGTTCTTGACTCAGAGTTCGAGATGAAAGGTGCCTAGCTCCCTTCATGCTCATTAATGACATGGCAGATAAGATGTTAAAATGTATGTAATAAAATCGTTCATCATACAAGTTTCTTGTAGAGCGCTGTGTTTTTACCTGCATGTTTTCATTATAATAAAAATAACACCTTGGTGTTGATTTAAATGTTAACATGTCTGACAATCCCTCCCTTCCCTGTGTAGGAGGAGTAAGTATGACATTCTGATGGAACACCTGTCCAACACCCTACAGGACACACCTGGACAGATTGCCTCTATCATCACCCTCCGAGAACTACTTGTGAGTTCCTTTTTTCTCCACTCCCAGTTAGGATTCCCTCTCTCCTTTCTTTTTGTCCTTCACTCACGTGATCTCATCTTCTTGAGAGTTGGTTGAATTCCGCTTTGCCATGAGGAGAGAGGTTGCTGTCACAAGAACTGCATCTCTGCCTTCTTATTTAACTTAACTTCTTGCACGTTAACTATTCAAGTTAAGGCTTGAGTAGGCAATTTAGAGGAGTCAGCTGGAAGTGTCCAACCGAAAAAAAAAAATATTTCGATGCCACATTGTTTTTAACTTTATATTTTCTGTTTTTGTTTATTGTTAGACAATTTGAAATGCTTCTGTGTAAAGACAATTTCAACAAATATAACAAAATTAATCTAAAATGAATTGCCTACTCTAGCTTTAAGTAAATATTTGTATGTACAGGAGTAGTAACCTTTGCTCCTGGATACCTACCCTCGACTCTAAACGTAAAATATGTTATCTCTTTTTAATTTGTAATACTGTCCTGTACCTCTGGGGGGAAAAAAAAATAAGATGTCATCTCATTAAGGTGTTTCTCTTTGTAGAACGTGCACGAGAGGACATTCAAGCATGTGTACCACTACATGCTCTCTTACAAGCTGGTCCAGCTCGTCACCCTGCCCCTGGAAGACTTGAACCCCAGTGCCGGGCCCTGCAACACCAAGAAAGGTCCCCCTTTTAGCCACTAACGTGCACTTATTCTAGAGACTGCCGTCATATAGGGATTTATGATGTCTTTCATTAAATTTGATGAAATCAAGTGCTTTTTCCTTGTCTTATCGGATTGATGTTGTTACTGTTAAGATCAATTGAGAGGACACGACTATGTTGAGTAGCTTGAAAAAGCTTACTTGACCTTGGATTGAGTTTTGAGCTGCCAACGAATTAGGTGTCCACGCTAATGTTTGTTAATTGGTTTCAATGTGTGGCTTGTGTTTTCCAGGAACGAAAATAACCGTGCGCTGTCTTAAACTGCTAAAGCCCTACCAGAAGAAGGAGTTAATGGTCGAGGAAGATGATGAGGAAAACGAAGATGGAGTGGGAGGGAGCAGAAAAGGTCTTCCTCAACATGATATCATCATGGAGAGAGATCTAGTTGTACAGGCCTATCACATCGGTGCGTACGATTGCTCCTCCCGCTAATCCTTAGGAAAAGAGTTTAGGATGTGTGTCATTAAATTGTACTTCAAAACCATTTCCAAACAAGTTTACTCCTAGGTTTCTTGGGTTTAACATTTCCCCTCTCCTTCTCCTTCTTGTGTTTTGGTCTGAAGTTGTGTCTTCTGGCACGAAAGGCATCTCCCAGAGTAGTTTGCAGGTGGTGATGAACATTGGTAAGCTGGAGGCTCGTATGTTATGCCGAAGGTTGGAGAGGGACGGCATGATTAAGGTAAGCTTTGGGCCTTTTGGAATGCATAGTGAGGGTTGGCACGCAGTTTGTTCAGTTGGGATATTTAAGTTTCAAAAAGCACTTTTTTACCTGCCATGTACCAACTTAATTTGATGTATTTGTTCACAAAATGAGTGCTGTTCCATTTGGCTTCACAGGGCTTCATGGTGGACGTTGGTCGACAGAGGACCACAAAGTTCATTGGCCACATGTGGGTATCGCCTAAGAAGCTTCTTTTTCTTTTTCTTCTTAAAATATATGTTCTGTCCTCTCACATCAAAACCTCACATCAATACCCATGGTTCTGGTCCAACCGTGCAGGTCCGTCAGTGCCAGTGACCACATGCAGCAGTTTGTAAAAGAGCGGGAACGCAACCAGCTGCTGTGTTCCTCTGAGCCCTTGCCCGAGGTGAATGCCGAGACCCCCCAATCCACTCTCAAAGCTATCCCCAACTGCAAAGCTTCCTCCACCCCCAGGCCCAAAGCCACCAAGGGAACCCCAAAAGCGGCCAAGAACATCCAGAGAGAGGACCCTGATTTTGTAGCTAAAGGCAAGAAGCGGAGTGTTGGAAGGAGAGGCCAGAAGAAGGCAGTCCCAGAGCAGCAGGCCCTGGCAACTCTTACCACACCGATCAAATGTGAGCACACTACCTGAACCTGGAAATTGAGTGCCATATTATTTGTGTACAATTGAAGCTCATTGAGTCAAGCTTCCTCAAGGTCAAAGCCTGAAGACCAACATACCAGCAGATTGCTGTTGAAAGTTTTATCACGACGTAACAGTACTCACACTTGTGTCGTTATGCTGTGTGACCGTTCAGGTGAAACGCCAGAGACTTCTGTGTCCAAGCTCTCTGCATTGGAGTCTTCCGGTGCCGCAGGTATGAGTCAGCCCCGAAGACAACATCTGTGTTGTGTTGTGAGAGAGGACATCTTGTAACAAGGAACGTTTCTCCTATCAGAGAGTTCCCAGGTGGAGGAGGGCCTCTCTGTCTTGAGGCCCATGGAAGGCCTGGATGAGAGCGAGGCTCTGGACTCAGCCAGCGATGACGCCCAGAAGAGCATCAAGGTGGTGGAGGACATGCCCAAGCGAAAGGTTTGTCGGTCTGCTCTGTTTTCCACCAACGATGAGGTTATTGGAAACCGATTTAAAAGTCGCCTGCTCTGAGTTGCAACAATACCTGTGTCTCACTGGGTCGGTGCAGAAGCAAGGGACCCGACTGGAGCGAAGTCATGAGACCTACCGTCTGCTGAAGAGGAAGAACATGATCGTGGAGGTGGTGCGCAGTGTCAAGATCGTAGAGGGACTCTATGCGTCAGTTGTTTAAAATTCTTAAAGTTTTATATATTTAGTTTGTCCTGTATTTTCTGCTATGACACATTCATTTCCCTTCTGGGATTAAATAACAATGTATATCCATGAGGGACGGGGAATGATGGAGGTAAACATGCAGGCTCTTAATGCCCTTAACGCAGGCTCCAGAAGATGATCAACGACGACGAGAAGCTGGACGGCTCCAGCACCAAGTGCTGCAAGAAGTCCATTCTCCGCCTTATACGCCTGCTGTCCAAGGAGGGCCTGGTGAAGATGTTCAGAACCACAGTCATCCAGGACGGAGTCAGTAAGAAGGTATGCATGCACCAGGGACTTTTCTACATGTTGTTCTTTTTTTAAAGTGTTTCTCGAATGGGGAATGTGTGCAGGGATACTTTGAAGGATTGTACTAGGAATGTTTCTAAAATATTTGATGTTGGTTTTTTTACAAATATTCCACCTTCAATACAATAATTGACTCTGATTATGCCTTCGTATCTGCATCAACACTTTAGTTAATCATAGTAAAACATACCAATCAATTTTAAAGTTAACTTATATATACATTGGTAGTTAAGATATTACTTCAAATAGTTAGAGAATCCAAATCCCTTATTATCATCATTAGTTAGTTATTGTACTCCTTATCTGCTGGAATAGTTTGCAAATGTCTTTGTTTGATCCAATCTCAAACCCCTTATTGAAGTAATGATATCTGAATAGGAAAAAAAGGAATGGTTTGTAACCCTTTTGAAACTACATTTTGCCTAACTCATGGCCTCTCCCTACCTTTACTATTCCTGCTCACAGGTGGAATTTGTTGTTCATCCGTCGATACAACCCAATGACAACATGGTGAAGAGCGCTATAGAGCAGGTCCGGTTCAGGATTTCCGGCTCCTACGCTGTTGCACGGTCAGTACAGCCGGCATGTGTAGCCAATAGGGTTCTGCCCTGTCTGGTTCAGATCTGTCAACAAAACCTGTGTTCTCTTTAAGCTGTGCAGTGTAAAGAGAACACGTGCAGAAAACAAAAAATGAATATGCAAAGCAATTTCCTTGTACTTTTTTTAAATCTATTTAGTTTTATTCTGTGTAGCCAAGCTTTACTCTCTTTTTATATTTCAAACTCTTTGTCTGTCTCTCTGTCACTCTCTGCCCCTCTGTTCTGTGGTCACTCTGTTTCTCTTTGTCTCTGGTATCTTTCTCTCTTTGTCTATATTCTGTGTCTGTTTCCCACTGCCTGTCTCTCTGTCTGTCTCTCTGTCTCTTTAATTTGTTTCTATTCTGTGGTCTCTCTCATTGTCTCTGTTATCCTCGGTCTCTGTTCTGTGGTCTCTCTGTGTCTCTCTTGTCCTCTGTCT
>JAOPUA010000121.1:14127413-14142588 GCA_027122455.1 Trisopterus luscus | reverse complement strand
GTCGGATCCGAGACAAGAAAATGGCCCTTTTTTTTTTTCTTCTCTCGCTCTTTCTCTTCGGAAAGAGCAGAACAATTAGAAAAGCCAGTGGAGACAGAGAGGAGAGCGGAGGCTTGCGGCTACCAATCAGCCGTCTGTCCCGGCCAACCCAACCCCCCCCCCCCCCCCCCCCCCGACCCATAACAGACCCCGTTCACCTTCGGTCTCAACCAGCGGGCGCCCTACACGTCCGGTGACCGATGCCTCTTGTGCCGCTGTGAACGCAAAGAAAGTGTCTTACAGTCTGAGACGGAGGGCTGCGGCCAGAATGGCAGCGACCAGCCCACAAAGAACCCCAGTGCCCTACAGCTGCCCCTGTGGGTCTGCCCCGACTGCAGGCGCACGGTGGAGAAGGAGGACAGACAAACTGCTCTGGAGCAATCGCTTGGGGTGAGTCGTGACGGCCGATAAGTCTGATATAAAGTGGTGGCTTTTCTTTGCTCTTCTTTGCTTCTTCATCCTGAATGTAGTTTGATTTAGTTATGAAATGCAACTCTGTTTGAAGGGTAGCTATGTTTAGCTATGTCTTGAGTTCAATTGTTGTTTTTGTTGGTTCTCTGTGCTTTCATGTGTCCAGAAGTGTCCAACTTCATCTTTTTGTTATCATACCGCTGTGTTTTTCTAATAAGCTGTGCTGTAAAACTCATAATTGTAGGACATGGCTGTGTGTCATGTTGCAGATGTAAAATAAACAAAGATGTAATGAAAGGGTTATTAAGTAATACAAAGGTCTAACATGTTTGTGCAATAGAAATGATTTGTGCCTCACTGTCAATCAACATTTTTATAGATAAAGGTATTTCTCTACCCCAATAAGAGACCCAACTCACATACATTATATAACATATCATATTCATGTACTATGTTACTGGGTCACAGAACATACTAGCTTAGATATGGTCATGCTTGCTTATCTTCAAAGGCTTTCAAACCTGGAGGTAAAAAGTCAACATGAAGTTTGCATTTTTCCTCCCTGTTTTCCAAAGGATCACTGTGCCTGTAATGTAGTGTGTTACAGTGTTGGGTCTTATATGGATTCTGCATTTCCTATTTCTTAACTGGCATGTCAGAGCCTTTCTTACTCTTTGCATGTGGTTCCTCACTGAATGTGCTGCGTACAATAAGTGATTATTGGTCGACCATTCCATAATCTATCGTATGTAGGCTTAAATTAATGGGCACTGGTTTTCGATGTCTTAAAAACAACCACAGTTCCATGCCAGCTTTAACATGTACATGTTAAAGTGAAACGTGTTCAATACTGGGAACCGGTTTCTATAAAATATGCTTCTTGAATACGATGCATATATATTTTATATTGCCTGCCAAAAATGTGTTAAATCCCTACAACTCCTTCAACATAAAAAGGGTCTTCTCGAACATACACAAGATAAGTGGACCAAACCTCTTCTTATATTCCCCCCCCTCGCTCAGAGTCAGGACTTCCTTTTACACATGCCTGTGGGTAACGGAGGCCTGGTGCAGGAGCCCGCCCCAGCGGACAGACTGACCACCGCAGCGCCCACCCTTCCCATGCTCCCGGCCCCTGACCTCACCACGCCAATGACTGCAGACACTGTGTGCAGCTGTGACGCCTGCAACGAAAGACGGTGCGTTACAAGCCATTCGTCGTCTCCACTTGAATTACTTTGTCAAGTCAAGTTTTTTTTGTAGCACATTTTGTATGATACACAGACTCAATGTGCACTCCGGTGGTTTAGATAGACTTTCAGAGACAATACAATTATAATGATGTATCCATTCAACCCCCTCTTCTGTTTGAACTATTCCTTAATTCCTCATGTAGCATTATATCGGAATCCAATACATCTTGAGGTTAATCCGTAGGCACATGTCATTCAGGAGCAGGTGAAGGTTAAGCTTGGTAGCATCTCACACAGGGCCGACTGCGAGCCCCGGGCCTCCGGGTGGGGAGTCAACCACCAAAGCCACCAGACTGTCCTGCCTCTATCAATCCATTTTGGAACCCCCTGAATCAAACCCTCCTCTTGTTCGGCCCTTTGCAGGGAGATCTCGGCCGAGTCAGAGAGGGAGTCCCAGCAGTTGCAGAACCACTGGTCGGAGGTGAGGTACCTGGTGCGCTGCATCTACCGGCAGACGGGAACCCCTCTGGGGGAGGACAACGACCAGCCGCTGGACAGAGACAAGGAGGGCATGAAGGAGCTCGTGGATAGGTAGGACACAGCTCCCCAAATCGTCCATCCTCTGAAAGCCTATGAACACAACAAGGCCACAAGAAGAGAATATGTTATAGTGCTGCATAAATGTAATGTTGTCTTAGACTAACTTTAGTTGCCACAGGGGTATTGGCCACCATTGAACAAGAAAGTGTTGCATGGATGATTTTTTACATTTGTTTATTAAGGGATGGTTTGTATGGGGTTCCAAACATTTTTTAACAGAGCAATATTTTTGACTGAATAATCGAATTGGAGCTACCAGTTATTTTTTATTTTATTTTTTTTAAAGCTGCAGTAGTTTGGTGAGATAGGAAGTGGTCAGTTTGTCATATTGTTGGGTCAGCTAATCTGAGGACTCACAGCACAGTGACACAGTGACCTGGATGTGTTGGGTCCGGTTCAGTGAATGCCAGCTTGACTTGACAAAATGGTGCCAGCTCAAAACATGCTGAGTAAAAACCTAGAGGGTTGATCCACACACCTACACTACACTTAGTATATACAGGGATGAAACGGCTAGTTTTTGGGCCAGTGTCACAACTGCCAAATGAAAAAGTTAGAAAGCATACAAACAATGCAGTGTGTAGAATTGTGTAAACACGTTTCACGGGAGAATTTATGTTCCCTCAGCCACTCCCGACTTTCACTGCCGTTTAATGTGCGGCGTCATCACCCTTCAGAGGGGCAGATCAGAGGAAGTAACATTTGGCTGACTAGTATGGTTGGATGGGTTTTTAACCTGAGCTGGCCCTGTAGGCAGGGCAGGAACTGAACCTCACCCCTCGGTAGTTTACGTTTCACAGTCAAATTTCAGGACCACCCCTCTGTCAGGCAATAAGTAAGTCACTACGGTTTATTTATATTTTTATTTATCGCATTTGAAGGATTTTTTTATGTAGAAATATAACATGACTGTTAATCAGTCAACCTTGAATGCTGGGCATCTGGGACCTCTCTGTATACAGAGCATATACAGATCAGTAAGCGTGACCCGGACTCCAAAAAAATGTAGAGGGAGGACTGCTATGCATGCATTTCGCCGTCTCGGTTCCGTCATACTCTTCCACTAACCACAGCTTATCGCTATTCACCGGTTTGCTTTATTGCTAGGCTTAGGCTTATATATGGCAAGGCTGATGAATGCAAGATAATTTGTTATCAGTAAGTTAGTTATGGATTTAGAGGCTTGAAAAACAAAATGTGTTGATTGATCACCCCAAGCCGGCCCAGCCTTCTGCTAGGGCTCTCAGACAAGCCCTACACTGTCACAGCAGGGCTGTTTGTTTTATATCTAATCAATGGGTAGGCTATATCCAAATGGGACCAGGTCATTAAAGTAAGGCTAAGCGATAACAAGGAACTAATACACTATAAGCAAACTATAGTCAACGAAACTCTGCTTAAGGATGTTCCAAGTCAATATAAAAGATAATTTAGGTTCACCTCTCTCTGATGAGTGATGAGGCTAAATTCTGTGGGGGTTATTTTTATTATCATTGGGGTTAGTCACCATGTCACGGGCAGAACAAAAAAATCTCCTTTAAACAGTGGTACTCCCATTTCTGTTAAATTATGAAATCGTCGACTACAATCAATTGATTAAAAACACAGCTACTCGCGGATTTACTTTGAACAGAATAGAAAACATTTGTTTATAAACGTCTAGCCCGTACCGAATTTGATTATCACACACTCTGAGTGTCTTGTCCTGATGTTTTGTTGAGGACCACAATGGAAATAAGTCCTGGACTTTATCGTTTTATATATATTGATTGAAAAGAAAACAATACAACTTTGGACACAGCCAAATATATGTGAGTGACTTGGAACATGATCACAAATTGGGCAATATTTGAGTCAAGACAATTTAACCTTCAGCCGATAAATGATTTTTTACTTGATGGCATGTTGTAAATACAGCGAGGAGGATGGTATTCTGTGTGGCTGTGGATGGACATCAATGTGTCTATGTATCTAGTCGTAACACCATCTATTGTTGTTGCAGGCTGTGCGAAAAGGACCCCTACCAGCTGTACCAGCGGCTGGAGCAGCAGGCCCGCGAGTACGTCCTGGAGATGAAGGTGCGGCTGCTGAAGCACCTGTCTGCTGGCTCCAAGGCCGGGGGTGCGGTGGCGGGGTCCGGGGCAGCGGCCGCCCAGGGCCCACCCCAGGCCCACCAGTTTGTCTCCCTGCTACTGGACGAGTACAATGCCCTCTGCCAGGCCGCACGCAGCATCAGCAGCTTCCTGCTCACCCTGGTCAGTTGGATATTATTCACATGCCAGTGAGGCTTTTAAATATGTGTACACAAAAGGAAAGTGTTTACTGTCTGAAGTTAATTGAAAGTGTTGTTTATTATTAGTTTTTCCACTTTTTTTCAACCCTTTGTCCCCAATTACTCATGTTGACATGTTTGTAGTAATCTCACCATGCCAGAATATGGCTCCCAACTTGGTTTAAGGTCTCGTAATGCTCAAACTAAATGGGTATGTAATGCAGTAGACGATGCAATGTAAGATCCACGGTTTCCCATCAAATGTAATTTTTCCTCCCCTTCTGGAGGCAGGTATTCCACAATCCCAGGAACTAGTTAAATATCTGCCAATGTCTCTTAAACTAGCACTTTTATACATGCCTTATCTGGGCCTTCATTCCAATGTCTTTTTTGGTTTCAGGAGAATGAACATCTCCAGAAGTTCCAGGTGACATGGGAGCTGCACAACAAGCACCTTTTCGAGAACCTGGTGTTCTCTGAGCCAATCTTGCACAGCAGTTTACCTGCACTGGTTGCACAGCTGAAGTAAGTCATTGTTTAGCTATGGCTCACATCCTCTCAGGGGTTCAGAGTTCCAGAGGGGAGCGTTGCGGTGTCGAGATTTGTTTTCTCCTGTTGGCCTCGAGATGTACTTAGGAGTTGCATCGCTTGCCAAAGTCTGCTTCGGATGGCAGTAAAAGGGATCAGTTGGATAATGAAACGCATGCAAACGTGCCCAGTGGGGTACACACCGTTGCTGTGTTTCTTCGGCCAATCAGTGAGCCCAGTGCTTCGGATGGCGTTATAAGGGCTCAGCTGCATTAAGCAACCAGGCCCAAAATATACGGCTCACTGATATTGACAAATGTTAGGCAGTGACATTGCTTCAGCAATCACGGTGAAATGTTACTTCATCAAGGGTTTGGTTCTATAATCTCCACAAATTAACTTCACATAAAATTCCCTTGGAGCTTGGGTAGGCAATTTGGAGAAACCATCCAGAGTTAGCAACATTTAAAAATTATCCAACTGAAAAATCCCACACCTTCCTTCAAGCCTCCCTAAAAACCATTCCCACAGAACACAGGACTAGCTCGCTAGCTGTAGCAATAGCTCTGCCTTGCTTTGTGGATGGATCTGGTGGCCCACGGGCGATGAGTGCACAGGCTCTGTGTGCACAGGTAGAAGTTTTCATTTTTTTTGTCAGAGCAAATAATAATAAATGTAATTTTAAACAAAATATGCATCTAAAATACTTTTCCTACCCTATAAGCGAGACTCATTTCTTTTTAGTGAAAAAGAGATGAGTGGAATCAAGTAATTCTCGTTCATGTAGGAAGACGACACCCATGGAGCAGATCCACAGGATATCGCGTGACACTTTTCAAGCAAAAATAAAACATTTTGTATAACAGACCCTAGTATGAACGGCCTACGGCATTGTATTGTTCCTCTTTTAACCTGTGACACCCGTTTAACTGGAAGATTATATATAGGAAGCGAAAAAAACAGTAACCCAAACGTGTCTCATTTCACCGCCATTTGAGTCGAGTAAAAACATGACCTCGTCAAACCGCTGCTGACTTGGTGTCCCAGACCCCAAAGCCTGTGCACACACCGGCCCACTGATTGTGTCCCGGCCCCGTCTCTGCTTCCAGACAGGGCTCGTCCTCCCATGACTCGTACAGTGAGGACATGTACGGGGCCCTGCTGGAGAGCTACCAGCAGCTGCAGCAGGACATGGCCGCGGTGGCAGCGAAGTGGCAGGAGTGCGAGAGGAGGATCGATGACTATGTGGACGAGCAGGTAGGCCCCCTCGGTCCTTCTGATGACGATTGGCCCGTTTCTTCTTGTGGCGACGGAAACAAAAACATATGAACCCCGTATTTTTTTTGATGACATTGGTGTACTTGGTAAATCCGCTTGTGATAATCTAATTAGTGTCATTCTGATATTTGTTGTGGAGGTGATTGAGGTGTTAGTTCAGGATGTCAACATGTGAGATGTCTTGCAGCTGCTTTTTAAGGTGGAGGGTCAGAATCTTACCAATCAACGAACAGAGCCACACAAGTCTTTGATTAGTAAAAACGTAAGATTATAACCTTTCCATGTTTTATTGTTGTACCCTAGATTGAAATGGTAGCTCATGTAGTCAAGGGTGTGAGGTAGTTGTTGATTTGCTTCCAATGTTTCTTTCCATATGATTTTGACCTCACCAGCAATGCTACATGTTTAGGTTTATGGCTTAAGTAATATGAAACGTTGCATGTAATAGACGTTTAAGATAACACACTTCACTTCTGCTTCTTCTTCAACATAACGCACAACAACGCCAAATCAGGAAAAATAATGTCTTCCTTATAATTCTTTTGGATTTCCAGACACTGAAAACAAAACAGCAGATGCTTAAAGAAGATTGGGAGTTTTTTAAGCAAAGAAGATTCATAGAAGAGCAGGTATAATATGCAAACATAATATTAGGAAGCTGGTGTGACAAAATCATAGGAAACATCCCATGGTGAACGTGCATGTCTCATAGTTTCTCCTTTTTTGCTTTGTGTTCCTTTCTTTAGTTAACGAACAGTAAAAAGTCCACTCCGGGGGATAATTTCGAAGACACAATGAGAATGCTCTCCTCTCGGCTCAGCATCCCAGATTGTCCAAACTGCAATTACCGAAGAAGGTAAGTAACTAGGAACCACTGCTATTTCAAAAATCAATAATGCAATCCAAATCATTAATAGCCCAGTCAAGTTATCTGGTGTATTAACATGTTTGAACTGGGGCAATACAACATAAGCAATAGCAGAGTGGACATGTCAGATTTCAGTGTAGCAACCGTTTTACAGATTGGATACTTTTTCATTTTCCCACCGGCGATACATATTCTGCTGACGTTCATCCTAGCTAGCCCCCATTAAAGCCTCCACTCTCTGCAACTAACAATGCCCCCCCCCCCCCCCCGCCCAGGTGCACATGTGACGACTGTAGCCTCTCTCACATCCTCACCTGTGGCATCATGGACTCCCCGATGGCCGAGGACCTCCACATCAAGCTGCCCATGCATGGGGAGCCTCCCCGGGACTACCTGGCCGAGGTGCACCCCCCCAGCCTGTCCTCCGGTAGCTCGGCCTCGGGCTCCAACTCCAGCTCCCCCGTCACCATCCAGCAGCACCCCCGCCTCATGCTGCCCCAGGGAGACACGCACAACTTGTGAGTCCTCCGGCCGGTCCCACCACCTGCCAGGCGGCGTCTTCCAACAGGGATTTGGTGCAGATGGTTCGGTTCCACCGTGAACCGACTGTGCCGCGTTAACACAGTTGCATTGTGAGGTGGAAGTGCTGCATTGTGCTGCACAGTGCAAAGTAGCGGTAGGAATCCTAAAAGAGTTTAGCAGACTTTTTAGTTTTCCTATTGTTGCATCATGGTGCAGTGTGTTATTTACACGCGCCTTCTCACTGGGTCACGTGAAAAAGCTTAAAACAATCAATCAGTTTTTTTGTCATTATTCATACAGTGACACCCTGTGTAAGGCAGTGCTCCTCTGACCTTTGCTTTGTTTATGTTTCCTGGTTTGTGTCGGCAGCGTCAGCGATGACGACGAGGGCCCGCCCATGTCCACCAAGTTCGGGGACGTGTATGCCATGAGTGCCTACGAGGAGCACGGCGTCGTCACGGGCTCCGTGAACGGCCTGCACGCCGACCTGAACGGAGGAGGAGAGGGTGCGGAGCTGAAGGTGAGGGCGCGGGCGGTAAAGGTTCAAGCTTTTGTGTTCACAACCTATTTCCCGGCGGCGGTGCAGCACCACGTGGTGATCACATTAAACAGAGAGACAGGCTTTTGGAGGAGCAAACCTGGTAAAAAAATATGGTTGGATAATTAAATTATGATAAGGAAGATACTGGGGGGGGGGGGGGTAAGTAAGAAAATTATAGCACTGTAAAAAGCTAATTATAGCAAGTCAATTAAATATGAAAAACACTCCTCTGAAGAAACGTCTTCATCCTCCTCCTCCTCCTCCTCCTCAGGGTCTGAGCAGCAGCAGTAGCTCCTCGGAGGGCGAGGAGGAGGAAGAGGAGGAGGCCGACGGAGGGAGTGCCGGCGAGCCCCCTGGGCGGCCAGGAGACCAGCCCTCTGGGACGGGCAACAGCCCTCCTCCCTCCTACAACCACCAGCTGGTACGGCCAATCACATTGCAACACATTGCTCTAGGGCCGGGATGCCTTTCTTGCTTCGTAAGAAATGGAAAGGGAAGCAAAACAAGCAAGCAATGTTCAGAGTCACCATGCCCCCACTCACATTGCACATTATGTTTTAAGATAATTTACGGTTCATTCTTATTTATTTTTTACATTTTGCCATGAGAGAAGCTCCTCCCCCTGTCTTTAAGTTTATTTTGTGTGTGTGTCTGTATACACTGTGCCATCTGGCTATCATCGGACAGCACCGTTGGCAACCACGGTGTCCCTTAGTTACGTTATCACTCCACTGCAGCGCATGCAAACGTGCCCGGTGGGGGTACACACCGTTGCTGTGTTTCGTCGGCCAATCAGTGAGCCCGCTGTGGTCTGTGTTGTGGCCGCAGGTAGAGCAGGCCCAGCACGCCTGCCAGTGCCACGTCTGCAGCCAGGAGCCCGGCTCCACCTCCTCCTCCGCCATCTCCTCCGCCACCCTGCACTCCAGCCGCCTCCAGAACTCCGCCCCCCCGCCCGCGTTCGGACAGCAGTTCTTCACCGACACCAAGGCCCCCTCCGCCCACCCCGCCCTCCACCTCTACCCGCACATCCACGGCCACCTGCCCCTGCACAACCTGTCCCACCTACCCAGGCCGCTGCTCCACCCCACCCTCTACCCCCCCAGCTCGCCCCTCACACACAACAAGGTCAGTGTGTGGCGCTGTGCCAGTGTGCTGCGTGCGTGCGTGCGTGCGTCCGTGCGTGCGTCCGTGAGTGCGTGTGTGCGGACGCGAGCGCTATGTACTTTATGGTTATTTCGTCAAGGGGACATTTACCTCTTCAAACTATTTAGTTAAGCCTTTGTACTGCTCTGCCTTGTGTTGTTTCTTCTTTTCACCACAAGGGGTCACCCTCGGCCTAAAGGTGACTCGTTTGTTATCACCAGACCTGTATTCTCTGCACCTTGTGGCAGGAGCTCAGGCTTAACCATTCACTGACCCCCTCCCCCCTCACCTCTTCCTTCCAGCCCCTTCCTCCAGCCCCCTCATCAAACCATTCTGCGGCCAAGCAGCCGGCCTTCAGCCCCTCCCTCCCGGACCACGTCTACCAGAACTGCTTCGGCGCGGCGGGGGGCGGCGGCGGCACCGGGGACTGGAACAGCTCGCTGCAGTGCCTCTCGCTCAAGTTCGAGAACCTGTGGGACGCGGCGGTGATGAAGAGCCTCAACACCTCCATGCTGCTACCAGAGTCCCTCCCAGGTCAGTCCAGTTCAGTGGGTCACCACCAGGGGGCCCCAGCCACCTGGGTGGTATTTGGGGTCGGCTATTTGTTGGAGCCTTTTTTGAATTAGCTACAATTATTTCAAATATTTGGGAGGTTCCATAAAGGCGCTGTATTTATTTATGAAAAAAGTGCCTAATTCTGCCTGCCAACTCATTGCCTTGTTTAAAATCGTGTGAAATTCATTCACTGGGACTTTGATAGCAGAGACATTGATCGGGTTAAATCAGGTACATCGTTCGAAGTTCGTGAGAAAACAATACATTTCGTGTTTTTGTCACAAATGAAATGCTGCTCTAAACCTGGCGAATGTTATCAAAAGCCGCTTCAGAAAGCTGAACCCCTCTTGGTTGAGACTAAACCCTTTAAATGAACGCTGTTCTGTTGTCCCTCTGACCTACATGTGACCCGTGAACCCTGCCTGTTCTCCCCCCCCCACACAGGTGACATGCTCAGGCCCCCCCTCCCCGACGTGCCCCTCCCCCAGCCCACCTACATCGGCGCCCACCGGGACGGCCTCTCACTGGCCGCGCCTCTACCTCCTCCCTCGTGCTCCTCCTCCTCCTCCTCGTCCTCCTCCTGCTCCACCTCCTCCATGATGGAGGCCAAGGAGCAGAAGAAGAGCGGCGCCAAGAAGAAGTGTCTGTACAACTTCCAGGACGCCTTCCTGGAGTCGAACCGCGTGGCCATGGCCACCTCGGGCTCCACCGCCTCCGTGTCCTGCACCGCCACCACTGTGCAGTCAAGTAATAACCCCACCCTCCACCTATCATCCAAAAGACCCAACTCTTTAGGTAACACAGGGGCTTGACCAGGGCAAGGGCTACTGTAGGTTGGTACCTTGAGCCTAGCAAAGGGGTTGTCCGTTGTTTTGGTTGAGATACCTTCCCTCTGGTACTCTGGTGATAACAATCCGATAAGACGTTATAGAGTATAGCGCTCAACCGCAGTTACACTCCCAATGATATTCCGATGTTCATTTTAACGGTTGCTAGCAGTTTATTTTGTACCTCCATTTTTCATCAGATTTACATTTCTTGTTGCGTTTGTATTTATCTTATTTTAATTACATAGATAATTTGGTTGTATCCAATGTGACATTAACAACATGGTTGCTAGCTTACTCATCTAGCCTTTAATTCCAGTGAAAGCTTTTTTTTTTAATCATCTCCTAAAGCCACCACTGTCCGTTGCCTTCCTTCAGCCCTTACAATGAGGTCATGACCCAGTGTCTCTGTCTGTCTATCCCCCCCCCCCCCAGATGACGTGTTCCACAGTCTTGGAAAAGAGGACCACCGGCTACCCAGCCCGGCCGCCCCTAGGAACAGCCCCACTGGCCTGGCCTCCCTCCCGCTGCTCTCAGGTCCCAGCCTGCCCCCGGCACCCACCACCCACCTGCCCACCATGGGCTCGCAGCCCTTCCCAAGGATGCCCACCCCCGCCCCCGGGTTCCTGGAAGCCCACCACCAGGGCCTGTGCCTCTCGCCTGCCGAGCCCCCCGCCCCCTCCATCGACGGCCCCATCAGTGCCCCGCCCAGCGTATGCAGGTCAGTCTGCTGCCCTCCTATGTTTGAGTCTGTATGTTTTATCCAGTGCTGCCCTCCTACGTTTGAGTCAATAAAGGAAAGCCTTACGGGGCTGGGTAATTAACTATACACCACAGCAATCTAGAAGAAATAACAACAAACAAAAATATGAAAACCTAAGATTACACTGCTTCTTTTGAGCCAGAGATCTGCTTGCCATAAGATGTCCCTGTCTTGTTTGCCCCCACCCCCCCAGTGATCCGGACTGTGAGGGCCATCGCTGTGAGGGCAACGGGGCCTACGAGCACCAGCCCTACGACGGGGAGGAGAGCCAGGACGAGGACAGCTGCTCTGAGCACAGCTCCTCCACCTCCACCTCCACCAATCAGAAGGAGGGAAAGTACTGTGACTGCTGCTACTGCGAGTTCTTTGGTCACGGAGGGGTAAGAGGCGCTTGCACGCAACTCCTTTTATGCTACGTCAGGAGAATTAGTTTGAGCCAATCAAACAGATTAGAATTATTTTAAATATTGATATCACTTCAAACCAATATTAGTGTTTTTCTTTTCTTTTTTCGGACGATTCTTGTCAATCCATAAGTAAGATCGATGACGTTAAAGTAAACTAATAATCAAATAACCGCCTATTTGTATTCATTTTGTTGCGTAAATATAAATGACTAAGTAACACAAGGCAACCGAGGGAAACGATCTCACCTGCTGACGGGTCGTTCGCCGATTCCCTGCCTGACCTCCGACCCGCGTGTCCTCCCCCTAGCCCCCGGCGGCGCCCACCAGCCGCAACTACGCCGAGATGCGGGAGAAGCTGCGCCTGCGCCTCACCAAGCGGAAGGAGGAGCAGCCCAAGCGGGAGGAGCAGCAGCCGGTGCCGGAGCGGGACGGCGGGGTGGAGGACCACCGCCGGGTGGAGGACCTGCTGCAGTTCATCAACAGCGCCGACAACAAGCCCACCTCCAGCTCCAAGGCGGCCAAGCGGGCCCGGCACAAACAGAAGAAGGTGCGTTTGGGTTTGATCGCGCGGTAGATCGCCCTCCCATGTGGCGGGCCGTTTTTTTTGACAGGACAATGTTGGGGTTTGTTTGAAAGTTTTAAAATCTCTGTTAAGAAGGCGTTGGTTTTAATGCACGCTGGCTCCCCACACTCCCCACTCCCCACACACTCCTCACATTTGTCCTTTGTTGAGCTTTTTACGTTTTGTAAAGAACTCACAAAATGGGCTGACAAAGTAACTTTGTAAAAAGTAAAACACAAAGTAAGCTCAGATTGTTATTGACCTCTATGACCCACTGCGTGTTAGCTGGAGGAGAAGGCCCGGCAGGAGGTGGAGGCCCGCGAGCGTGAGGAGCAGCTCCTGGAGGAAGAGCAGCGGCGGCGGCAGCAGCAGGAGGAGGAGGAGGCGGAGCTCCAGCGGGAGCTCCTCCGGCTGCAGGAGCTGCAGCACCTGCGCGCCGCCAAGAAGAAGCGGCGGGAGCGCGCCAAGGAGAACACGGCGCCGCCGCAGAACAGCCCGCAGCCCCTGAAGCAGACGGCCCAGAGCGTCCTGGAGAACCTCCACAACGGCAAGTCGCAGCTCCTCCACAACCTCATCCGCCAGCCCGACCACAAGGAGCCCCGCTTCGAGGCCACGCCCCCGCCGCCGCCGCCTCCGCTCCACAAGCAGCACATCCCAAAGAGCCACCGGGAGAAGGTGCCTCACGCCCACGCCCCCGCCCCCGCCCCTCTTGCCCCGGGCTCCCTGCCCTCGCTGCCCTCCCTGCCCTCCCCCCTCCTCAACGGCACCTCCCCGGCGTCGCACCCGGAGCTCCACGGCAAGGCCCGAGTCCGGTCGGCCTCCCGGACAGCGTGCTGTGAGGCGGCGGTCAGGAAGACGCCGGAGAAGCCGTTGACCAACGGCACCACGAACGCCACCGCCGCCGCCACCACCGCGGCCGCCGCCACCGCGCCCCACACCAAAGCAACGCAACCCAGGGCCGCCACGGAGGCTCCGACGCCCCTCCCTACCGCGGCCCAGCCCGGCAGAGAGGACCAGCTGCAGCAGCAGCAGCACCACCACCAACACCATCATCTCCTCCACCACCACCGGGTCGGCAGCGGGAAGAGGCAGCACCAGAGCCATGCCCCCCCTGCGCCACCTCCTCCTCCTCCTCCTCCCCCTCCTCCCCCCCCTTCTCATCAGCCCGATTATCCCCAGGTGAGGGAGGAGAGAAGGAGCCCACCTGTGTTGAACCACCACCACCACCACCACCACCACTCATCATCCTCCTCATCGTCACCCCCGCTGCCGCCGGCGCCGGCCGGCCAATCGGAGCAGGCCCAGCAGAACGGCAAGCCCCCCAAGGCGGAGTCGCCCCAGCCCAAGGGCAAGGCCAAGAAGAACAAGAAGAAGAAGGGGGACAAGATCAACAGCTCCATTGGTGGGTGGACTCACTGCTTGGTTTGGGGTCTCTGTCTGTTTTGTATTACTTCAGTCAAGCGGTATAGGATCTTGTTTGTTTGTTTTGTGTTACTACGGGTCAGTCGGTATAGGTCTCTTGTTTGCTGGAATATGTCATTGATCGCTAGCTCTGAGATAAAGCGCAAGAAGTTAGACTTTCCCCTTTAAACTGTCTTGCAGTTACGACCTCAATGCTTATCCATTTATTAATTTTGTTGTCTTGTTAACAGTTGAAAATAATCAGCAGTTCGGCATGGCATTTTAAATAATGATGGAATTTACTGTTTTTAGGATATTCATTCATTCAAGTTATTGTTAATCCATTGAGGCAGTTGGTTTAAATCCTTCCCTGGTAGCTTGTTTTCTGTCTACCTGCCTAGCTCTGTGTACTCATACAGTACAGTTATCCTAGCTTTGTGTACTCGTTCAGTACAGTTATCCTAGCTATGTGAAGTTTGGCAGTTCAATTAGTCTGTTTGTTTCTCAATGTATGGCACATTTTCTTGTTACAGACGACGTATTCCTGCCAAAAGACATCGATCTGGATAGCACTGAAATGGATGAGACTGAGAGGGAGGTTGAGTATTTCAAAAGGTACGTTTGGTCCAATGCTTCCACGTGAAACTAAGCTAGACATTCAAATCGGAATGGTGATCTGAAACTGGTAGGAAAACCACGGACAGGGAAATGAGTTCATAATTTTTTACTTTTAACGGAAAGAGTATGTGGAAGAACGACAAAAACTAAACAATATACAATGCAGGGAAACAAAAGTACAACTACGTCATAGTTATGAGGAACAGCGGATGGAGGTATGATTGTCTTGAAGTAATCGCGGGAGAACGCTCCAATAGATAAATTAAGATTGAGATTCGGAAACTATTGTGGATTTGGTTCATATTCCATCGTAGCAGGTATAACATCGGAAAAATGTAAGAGATATAAAATAAGATGTCCACCATGAAGCGGTTGCCACAAAGTGTTGTTCCTGCTTCCTGTGTATGTGGGTGATCCTTACTCCTCTGTCTCCCCAACCAGGTTCTGCTTGGACTCTGCCCGTCAGACCCGCCAACGGCTTTCAATCAACTGGTCCAACTTTAGTCTAAAGAAAGCGACGTTCGCCGCACACTGAGGACGTCTGTGAGTGACTTATGGCTGAGTGACGTTATCAGCGGGGGGGGGGGGGGGGGGGGGGGGGGGGGGGGGGGGGGGGGGGGGGGGGGGGGGGGGGGGGGGGGGGGGGG
>JAOPUA010000121.1:14079237-14096467 GCA_027122455.1 Trisopterus luscus | reverse complement strand
ATATTTACGGTGAGTCACTAAGCAGATGCTTTTATCCAAAGCGACTTACAGACAGGGCTCAGAACACACAGAGCATTCGCTCACTATAGAAGCGACCACAAAAAAGCTGCATGAAAGAAAACAACAATAAAAAAAACATCCCGCATCTATAAATAACACCGAGCCGAGTAGCTAAATCATTCAAAACACAAGGCCAGTAGGGTTTCCTCTTTGTTGGATTGTTAACTTGACGGCGGTAGTGATATGAATTATGACTGATGGTCTTACTCTCGGCCACCACCACCGGCCTCATGGGTGGGATGGCGGGGCGGTTGTCGTTGACATCCACCACCTGGACTCTGATGACGGCGGTGCCGCTGAGGGCAGGGCTCCCCCTGTCTGTGGCCTGAACCACCAGCCTGCAGCAGGGAGAAATGGGGTGAGTTCCGGATGCTACGGTTCTGGATACACAAAGATCATCATGACTCAAAATGCGGCAAAATATGAACAGTGTATTTGAATGTTTTACATTTTCATCAACATCTTTTGTCGTTCGGGATAGTTGAAGCCAAACAGAGCCCCAGTGAATTCAGATACAAGTTCATATGGAGCACAGGTACAGGCTACGTTAGGCGGCGGACCTTGTGGAATCGAACCCAGTACTTTTCGTCTGGGAGTCATCACCCTAGCCACTACACTATCCTGCCCGCTTGCATTGGATAAGGAGTGAATCGTACCTGTACAAAGGAGTTATCTCCCGGTCCAGTAACACGTTAGTAGCCAGTATGCCACGCGCAGGGTCCAATATGAACGCATTGTTCTGGTTCCCAGACACGATGGAGAACTCAATCAGCCCGCTCATACCACTGTCGGCATCTGACGCAAACACCTGCGGGAGAACAGACAAAGCAAACCAAGAGAGATCGTTTCAGGACGCGTTCAAAACACTGTTTATCCACCACACTAAACCAGCATTTCTGCCTTTTCTCATGTGCATGCCCACACATCTCTGGCCGCCTACCAGCGTCTGGATCACATCACAACGCATTTTCAGATGTATCCACATTCGGGGGTTGGTGTGGACGCATGGCCAAATTGGTTAAAAAGCTCTTACCCCAACTCACATTTTGCCAATGTAGCCCATGGCCTTGGACTAACAACAAACTGCATTTCGCTATAACTCAAGACTTTGGTCCTGGGAGACACTTGAGTTATGAGGGTAAACAGAGCCTTCCCTGCAGTATCTTACATTTACGTTTTAGGGCATTTAGCAGATACTTTTATCCAAAGCGCCCTGCAACAGTTCGTACACAGATTCACACAGCAACGACGGAGTCAACCGTGCAAGGTCGACAGCCAGCTCGTCAGAGCAGTGAGGGTTAGGTGTCTTGCTCAGGGACACCTCGACACTTTGCTAGGAGGAACAGGGGGATCAAACTGGCAACCTTCCGGTTACAATTAAAACTGTTCCTGAGGTAAGCCGACCATCTTTGTTCTTTTTAGGCATTAGTACCTGCATGATGTAGGTGTTGTGCACCTGCCCCTCCCACACGGCGGTCCGGTAGTAGGCGTAGTCAAACAGCGGGGCGTTGTCGTTGACGTCCTTGAGGGTGACGGCCACCCGGCTGTGGGTCGTCTCCATCCCGCTGTCAGCGAGCACCACCAGCTGGGTTAGGCGGCCCTCCTCAAAGTCCAGACCTTGGGGCTTCTGCACCGTGATCTCACCTGGAGGGAGGAAAAAGGGTTCCAAGATTGATGTCGACCATATTTTCACAACCACAACTATTTAGCGAAAACCTTAGCAGTCTATCGTCGCAGTGTGTGCTTGATCTTTGGGAGATTTGGTGGGGGGTATGTTACGGACGAAATGGAACAAAAACAAAACAGAGAACTGAAGAACCAACAAAACCAGGCTTTGACAATCAGGGCGGGCAAAAATCAACTGTTTTGATCCAATTCCAATCAAAATACAGACAACGGAGAAACAACAGAGATTTATAGAGCTCAATTGTTTGATCAACAAAGAAATGCAAAAGTTCAAAAGAGATTGCATGAATGTCTGGGTTTTTCTAGCTGGATATAAAGAAATAAACAATTTGTTGAGAAATCTAAAACCAAAGATTATTAGGCTGGTGAACGATGTGGAAAGTAAAAGAGACATGTTCAGAACTCCATCCAATTCAAACAAGAAAATAAACACGCCTTGAGTTTCTACTAACATCTAACATGCTAACAATGCCTAGCTAGCGATAACCTTGGTGTCATTTCAGCACACTGATTTGAGCTGGTTAAGGGAGCATAACAATGTAAGGTTTTAAATAGGTTACCTGTGTTTCCGTTTATGGCGAAGACGTCACGCTCATTGCCACTGAAAATGCTGTATCCGATCTTGAGCCCGCTGTTAGCCTGGTCAACGGCCTCGATTTTAGCAACAAAGGTTCCTTTAAAGAGACGGGAAACAGTTGATTTAAATTTTAAACATCAGTTAACTCCTAAAAACAAAATCAGTGGACGTGATGAAAATACTCGAGAAAAAGAAGCCATCCTACCAGCTCTGCTGTTCTCGATGACCGTGGCGTTGTAGACCTTCCTCGTGAACAGCAGTCCCTCCAGGCCTCCCTTCAGATGGACGAACACCAGGCAGGTGGAGGTGAGCGCCGGCTCTCCCCGGTCCGCCGCCAGCACATGCAACCTCCGCCCGGGGAACCCGGCCCTCAGGGGCCGCCTTAGCCGGATCTCCCCCGACGCCTCGCTCAACGCGAAAAGCCCCTCCCCCTCCGACCAGGCGTACCGCACCGTCCCGTTCTCCCCCTGGTCCAGATCCGTGGCCCTCACGCTGGCGAGGACCTGGTCGGGCCGCCAGGTCCGGGTGGCGGCGACCCAGGCGTTGACGGGGTCCCGGGGGCACGCCGGCGCGTTGTCGTTCACGTCCTCCACCTCCACGGTCACCGTCACCTCCGCGCTCTGGGGCCCCACAGCGCACCCGTCGCTGGCCAGGGCCCGGAGGGTGTACTGGGCCCGGCTCTCGCGGTCCAGGGGCCGGGTGGTGCGGATCACCCCTGTGGCCCCGTCCACGGCGAAGGCCCCCTGGCTGCCGTCCTCCTCCAGGCTGTAGGTCACCTCCCCGTTGGGGCCCTGGTCTGGGTCGGTGGCCCTGAGCTCCAGGACGACGGAGCCGGCGGGGAGCCCCTCGGCCAGTGCCGCGTGGTAGTGGTCCCTGGAGAAGGAGGGGCTGTTGTCGTTCTGGTCCAGCAGGCGCAGGTGAAGCTGGGTGGTGGAGCTGAGGGGGTGCGGCCCGCCGTCGGTGGCCCGGAGGGTCAGGGTGTAGGAGCCCTGCTCCTCGCGGTCCAGCACCTCGGTGGAGCTCACCGCGCCGGTGAGGGCGTCCACGGAGAAGCGACCGCCGCGGGACTCCTCGCCTGCTGAGGACGCAGGACATGAGGACACAGCACATGAGGGCACAGGACATGAGGACACAGCACATGAGGGCACAGGACATGAGGACACAGCACATGAGCACACTGGACATGAGGACACTGTCCAGTATCGGGCACACTCGTTTTAACAATGTAATGGTTTTTTTTGCATTAAATGTGTCATTGATCTTTTGGTAGACAGAATTATCAATTTCTTCATTTCATTGTAATTTCATTGAGAGTCATTATTATTTTTTAATAATTTCTTGTTCATGATGTCTTGGTAAAGACTAAGCATTTGCAGTTTGGTATGAAAATATACAGAAAAAATTATATAAGATAAAAGATATAATGGGATATAGGGATGGGAAGGGAGTGGAATCCTCACCATCGACCTCACCACTAGGTATGTCGGTCTGGGATTGGGATTGGGAGAGGGTTCCTTACTGTCTATGGAGTAGTGGATGGTGCCGTTCTCCCCCAGGTCGGGGTCCGAGGCCCGGCCGGTGTGCAGCACCCCAGGGGGCAGGTTCTCGGGCAGGCTGACTTGGAAGGAGGACTGCACGAAGCGGGGAGGGTTGTCGTTGACGTCCAGCACAGAGCACTCCACCGTGGTGGTGCCGGAGAGGCTCGGAGAGCCACCGTCACGGGCTAGGACTGTGGAGGAGGAGGAGGTGGAGGAGGAGGAGGAGGAGAAGGAGGAGGAGGAGGAAAGAGGAGATGGAGGAGGTGGAGAAGAGAGAAGTAAGAGAAGGAGGAGGAGGAAAGGAGGTGGAGAGAGGATGATGAGGAGAGAGGAGAAGGAGGAGAGAAGAGGAGGGGTAGGAGGAGGAGGAAAAAGGAGAAGGAACAGGTGGAGAATAGTGGAGAAGTAAGAGAAGGAGGAGGAGAGAGAGGAGGGGAAGAGAAGGGGGAGGAGGAGCAGGAGAAGGAGGAGAGGAGGAGGAGAAAGGATGATGAGGAGAGAGGAGAAGGAGAAGGGTGAAGAGAGAGGATGATAAGGAGAGAGGAGAAGAGAGGAGAGGAGGAGGAGAGAGAAGAGAGAAGGAAAGAGGAGGAGGAGAGAGGATAATGAAGAAAGGATGATGAGGAGAGAGGAGAAGGAGCAGTAGGAGGAGGAGAGAGGATGAAGAGGAGAGGAGAAGGGGGAGGAGGGGGGATGATGAAGAGAGAGATCAAGGAAGAAGATGAGGAGGAGAAAGGAGAGAAGAGGAGGAGGAGGAGGCATGGTGAAGGAGATGAAGGTTAGATGATGATGAAGAGTCACCAAAAAACGACTATCTGGAGTAACTGGTTGTATTTTGCAAGATCTTACTGGTTGGTCATCAATCTTCGACCAATCAATTCTTGGTATGATTATTCATTGTGAAACCTGACATTAATGTTAACAAAAGATCTGTGGGTAGAGACACTGATTGGAACAAGTTGATACATCAGTCCCAGGTGTAGAAGTCGTGGGGGTTGTAGATATGACACTATTATTAGACAGTACAACAGCAGAGGCAAAGACACACAAGATTTAACATGAAGCAGCACGCCACCATATTACAAGATGATTTACATTCTGAATTACAATTTCAGTGTGGAGGTTTTTATTTGGAAGAAAAACTAAGTGTGTTGTGTGGCTGTGTTTGGAAGACTAATAAATGCTGCATTAAGAACAGCAGGCAAAGTGCTCCATTTTATAGGCTCATGGAAAGCAGAACTCGAGGCTCAAGGTGAAGTGGTGTTTTATGCGCTCAGCAACTATTCTGTGAAACACATCCACGTTAAGCATGTTATAATAATAAGGTAAAAGCAACAGCGATAAATTTGATGCTCAACCAAATGAAAATCAACACAGTGGACTTTAGAGTCGACAGCAGTTACGTTAATCTCTCTCTCTCTCTCTCTCTCTCTCTCCTGGCTGATGTGCCCCCTATAAACATTCATGCGACTGAAAATGACTGTTGATCATTGCACAACACCGACCTCCGTTAGCATCATTAGACGAACATCTGAGAATAATTCATCCCTAGAAATATATTGCTGGACACTCTCACTGTAATGGCGTGCCCCAGAGAGGGAAAACAAACTGTGGAAAAAGCAAAGGGGGGGCAGATAGCCCGGTGAACTGCAGAAGGTTTAGACGTATAGCTATGCCCTCCCCCTTAAAACGTCTGTAGCGTTTCCTCCACATAAATCAATCTGGTCAACAGTGTTACATTTGCACAGAGGTTGGGCCCTGAATACTTTATGACTCCAGCTGGGAGAGAGCGAAAGAGGGGGGAACTAACTTTTTCGGAACACATTTTGCTGATGTTCACGAGAGGAAAAATTTGCGGAAGGAGTAAGCGAGAAGGAGGGAGACGAGGGGCGGGCTGGGGGGTGGAGGGTGGGGGGAGAACCAAGGATAGAAGAAGCAGGATCACTTTCTTTCCCCCCTTTTGGGTCTTTTGTAGGACATTCCGACATGGAAATATGTAATGAAAGACAGAAACGGTCGAAAGATGCGGTACACCGTATTTAACATTACGTCTACGGTTTTTGAGTTTGTCCAACAATGTTTGTACGGCATAAGAAGGGAAGATATTCTAGTGGCGAGAGAGCTAAGATTGCACTGTGTTTAATCAGCACCATGTCCACAGCCTGACGTACGTGTTAGCCTCCCTCACAAGATCCAAACCCTGCGCCGTTATTGCGTGTATTACACTTTACTGTACGCCACTCTGTTGTTCTTATTTGTAACACAAGAAACAAGCTATATATCTTAGATAAATAGCTACAATATTATTATTTAGAAAGTAGTGCTGTTATACAAAAAAATAGCTAAAGGTTTGGTTATATTATTTAAGTAGCGCATTACTGCTAACTCTGGTTCATGGAGGATGGAGGGTGGGGTTTGGGGGGGATAGAAGGTGGAGGTTACCTCTGAGGGTGAACTGCTGCTGCTGCTCTCTGTCCAGCTGGGTGGTGGTGGTCACTTGGCCCGTCTGAGGGTGGATGCTGAAGAGGTCGTAGCCAGGACCGGGGAGTAGACTGTACTGCACCTCTGCGTTCTTTCCTGCAGGAGAAGAGTTTGTATGGGGCGGATCAATGAACTGACACTTACTGAACTGACCCCGACAGTCGGATCTCCCCCCTGTTGAGATCCCACTGTCGGGGGGGGGGGTCAAACACAGATAGACATAAAAAAAACACACAAAGCAACGCATAGACAAACGTACAAAACAATGCAACTTTGTAAAAATTTGAACTATTTAGTGGTTGCGTTTGATGGAGCATAACATTAACACTTCCAGGGGTTGGCGGGTTCCATTCCCCCTGGGGGCCACCCGGGCCCTGAAGGCACACACTTGGTGGTAATGTAAGACGCTTTTGTTCAAAGGGTCCCCCCACCAAATGGCCGAGCGATTAGCGGCAGTCATGTCTGCACACGCTCGACAACAGTTAAGCAAGATGTTTCCATGATGCCTTCTCGATACCGTCGGCGACGCTAAGTTCGCTTGACGTTTTACGGCGTTTAATGTTAGCTTTAACATGCGTTAATAAAAACCCAAACTCCAGGGTTGCCATTTTGCACCTCATTAGGTCAGTCAATGTGGACAGCCTCGTCAATCTTACAAAGCCCTTATCTGATTGGCCGATTAAAACCAGAACCGGGAGAATAAATCATCCAGATATAATCTCTCACCTCGTGTCAGGGTGAAAAAAAAGGCTGTAATTTATCCGGGGCCTGTGCTGTAGGGCTGAAGGCCCGTTTATAAGCCCTCCTGTAGCTCAATCTGGTCCCTGTTTTCACAGCATTACCCCCGGGTTGACCCCCACTTTGTATGCACCTCACTCAGAAAACGCACGGCTCCTTTTCTGTGACCGTAGGACTCTGAGCTTCCATATGATCCCCCCCCCACCCCCCCCGGCCAACCCACCCACCCCATCCAGCATTCGGGGTTCAAAACAAGCCAACCTTGCGTCTTGAAATGTGTGTATATTTACCCATGGGAGGTAGGGGTGTTTGGGTAAAGCTAGTTTACGCGGGCACGCACATGCACACATGCACATGCACACGCACACATGCACATGCACACGCACACACACACACACACACACACACACACACTCAGAGGCACACGCACAGGGGCAACGCACGTGACGGTGCTATGGCGGTGAGGTGAACCATTAACCAGCAGCTGTCAGTGAACCATACATGTGGTTTACATCAGCCCACTTTCACAGGACCTCCACACAAATGTTTGGTAAAGTATCCACCCCCCCACCCCGACCCTGGTCAGTCCTTCAGGGGTGTAGTAGCTACAGCGTAGCTGCTACACCCCTGTCAGTCCGTCAGGGGCGGGTGGAGTAGTAGCTCAGAGCAGCCGTCTACTACAGAAGACGCTGAACAGCTCTGCGCTGGTTTCTTAAACAATGGTGTGAAACGTGTTTTGTGTGTTTAAAAAACTTTTGGAAGAGGAGATATATATAACGATATGAAGGGTACATTTTAGGGATTTGATTTAGGTCATTTTGTGGGGGAAAACAAGGGACATGAATCCAAAAAAAACGACATGTTCTGGTTACAGTTAGCTTGACATGCAAAGCTAGCAGGAAACATGGATTCATCCCATAAAACATTCCCATCTTTTCTTTTTGTCTGCATTGACTTCATTTTAACCTAAAACATACAATCACGTCGGATAAACACAGACATCGGTCGACTTGTCAAAAAGAAAGGCACAAAAGCCCATCAAACTTATAATGTGTAAATATACCACGATATATACATCATGTGGATTTACATCAAAGACCACAGAGTCCACACCGCATAGCCAACAGAACACAAATGTTTTGACAACCTTTCTTGCTTATTGTCTTATCGCAAATAAACCGAAGATGATCAGTGACGGAAAAGTGAGACGTATTAACAACTGCTGTTCCACTGTTGGATGTGAGTAACATGCGCCCGGCTGTCAGAGATACTGGAGTCACACATCAGGGCTGACCACCTCAGATTGACCCAGACTGCTCTGAATAGCGAGGCCAGAACCTCATCGTCTTCAGAGATCTCCGGTCAATAAAACAAAAACTAATAAACAGAGATGATAATGGAGTAGGACGGAGGTAGCAGGGGGGGGGGGGGTGCTGCCACACTTTCCAGACAGGGCGATTTGAATGGACAGATGAAAACACAGGCCTATTACCACAGATGGTTTGTATTATGGAAATCATCTCACACACACACACACAGAAACACACACGAAAAAGGACCTTTCAGATCTCCCAGCAGAGTGGCGTACTTTGCTGTTTTTGGACAATTCTAACTCCCAAGAATGTTCGCCTAGTACGGTTAAACTCCTGATGTAAGGACCCCCTTTACTATACATCCCCCACCCCCCCCTACCACCACCAGCACCACCAACACCGACACCCCAAGGTGACGACAGGACTCAGACTGTCAACGGGCGGAGAGGACATGGGAATTGGGATTTGGAGGAGGTGGACGATGTGTTAAAATAAACAAGTTCAGCGGGTGGCTTAGCCAGTATGATCAGGCTTTCGGAGGTGTGATGTGCAGCTCTGCCAGCACATGGACATAACTCCTTAGGAAGGGGAAATCAACGTTTTGGGTTTCCTGGTTATGAAGGTGCAGCAAACCTCTGGAAGTATTTGCGCAAAGTGATGAGCTCACATTGTGATGCACTGTTGCTCTTGTCGGTGACTCACACAAAAGTATAGTCGCCATGTTATCAATGTGGTGAATTTTTTGGCTCACCGCTATACATGACTCACTTTATAGGTTATATGAGCCATTATGATGTGTTTAATGATGCAGTTTATAGCATCTGTGTTTTTCTTACTCTCAAACAATCATATCCTACCATCCATGGTTGGGGGCACAGAACTGTAACCCAATAGATGATGCTCTGTTTCCAATTACCTTGGCATTTGGATGAAAATAAGAATAGCCAATAAGAGCAATCGTTGAAGACAATATTTAGATGCTGCCATCTAGGGGTTTCTGGAGGACTTGAGTTTATTCAATTACCTCTTTCCCTTCATTAAATGCTCCCAAAACATAGTTATGTATCATATAGCTTATCATTATTGACCGAATATGTCTGTTATAATAATATAATTAAATTAAGTCATATCACTGCATTGTAGAATCTCTCTCTCTCTGTCTCTGTCTGTCTCTCTCTTGCTCTTTCTGTTTTTTTAGTTCTCCCTTTTTTTCTCTCTCCCTTGCTCTCTCTCACCACGCACCTTCGTCTTTCTCATAAGAAAGCAACAAACCCTACATCTCCACCTCCTCCTCTCCTCTCTTCAGTCATCACATCATCATCATCATCATCATCAGCATCATCATCATCCCGTCTCCTCCTCATCTCCTCTCCTCTCTTCTCCTCCTACCTGAGTCTCCGTCGGTGGCGGTCAGCCTGACCACCGGCTCCCCGGGGTCTCTGTTCTCGGCCACGCTGGCCATGTACACCTCCCGCGGGAAGACGGGCGGCAGGTCGTTGACGTCCTCCACCAGCACCGTGAGCGTCTGGGTGGAGGAGAGGCGGGGCACGCCCCCATCCCCCGCCCAGATGATGAGTTGGTGGGAGGCTCTGACCTCGTGGTCCAGGGGAGAGGACAGATACAGGAACCCTGTGAGGACGTCCATGTATGAATAACCGTTGGAGGCAATCCATTCCTACTGATTAACATGAAGCCATTCATCAGATGTACAAGTTGAGTCTGAGAAGAATTCACAACACACAATCAAAATTGGGGCAACTACAAAAAAATGTGGAGGTTTCTGAAAAAGGAAGTTAACTGTCTCTGTCCGATTGGTAAACTGCAAAGAAAAGATGGTAAGGACGATTTTCTGAGGACCTGCTTCCCTCAAATCTGGGCCAAACTGTGCCAATGCCACGCCTGTTCCATCTACAATAGAGCCATCTAGACCCACAGTCTTATTTTGAACAAGGGTCCTCCACCGTGGGTGGATGTATGAACCCATATACAGTAGTAACCAAATATTAACCAAATAAACACTAACATCACCAACATCATCTCTACCAAAAGAAAAATGGACGGCCCGTACCTGTGTTCTCCTCCAGCCTGAAGACCCCCCGGTCGTCCCCGTCCACGATGCTGTAGGAGACGCGTCCGTTCTCCCCCAGGTCTCTGTCTAGCGCCACCACGTGATGGAGCAGAGCGCCCACCTCCGCGTCCTCCGCCACCCGCACCGCGTCCGCAGACACCAGCACCGGCCGGTTGTCGTTGACGTCCAGCAGGAAGACCTGCGCCGTGACGGACGCCTGCCTCTGCTCCACCCCCGGCTCCGCCTGGTCGAAGGCAGTGACGGTGAAGGCCAGGCTGGGTGTGGTCTCGCGATCCAAGGGCGCCACCACGGTCAGCCTCCCCGTGCGGGGGTCGACGGCGAGGGGAAAGGGCGGCGATGGGCCGCTCGGCCAATTGGAGCTGTCGTGGCTCAGGGAGTAGCGCAGGTCGCTGTTGCCCAGGCTCCCGTCCGCGTCCTTGGCGTGGAACGCGTACGCCAGCGTCCCCGCGGCGACGTCCTCCCTCAGGCCGAGCGTGACCAGGTGGTCGGGGAACCAGGGCGCGTGGTCGTTGACGTCCTCCAGGGAGACGCCGACCAACACGGACACGTTGAGGCCGGGGGGCTCGCGGGGGTCCGCCTCCAGGGCGAGCACCACCAGGAAGTACTGCGCGGCGGACTCGTAGTCCAGGGGCTGGTTGACGTAGATGTTGCCGGAGGAGGGGTCCACACCGAAGCGGACGCCGCCGTCGCCCTCGGCGATGGAGTACCGGAACCTGGCGCCGTGGGGCGCGACGACGGCGGCCGAGCCGACGGCGGCGGTGGCGGAGGGCTCGGTGTCCTCCCGCACGCTGAGGCGCCGGGCGATCTGGGGCTGAGAGCCGTCGTACACAGACGCTCCTCCGTGGACCTGGACCGGACATCAACGAGTGGCAATTTTTAAATTCAGTACAAAATAATTATTAAATACAAATACATAGAAATGTATATAACGTTTAATTGTAATTCATATTAAAAAATATATATTGCATCACTCAATGAGCAAAAATCTATACATTAATATACACCAATAAATTATTGAATACAAACTAATAATAAAATAAAATGTGAATTACTTAAAAATAATAGTATAATAAATTAAAACTGCACCTTAAAATGACTCTTTAACATTAGGCAAAACATTCTCATTTTCATCACTTCTTACAAGGTATTCCTGCACAAACACACCCACATACCTACACACACACACACACACACACAAATGACCTACCTGCACATGAACGATGGCGACTTCCTTCAGAGAGTTGGGTCCTCCATCTTTAGCGATGACCTCCAGAGTGTACTGCGTCCCGATTGGCTGGAGAGAGGCCGCCTTCAGTGTGATGTCACCACTATGAGGGTCAATCTCAAACACTCCCAGCCCAGCTGCTTCTAGATCATCCCACACACACACACACACACACACACACACACACACACACACAATTCAGTGGTAAGTGGCAGACAATATGCAAGGCAATGTATTGGAGAATAAATGGATATATTATTGAATGATTGAACCTGGCCGATCCTCTCACCTGTCCTTAAAGAGAAGTTCACCGTGCCGTTCTCTCCGGCGTCGGGGTCTTTGGCGAACATGGTGGTCACCAGAGACCCTGGGGGCAGCCCCGCCCACATCTGCAACGACATCACCAGTTACAGCCTATGTTATGGGAAGAGTGGCTATGTAGCTATTGTTTTAGTTAACATGTGCATACTGTGAGAACAACATGTGAACAAATAAAGTACATAGAATGATGATAATATATATAATGATCAAAAATTATAGCGTAGAATAAAATGTTTTATTTCCGGCAAGTTTAAGTGTCATGAATAAAATAATATGAATCTAAAAATATAACAGTCGAAATGATAGATAAAATATACCAAAACTCCATAGAAATATATCATGAGGGGACCCTTGGTTTAGATTAGATTAGATTAAACTCATCAAATTTTACATCCTTCAGATTAAGCCAGAGACACCAGGGCGATTAACAAATGAACAGTTGTAGTCACATACAAACTAAACTGCCTCTATCTTCAATCCAACGCATTCATCTGGCATTCACCACTACCATTTGACCTCCTGACAGACCCTCAGGACCCTCAGGCATGAGCATGGCCTACCTGAACGTTGAGCTCCTTGGTGGAGGGCAGGTGGGTGAAGCGCGGCGGGTTGTCGTTGACGTCGGTGACGGAGACGTGCACGGTGGCGGTGGCGTTGAGCCGGGGCCGGCCGTGGTCGCTCACCATCACCTTCAGGCTGTGCTGGCTGAGCTGCTCTCGGTCCAGAGCCGCCCAGTTCATGATCTCCCCTGTGAAGGACGGAGGTCAGGGGTCGGGTTGTGGTTACGGTCAAGGGGCCAAGCTCTGTCTATTCGCTGTCACAGGCTGGGACATAGTCAGCGGCCCACTGAAGAGTGATTGTTAGGATATTTCAGGGGGTTTCCTATGGGAGTTAGTGTGTTTGGCCTTTTTAGTTGACCATATATTAATGTTTGTTGTATTTTAGGTGGTTTGAGACATTGTTGAGAAAAAATAAAACAAATGTCTTATGAATCCAAAAGATCTGCTTTTCAGAAGGACTGCTGGATCGGATCCGCGACAATGGCTAATCAACACATGTACGTGTATTGCAGTTCTCTAGCGCCCTCTTGTGGCCAACACATCCCTTTGCCGTCCCTTTATTTTGTCCTATTTTGTACCTATTTACGACATACATTACTACATTAACCACCAATTCAGCATCTTACCTATGAACCTGCACACATCACTCTACCACTGTATTTTCACTATATGTAATATTTGCTTACCTGTTTTGCTGTTAATACGGAAGTACTTCCCGTCCGACAGCAGCATGTAGGACAGCTCGGCGTTCTTCTGGGAGTCCCGGTCGTCGGCCCGGACGGTCCCCACCAGGCCCTGGGGCGCGCTGCCCTCCGACGCCGTGAAGTAGTACACCTCCCTCCCAAACACTGGCGCATTATCGTTAGCGTCCAGGACCTGGACCCTCACGCTGGCCGTGGCGCTGCTCCTGGTGTCGTTGTGGTTGTTTGTACCCGGCTCCGGGTCTCCGGCCCGGGCCACCACCCTGAACCCGTACCCGGGCTCCGTCTCGTAGTCCAGGCTCTGGTAGAGGTACAGCCAACCGCTCCGGGCGTGGACGCGGAACGGGGGAGCCGGGAAGCCCGGCTCGGGCTCCAGGGAGTACGTGATCCCGGCGGTCCCCGGGCGGTCCCGGGACGCGCGGGCCGACCCCTGGTGCGCCTTCACCTGGATGACCCGGGCGTCCTTGCGGTAGCCCTCGCCGATCTCCACCTGGTACACCAGCGACTCGAAGGCCAGGGCGTCGTCCTCAGGGCCCGCCTGGTCCACGGTGACCTCCAGGGTCAGCCGGGCGCTGAGCGGCGGCCGGCCCTCGTCCCTCGCCACGACCTCCAGGGAGTACGTCCGCCGGCCGCTCGTCCGCAAGCTCCCGTCCAACGTCAGCGTCCCCAGGACGGGGTCGATGGCGAAGGGGGTCTTCTCGGCGGCGTCCGTCCCGGGGTCGACGAGGTGGTAGCGCACGCATCCGTTGGCGCCGCTGTCGGAGTCGTGCGCGTGGGCGATGAAGAGCACGGCGCCCGGGGGCGTGTGGCGGGACAGGGTGAGCGCGTCCCGCTCGGCGGGGAAGGCGGGGGCGTGGTCGTTGACGTCGACCACGGTGACGTTGACCTGGGTGCTGCTGAAGAGGAGGCCCGTGGATGACTGCAGCACCAGCAGGGCGTAGGGCTGGGCCTCGTGGTCCAGGGGCCGGCGGGTGCTGATGAGGCCCGAGTCCGGGTGCACCGAGAACCAGCCCTGGGGGTCTCCAGAGGAGACGCGGTAGGTGACGGGCTCGGGGGAACCTGGGGGAGACACGGAGAAGCCAGGGTGGGAGACAGGGTCACATCACAGTCAACAACATTACATCTCGAGCCATGGGGGTAGGATGGTCTGATGGTAAGGGTACTGGACTCCTAGCCACAAAGGCTCTGGGTTTGCAACCAGCTGGTCTGAGATTGATCAATAATTACTGAATAATAATGACACCTATGTAAAATAAATCTCTTTGAATTGCTTTTGATGAAAGCATTTATTAAATAGTAATAAGTAGCCATTCCAATGTGTTTACATACACTATGGAGGTGTTAATAGGAATGATGATTAGGATATTTGATTTTGATAATATCGCTGATGCTTGTACACACACACAAACACACATTCATGCGGCACTATAAGTAATTACGGGTCAGGTCCTTAATCGCTTTGTTTGTAATTACTAAGTAAAGATAGGAAGGAGTTAAGCTGTAGTGGATTTAAACGTTCCCCACCCCGCCTCCTTGTCCTTTTCAGTAAACACTGAAGATGTTTAAGTTGGAGAGCTAATCTCTTAATTGATTAGAGAACCTTGAACTACTTCTAGGCTAGCTCTCTACTATTGAGGACAGATTCGTGGTGTACATGACAACTCATCAAGAAGCCATAATCTCTGCAGTACAAAATGCTTAAAACATACCATTGTACCAAGCATTGTATATGTACCAAGCATTGTTTAGCGTTTTATCCTAGCTATCTTTGTTGTATACGGGGAAAGTCGTAAACAACAAAGCCTAGCAACTGTAACTGTCTGGCCCTTGTTTCTATGAACATCTTTACTGTACTGACAGCGATATATTGTTGTTTTGTATTGTATTGTGAGTCGCTTTGGATAAATGCGTCTGCTAAATGCACTTAATGTAAATGTGACATGTAACATAACGTAAATGTAACATATACACATGCAGACAGCTAGCTTGTGTGGTGACTTCACTCAGCGGTACTGTTGACGGAATGGGAAATGTATCATCAATCTGTTGCTTGGCCTGTAATCGGTTGAGCCAGGGAGGGTAGATTAAACTAGAGACTTTACTTTTTAAAGGCTACTTCTTAGGATATTCATCAGGCGACTCCTCTTTCCGTCATAAGCATCTTACTAACAATCTGAAGCCATGTCCCGACTAATACAGGCATATTTGAAAATGCATGTTTTTTTTCTCAGGTTTGGACTTCCATAGACTATAATGGCATTTTCTTTCACCAAAAACTGATATTTTCTAAGACGATCTTCCAAGTGGACGATTTGAAAATGGTTGAAAATGCTTGAAAATTATATTTTGTTTAGTGGTTGGGAGAACCACTTCAAATAGAGTATTTTAAAGTACTAACTTCAGACAGTGGTTAAAGATGGCATGAAATAACTGAATGTATGATGGACAGTGTTTTGAAAAATGCTTCTGTAACGACCAGCAGGGACAGAAAACATTTTGAAACGCGAAAAGAGATTTCACACTGTCTAGCCGGCGTTGTGCGGATACTCATCCACAAACATCCACAAAGCGCAGACCAGTCGCACCGCTCTCCATACACAATGGTCATACTCACTTCCTGGACGGACAGCGGTCACCGTGCCGACGGACGTCCCCGGGGCCGCGTCCTCGGCCACGCTGAAGGAGTAGCGGGACCGGTGGAAGACGGCCGGTGCCTGGGCGCTGCCCACCACGTTGACGGTCAGCCTGGCGGGCGCGGCCGAGCTCCGCCCCCCGCCGTCCCGGGCGCTCAGGGAGAGCGTCACGCTGGCCGTGCCCAGGTGGGCCACGGTGGAGCGCAGGTACAGAGTCCCTGGGCAAACACACACACACACACACATACACACACCGTATGAGCAATACCAACGGATAAGACACACACAGGGTCTGTTATGAAGATACAATGAGCAATATAGGACAGTAGATAAGACAATACAAATAAAAACAATACACATACAGAAACAGTTGAGGTCTTAAATATTGGCTACATTATATGCTATATCATATGCTACATTATACTATGGTTCTTGTGCTTTTCTCTGATAAAGCCATCACCCCCATATGTGAGCGACAGATGGCCCCACCATAAACCCTGTCATCCTAAATTTACTTGACACTCAAGAGGTGTTAGGGCCCTTCCACAGGAATGGGGGTCTCCTGCTGTGAGCTAGGGGGCGCCCATCCATTTCAAAGTGAATAACTATTAAAGCAACGCGCTCAAGCTAATTTACTGTTCATATCTCGGGAAACAAAGTATTTTGTGTGCCAAAGGACAATGTTTATGGTTAACTTGATAACTAGGAATGGACAC
The DNA here is from genome assembly GCA_027122455.1 of Trisopterus luscus. Classification (NCBI taxonomy): domain Eukaryota; kingdom Metazoa; phylum Chordata; class Actinopteri; order Gadiformes; family Gadidae; genus Trisopterus; species Trisopterus luscus. Next base: position 14,079,829 of record JAOPUA010000121.1, on the reverse strand, counting down.
ATTGTAGGTGCTGCAAAGTGTGGGCGTTTAATGTGTGTTCTGGTGGTGACACTAAGCAGGTTGACTGCCCGACCCCTGCTATGTGGGGGCAATGGAACATGTCTGGCCAGGAGGGATTATGCGTGGTAAGTGGTGGTTTACCCCAGCAGGAGGGCCCAGCTCAGCACGTCCACGTTAGATAAGACAGTGGAGCAATGTACACACTTGTTTCAGGCAATGTTGTGTGAGCAATTAAACCATTAAAACTGCCCACATTGTTGTACACCAATTACTATTCCTACAATATCTAGAATAATGTTATGCAAATAACTAATTCATAGGGATTGCACACTTCTTATATTGTCCATTGCATATTTTTGATATATTTAACAGAATGCTGGTGCTTTTGAAAAGCAGCTTCACATGAAGTTATAATTCAAAGCCATGATACATATTGCATAATCAAGCACTGTACAGTAATACTAGGGATTTTTAATGTAAAAAATAAAACCTAGTTGTGCCACTGCCACATTGAGATACAGTGTACCACTGATGAAATAAAGAAAAATGCTGAATGTTTGTTGACACAATTCAGCATTTACTGTGACTTCTC
>JAOPUA010000121.1:14025014-14037489 GCA_027122455.1 Trisopterus luscus | reverse complement strand
CACGCACACGCACACACACACACACACACACACACACACACACACACACACACACACACACACACACACACACACAGGTCATTGCACTTTATAGTGTGGCCATATGTCTAATGCCTGCTATGACTAGAAAGGTCAGTGCCGTGCTGACTAGAGTCAGAGTGCCGCTGTCACAGTGATATAAACCAGCTGGAGCTGCTTAACTTCTTTATTGGTGTGTAGGAATCCACCCAAGACAAAATAAGCGTTTAAAATAATGTACAATTAATGAATCAAGAGCATAACTCCTAATGTTATCTTATATAATTAATGACAGTTCATAGTCTAGTGAAAAATGTGTTACATTTGTAAAAAATATATATTTTGAACATTGCCCTCAGAGCTTGCATCATAAAGAGATGGTCACGCGAACAGTGAATGGTGACCATTTAGAATGACGACGAATGAAACATGTGGTGTCGTTACACATTCACCATCATCCGGTCACAGAGCTCGACCGAGCGTAGGACTGGCTGATTGGTATGTAGGGATCACCTGTCAGGCTTGTCGTGGACCAGGCCTTTGATCTGACCCTGCATGGCGTCCTGGATGTTCCCAGAGGAGTAGAGGCCTATGGGGGTGTTGTACGCCGAGCTGACCACCTTAGACAACACAAGGCCTCTATTATTATCTAAGCTCACTGAGAAGTCAAAGCAGAACAACCGTCAGCCAACCGACGACAAACCGAAGTCCGGGGCAAGTCAAAGACAAGACAGCCAAAACGTGAGTGAGAGTAAAAAGGCAGTGGTGTGCGTCCGTCTAAAGGGAAAATAAGGGTCTCACCTGGCGGTTGTCGTCAATGTTTGCAGCTGCAATGAATGGCTGAGCCTTCCGGTTATGTCCCGCTCCGATAGGTTTGTACTCCTGAACAGGAAGATACAGAGAAAAATGACTATTCTCGTGCTTTGTCCTTTGCACCCGCACACACACACACACACACACACAACACACACACACACACACACACACACACACAGACACACACACACACACACACACACACACACACACACACACACACACACACACCTGATGTTCTGCTTCCAGGTTGACTTTGAAACGGTTGGCTTGACCATCTTCTTTAACTTGAGGGGACCACAGCCTGGGCTCAGTCCTGATTGGACAAGAAGGGAGGTTCAGACGGTCGCATCAGCATGGAGTAATGGGGCGTTAGGACTGATCTGATGATATGTGTTGTGTTGTGTTGGGCAGTGGACGGCTGTGCGTTCCAATGCAGTCACTGTTATTGAATAGGGAAATGGCATGTTATTTATGGCTCTCTAAAAGGCCAAGATCGTTCATGCACGCTGGTCAGTGTGTAAACATCTCAATTGTGCATTGAAACGTTGTGTATGACCATGTGTATAGGGGCATGTGAGCCTGCAATCATTTCACTACAGGAGATTCCCCTTAGAAAATAATAACACAGTGTCCTGGGGGAGGTTATGAGGAGGTTATGTCCCCATATTCTGTGTGACTTATATTTCACTCACAAGCACTCACAAATTGTGCGTGTTTTTTCGAGCGTAGTGTAGTGCAGATTGCCAGTTTGTGTGTGGTGTGTGTGTGTGTGTGTGTGTGTGCGTGCGTGCGTGCCTGACCTTTCCACGGTGAGGCACAGCTGGGTTGAAGCCTCTTTGATCTTGTTCTGGGCCTCACAGTGCAACATGTCTGCAGCCGGGACTCCCTCGATGGCTAGGATCAGGTCCCCGGCACACAGGCTGGCCACGGCCGCCCTGCTGCCCGGGGTTATCTACACACACAAACACAGAACATCAATGGCCTCAAAAGAGGGGAAAACGTGTGTGTTGATGTGTGTGAAAAATATTCCCTTCTGGGGACTTCTGTCTTACGATCAAAATTCAGCCACGATCTCCATCCTGACTTTACAAGGCCATTACATCACTACTTCTGAATCCCAACGCTACTTTATGATCTCCTGGTATCATAAATGCAATCTGTTCCCCATCGCCTCCCCCTCCCCCTGTCTCTGCAGCATGACATAAGCCCAGAAGGTTCGGCGTGAATGACATGCAGCTAATGAAACTGTTTCACTTTATGTACAGTCTGGTCTCAATCAAGAGCACCTCGTATGCTTGGTCTTTTCTCCCTCCTACCTCCCCCCCCACCTCTCAAATCCACATCTTTATAGCTCCCTTCTTATCCATGAGGTCAAGGCATCTAGAGCCAGGAGCTTCCCCATACTTCTCCTGTCTTGGATCCACGTCCCTCCCTCAGCCAACTCCATAAAGAAAGTCCTGTCAAACCCTGGCCCTTCATGAACTCAGTGTTCTATACTAAACAGGTTCTCCCAGACTTTATTGCATCTAGTATCTCTTCTATTATAACAACTGGGATCATGATACCTCTGGACAGTCGTCCAATGCTCAATTTCTCTGACAAAACTACACCAAAACAAAGCCTGGGCTGTATTTAACGTCAATTTCATTAAAATGTATATTCTCAGACAATCCCTGCGTTTGTGCGGTCAAACTTTACCATAGTTAATCTACCACAGGCAGTTAATCTTGGCCTAACAACACGCGGGCTCCCATTACGGAAAAAAAACACTGCCCTGTTCGGTATGCGTGCGTCGTGTAAACGGTCCGCTGATCGCCGTGGAGACAGAGTAAACACGCACATCTTCCCACCGACGTGATGTCGCCCAGATGGAACATGGCTGCTGCCGAGCCTCAGTGGTGATGTGATGAGTTTAGGAAGCGCGCTGGAGATAACTATCTGATATCCCGGGAGGAAACTTTTCCTTTTGCTCTTGCTTCAAACCCCCCCTTGCAGCCGTCCAAGGGATATCTTTGAAGACGGACATGGCTCGTGGATGGACCCTACTGGGTTACAGCACCAAAGAACTTGATCTTTAAAGACGCATTGTTAGGTCCCCCCAGAGGAGGATACATTAACACTGGTGTTAGGTCATCAGCCTGGATATAAAACTGGTGTAATACCCGGGGGGGTACCCGGCTAACAGTAAATAGGCACCCCCCCCACCCCTCCCCCCGCCTCCCATCACCCAAGGGTCAGAGCCTGGCTTGTGCATCCTGTTTCTTGGAGATTCATTCAGGGGCTTCATTCATTGGCCTTGGGCCTGGATAACACACACTTTCCAACTTCTGGATCTTTATGATGTCTCGCTGTCAACGCGTGTTGACGGATTATAGGGAAACATTCAGCCTCGGGTAATGCGCTCGGGAGAAAGAACAAGTGAGGAAGAAACTAAACACGTCTGGAAGTAGATACGCAAGAAAGGAAAGATGTCCAAAAAAAGAAATGAAGACTTCCACTGACATCATCCCACTTTAAACAAACCAGCAGAGTTATACAAGCATGTCCACGGACTCTCCTCTTATCAACAAAAACACATTCAATTATTTGACTCAAGGTGTCTCCTCTCCTTCTCACCACCACGTAATAATCACTGCTGGTCTTTCTCCTGCTCGACCAATAGGAAGCAGTGCCCAGGCCCAAGGAGGACGGTCTTTCTGACCAAAAATGGCAGTGTAAACAAGAGTCCCAGGGTGCAGTCGTGCCTATGTAAGGGATGTATCACTCAGTACAGCTACTGCACGACCGGCAGCTCTCCAGGGAACCTCTCCAGCAGCTTGATTCCATCTATTTACAAGCCAGACAACAATGTCAGACAGTCCTCAGCTCTCCAGACAAATCAGACACCCAAAATACCTGATTAAACTGCACTCTGCCTCTGTTTTCTTATCAACATATTGTTTCAAACGTTTATGACTTTATGACGGACAGCAGAGTGGGTTGAAACAGAGGGAATGAGGTACCTTGGTAGAACCACAGGTCGGAACCAAACCTGGGTTGCTACAACAGAGTATTGCCTACTTGGGTGAGTGCAGTGGAGGATTGAGCTCCCCCTTCTATTCGCTCCATCCCAGGAGTCTCTCATCATGGTTCCCATATAGGCCTCCACAACAGGTGGGGGGTTAATGCACTGAGCTTGCGGTCCAGAGCGACCACTCATAGCCAGTGCTACAGGGTGCCAGTCCTGAAATAGCCTCGCCGCAATCACCGCAACACTGCAGCGATACTGGCAATTCTTCATCCGACATGGGCGTGATTATTTGTGGCGTGAAAAAATTAAACTGTACTTTTGCGTGGCCCTATCCCTCCCTATGCCCCTCTCTCTCTCTCTCTCTCTCTCTCTCTCTCTCTCTCTCTCTCTCTCTCTCTCTCACTCTCTCTGTCTCTCTGTCTCTCTGTCTCTCTCTTTCTGTTTAGGGTCTCTTTATTTTATCAAACAATGTTTTAGAACATTTCAGTGATTTGGAAAATGTATAATCCATTCTAGTTGGATTACTGTAATCTTTTAGTTATTTTCTGAACATAATTTTGGAACCATGAGGCACTATTGTACATTGCTTGTGTATTCCTGTCCGAGGATGCATGTATTACATACCAGCTTTAATGTGATCCTGGCTTTGTTGTGAACCTATCAGTGTTGACTCAGCTGTCAAAATGAAATGTTTTGAATATTTTGCCTGGTAGGATTTTCGTCAGGACATATAAAAAAGGGTAACAGAAGCTCCAAGGTAAACGTCTGGAAGCCTTGTCTCTGTGGGTCAGTGGAGACCCACACAATGTAATCCTATATTTGTATCACGCTTTTACAGCAACACAGGTGCAAGCAAGAAACATTTCCCAGTTACAGACGTGGTCTGTGCAGAACGCGGGGAAGGGATGACTGGCTGATTACAGAAACCATGTGTTGTTATGATTGGCTTCCCACTTTTACAGTTCACCATTTTAGGAATTAAAAGCCTTGTGGCGGATATTTGTGTACGCTAAGAGTGGTTAACGGAAAAAGGAAAAAGGAAAAGAAAAAATGAAAAAGGAAAAAGGCGACGTTTCACTTTGGGAATAACTTTCCCACAACAAAACAGTTGTCGAATGCACATTTAACGATCACCAGGGAATAATAGGGAAGGACCAAGAGGGAGATAAAGATGAAGAGAATGCTCAATTCTGAAATAGAAAACACTGTAATGCAATCCACATTTTATGGACAGTTGTGAGAAGGCTATTTCTGTATCTGCACATCATACATCCACACACTTGTATGCTCTTAAATGCACTCGCACACATGCGCGCGCACACATACACACGAACACACACACACACACACACACACACACACACACACACACACACACACACAAAATGTATTCAAATACAGGCTTGCACACCTAAAAACAGCCAACAACACACAGACACACGTACACAACACGCACTCACCCGGGAAACAGTTAGGGGCTGGTTGAAGTCTTTCCCGCCAGTCAGCCTGAACCCCCAGGGGGCCGGTCCGATGAGAACCAGGTTGAGTGGCATGTCCTTCTCTATGTCGCTCCCTGGCACCAGAGACCTGTGGAGGGGTGTGTGTGTGTGTGTGTGTGTGTGTGTGTGTTTGACGGCGGTCCGGCACCCTGTGGCGATCACAGTGAAAAGGCAAGGTTATGACCACACAGTGGAGATTCTGAACAAGCCGAGTGGTCCAAAGGAGGGGAGGAGAAGGGGGGGGGGGGGGCGGAGAGTTTTTTTAACCCCTCCCTAATTGTAAGGTCATTGGGCTGATTTAGCAAACACACTCATGTGCAGAGCTTTCTCTCTCCCCCCCACCTTTTCTACTTCTCCATAGCCTAGTTTTAAGCCTCGTAGCATTGAATCATTCTGATATAAACGTTTGGTTGACTATTCATCGTTCCATGCTTTCTCGTCTGCTTTAATGTGAGACTTGAATGAATTGAGTTTGACATTCACATTCCATCTTCAAGCACATTTAGGTTGAATTTATTGATGCAGTAGTGTAATGTAACGTAAGCAAGCTCCTACCTCCACCTCCTCCTCCTCCTCCTCCTCACCTCAGCCTAGCGGGGAGCTCCGGCCCTGGGACAAGTCTTCAGGGCAGTGTGGGCTCCTCTGGCTGTGCTGGAAGGATCTCACCGCTCCTGTCCTTATTTGGTGTGGAGGTGTAGCTCCGCACTAGGGCTCTGGGCCGACTGTACGGCACATTCCTCCAGCTCCCATTGATCTGGAGGGAGCCCAGGTTCCTCCTCGCTCACCCCATATCTCATTATCATGCGCTATCTCTCTCTCTCTCTCTCTCTCTCTCTCTCGCTCTCTTTCAGGTCTCCACAGGAACTAGTGCCATGCTTAGATTCATTCATACTTGAACAGCTGTTGTGGACACTAAAAAGAGGTGTCTGCGTTTTGTCTGACTTAAAAAAAAGTTATTTCCTCTGCCTACATCCAATCTTTTGATGTATCATTGTGGTGATTTACACAAAGGCTTTGTTAGACACAGTTGTGGATAGAGGCACATGGAACTACCTCATGTTGAGTTCACTGTGAAGGTAATGGGGAGTTTGGGGACCCTATGCTAAGGACTCGCAAGTGCTTTCAAGTCTGTCTGCGTTAAGGCAGACTTGTGTTAAAACCACGTGTTAAAACCACATCATCAGCATAATCACGTGTATGCGTCATCCTATAACACATTTTCAATTCCCTAAAAAATCTAAGTCTAGTAACATAAGCCTGGTGAGAGAAAAAGAGGGTAAAATAAATAATCAGCTTATGTTTTATTAGCAACAAAGCCCTATAAAACAATTCAACCAAACGATTGTAGAAATATTTCAGTCCAAGAATGCATTAAAACCCGTCATTTTTTAAATGAAATCATAGATTGAGCCCATAATAGAAGCTCATTACGAATTTCCAGTATCGGTGTGCATCAGTCCACATCCGTTTTAAATGCATTCTACAAGCTATATAAAGAACAGGATAAATTTGTCACAATGATGTGCCTTATGTGCATACTCTCAAACAACTTCCAACTTGTAAGTCTGGATCATGTTATCATGAAGCCAAGACACAATACATGGCATTTTTTTTGCATTTAGGAGGCTACATGTGTATGCAATGTAGTCATGAAACCTCCTCAGTCTTGAAGCGGGCCCCATGTGTGTGTATGCTCAAGAAAGACCAAATCCCACATTAACATGAGATAAGTGAATAGAAATGACTACATGTAGTGACGATAGCACCACGGATGAAGACAAGGACATGTGACGGAAGAATGAGAGGAAACCAAATATAATTGTGGGTGAGAAAAACGATGACTTTATAAAGCAGTGGTATGTTGGCCATTTCACAGCTCTCATACAAAAAGGCTTACAAAAAAAACACACACACAACAGACACACACACACACACACACACACACACACACACACACACACAGTGATGTCACGCCAAGAGGAGCATACAGGACGGAGCGATGTGAAGAAAACAACAATATGATTGAAAACAACAACAAAAATAAGGTGCTTAAACAATGTTTTTTTTGTCAGTGTCCGATCCTCTGTGAATAATACGAGTAAAATAATCTTTTAAACAAAGCATATCCACTGGACGACAGAAGCCAGGCCCTGCTGTGTGCCACCATATGCTAAACATAAAACAACACGACGTGGCCATCACACCCTAAACGGTGGGTATGGTAGGCTTGGTTTCTGTCGCAATCTAGTGAACGATACCGCTAACGTGTTATCAGGTGAAATGCTAATTCAACCTGCATCGGACAAAATAAATACAGAATAAAAATCATCAGGTCTCGTTGTGACATGAAATACCTATCATAGGCCCATAGTAACTCCGTCGGTTTACACTTCCGCGTGTGCATCTACCTAGAAAAAGACGCTCAGCTTACCGCTGTTAAAATATATTAAAAGCACACTTTACCTTAAGTCAATTGGATGAGAATCGAAGAACACACAGTTGGTACAAAGTGAACCCTTTTCTAGATGGACAAAAGATCTACCACATAGTTGTATCAGCAATTGTTCTGTTATAAATACATACAAATTCAGTTATCTTTTTGCATAAAATTCCCAAAACAAGATTCCTATACCCCCCCCATAAACCCCAAATTATATTTGCCAGTGTAGAGTTAATACACTGGGTGTGAAATATTAATAAAGGCTTAGGTCAATTCACCAAAGGCCATGAATCCTTACATGAAGAGGAACAGAACGGCATAGAAAAAAAGTATAAATGAAAAGCATGTTGGGAACCAGGCACACTGGTAGAAAACATCCCGTCACTTTTATATTCACTGTACTCCTCATGTGGCTACACTCAATACAAAGGGCTGATTCCAACATGTTATTTAACATTACTTTTGATTCATAACGGGTGGTTAGTTCACCTGCATCCATCCTTCAACCTGACCACGCGACACGTTTAATGGCTGCAATGGGCATTAATACAAAACAGACAGCACACATTAAAGGTTCCGGTGTACAAATAACGTACACAGAAAGTGTTGTAATACTCGCCTCACTGATTCAAACTCTGCGACTGAATGGGACAGCGCCATTCATGAGTTTTTTTTGGGGGGATTTAAAACACTGAATGATGGAAATGTGGGACAAGTGTAGCAAAAATAAGAGGTCAAATGTGAACATACGTTGGCAGTTCACCAAAAGCTACAATAATTGCTTCGTAGTGAACAACCATAAATATAGTCAAACCAATTCAGTGGACCAAAGGCACCCTGGGCGCAGCACTACTGATTTCACTCTCCTGGACGGTCCTTTCGTCACTCTGTATCGCTCTCTCAGGGTCAAACGTGTGAGGGGTCCCGGGTGGGTATACGCGTCACAATGAAAATCAAAACAGAACCTGTCCCCCTCGCCCGTCTCTGAGGGGGACATCAGTCTGACGTTGGCGAGTTACAGCTGAAAGCTCAGCGTCTGCGTCCTCGGTGGATGGGTCTAGCTCCGCCCCTTTTCCCGAGATATGGTTTGCGGTGGGAATGGGGCTGGGGGTCTTGAGTGGCTTGTACGGTAAAGGGGAAGAGGGCATGGTTGTTGGCCGTCCGGAGGGGTAATTATAGCCGCTTCACGTAGTTCCCTGGGAAGGTTCCAAACTGCTTGCTCCGACGAGAAGTTCCTTTTGAAAAAAAAAAAAAAGCGAAACAGCAAAATTGGATTAAAAAAATAAAAATGAGCCAGCGACCAACATTTGAAATAAAAAAAAAAAGGGAAAAGGGAAACTGCAGCTGAAAATTTTAAAAGTTAAACTACAGCACCCCCTGGTGGAAAATATACTAATGTTTGTGGCCTCTCTTCAACAGAAGGAGGTAGGGGGGACCTGGGCTTTTCTTACCAACAAACCAGCCATCGTCACACTTCTCCATCACGTCCACCACGTCTCCTTCTCTGAGCTCCAGTTCGTCGTCGTTGCGAGGCAGGTAATTGTACAGCACACGGAACCTGCAGTCACACACAGAGGGCGGTTGGATTAACTATTCACTCATTCAGCAGACGCGGTAATCCAAAGCAATTTACAGTGAACCCAGACACATGTCATTAATGAGCTTGATTGAGGCATCTTGTTCAAGGATGCCTACAGCTAGACTGTGGGCATTGGGATTCGAACCTGGAACTTCTTGGCCGGGATACAAACACCCGACCTAACTACACTCTCCTGTCCCTGGTTATGATTTTGTAACAAGCTGGTTGACCGTATGCAATATTAAAACGTTCTACGAGATCTACAGGTGTGGCATAGCAAAAAAAACAAATTTAGACGTTATAGTTCAGAGGCGATTTGAGTCTTTAATACGATTCTGAGGAAACCAATGTTAACTTACGGATCTCCTCCGCCTTGGAGCGCGTCTTGAAGGAATCGCTAAAGGAGACAAAGAGAAGTACAGAGAGAGATACAGTGAGAGAGCGTGAGAGAGAGTGACAGTGAGAGTGAGAGTGAAAGAGAGAGAAAAAAACATATTCATAAGTAAGAATAAAGCCAGTTAATGCAGACAAAGTACGACAGGATTTCTAAAAATATATATATTTTCCAGAAATGGACATTGTAAGAAAGACTACAACAGCAACCCACCAAGCAACAAACCAAAACAACCAAGCCTTGAAACCAATTACTCAGCAGAAACAAACAACTTTTTCGTTCCCCACTACCATGCGCTGTCACGGACCACATCAACAACCCCTCGATGGATGTAAGCGGTTAAGAGAGTCAATACGGTCACTGCACGACTAGTTAGGATTATACAGTATGGGGCGGGCTTGGGACAGGACAACCTCCCCTACCCTTCGACCTCTATCCGTGGACAGGGCTGAGCTCCTGGCCGGGACGGGGCTACGGGGAGGCTTACCCTCCACCACCGCGTCGTGGCGGTGCTTATAGGCCGGCTGAAAGAACCAGAGACGCGACACCACTCTTCAGGCACTGTGGACGGAGGGGCGCGGAGGGCACCGGCACATCCAGACACAAAGCACATACGCAGAAAGCACACTTCATGCCATAACAAATAAAAAAAAAGAGAGAGACAATCTGTTCACGGAAGGGAGGCGTTAAGGACGGTAATCAACACTCCGGTCACACACACACACACACACACACACACACACACACATACACACATGTTCTCCCGGGCACTTAGCGCTCATCGAACAAACGCCAACACCACGTCACGTTCGCTAATGTTAACGGGGACACTACGTCAACACTCAACACGCTGTGTGTTACCTCGACGTTTAGAGACTCAGATAAATACTAGGGCTTTCCAGGCCGGCGGTGTTATCAATCACTACCAGCGTTCTCAACAGCTCATCCAAGCTCCAGCAAGCAGCTTTACTGTACCTTGAGCTTGGCAGACCTAGGCACTGGTCGGGGTGGGGTTGATGGAGAAGGAGAAGGAGGAGGAGGATGAGGAGGAGATGGAGCGGGAGGTGGAGGTGAAGATGAAGGGGGAGGAGGAGAAGGAGGAGGAGAGCAGGGTAGAGGAGTAGGGGGAGGTGATGGCTGCATGTGTGAGGATTCCCAGGGCGGAGGAATGGAGGAGCTTGGAGCTAGGGAGCCGGGGGAAACAGACTGCGTTGGCGGGTCCAGATGTCGAGGTGGTGGCGGACTGAGGGGAGACGGGCGGAGGTGGGGGTCGGGTGATGTGGCACGGGGGCGATCGCTTGGTGGAGGAGGAGAGCGAGAGGGGGCAGCAGTGAGGGCATTGATGGCGTCTCTCTCGTCACCATCAAGGAGGCCGGAGGCAACGGAGGCCGAGGAGGGGGTAGGGGCGGAGTGAGGAGGTGCTGGTGGTGGTGGTGGTGGTGGTGGTGGTGGCGGTGGTGGTGGCGGTGGTGGCGGCGGCGTTAGCGGGGGCGACGAACAGAGGTAGAGTGGAGCAAGGGGGTTTAAAGTGGGGGGGCGGACGGCAGCCTATAGGGAAGCAATGACACACATCCATCCTTTGAGTTGAGTCCTGGCGTGGGATCAGGGTTGAGGCAAAGGAGAGTTTCTCCCCACCCCGGAATCATACAGCAGCTAAAACTAACCGGGGGGGACACACATGACATAACTAGCAACGGACACCACACACGATCCACCTCACGCTCCCGTCATGTGCTATCGAGAACCCTCATCACAGCATTTTAAAATCCACAAGTGTACGGCCACACGTCATGCTCTACCTTTTGGCCGGCGTTAGGCAATCTACAGTCGGCTTCTGCGTCACTGCCGCCTCCTTCCTCCTCCTCTTCCTGAATAAAAAGCTCAATGCAGCCCTCTTCCGTGACTGTGGGCAGCCGGCCGGCCTCTACGGGGGGGTCGGCGCCGGGCTTCACAGGCTTTTTCCAACCCACAGCCAGAGGCTCAACAGTAACCTGGCCCTTATGGCCCTCTAGGCGAACGCTGCTCATTGATTGGCCAACGGGCACGGCGGCAGGGGGCCCTGCTTTGAGAGGCCGCACCTCGGGCGAGTCGCGCTTCCCGAGCTTGCCGTGCGATCTCCCGGCGCGAGGGTCGGGCGGCGAGCGCTCGGCCTTGGACCACCTGGGGGGCTTCTCGTCATCGTCGTCGTCACCGTCGTCGATGGTGACGAAATCCAGGATCATGGACAACAACAGTTCGTAAGGGTCGGCGTCCGGCGGCGCCGGGCACGACGGTTCCTGGCCGTGTTCGACTATGCTCAGGTCCGAGTCGCCCCACCACTGGGGAGCCTCTGGGGGCCACGGCTCCGGCTCCAGCTCAGTGCAAAACAACCGGCCCGACCCCGCCTGATAGGACGACGGCTGGGGCCCTCTGCTGTTTTTCATGGAGGAGACGTTTAGAGCAGGTCTGGGGGAGGCGGCAGGAGAGTGTGGAGGAGGAGGAGGAGGAGGAGGAGGAGGAGGATCATGTCCTGGCCAATCCTGATAGGCCAAAGGTTGGGGCACTTGAGTTTTATTAAACAAGGAGACAGATCTGGGTGAGGAAGGGGAAAATGGAGGAGGAGGAGGAGGAGGAGGAGGAGGTGTGTGCGGTGGTGGTGGCTCAAAAGGCACCAGAGAGTAGTTCAAGTCTGGCATTGCTTGTCTGAACACGGGACTCGAATGGCCAGAGGAGGCTC
>JAOPUA010000121.1:14005320-14016285 GCA_027122455.1 Trisopterus luscus | reverse complement strand
CCCCCCCCCCCCCCCCCCCCCCCCCCCCCCCCCCCCCCGCCGATTCTCTGAAGGATGACATGAACCTCTGATAGCACAACGATATGAGAGCCAAAATGTGGATGTGGATGTTGACCTCAGGAAATCCTGGCATGGAGTAAAGTGGAATGGGTGTCAGCGGTGTATAATCAGTACAAACAATCATTACTTTTTTTATGCGTTTATATAATATCAGATCATGTCTCTTGTGTACTTATGCTACTGTATTAGGTTTGTACACCAATGGTAATTAAATGTACTAATGTAATAAAAGACATGGATAAAATACAGTTTGAACAAATAAATATGTATATGAGTTCATAATATTAATACATAGATATATTTACCGATGTTGATAAAATTTAAACAAAGTATTGGAACATACATTTTTTAAATAACCCCAAATATAATTCCATCAATGTCCATAACAAAAAAGTGTCACCAGAAACGTCTGGCACAGCAAATGGTTGGCAGAGTAGATGAGACAACATGAGAATGGCGATAGATGGCAGATATCCATAGATAGTAAAATCCTGAGAATGTCAACACATTCTCTCAAGGTTAGGATTAGCATATCCTGGCTAGCAGTGCGAATGGGAGCGCGCTGACGCATGTGATGATTACCTCCATATGCTGGCGGGTGGAAACGGCTGGATTATAATCCAGACGCTTTTTAGGAGGCTTGAGGCCCAAGTGGCAGCAGTGAGGCGTATGAGGAGGAGGAGGAAGAGGAGGAAGAGGAGCAGGAGGGTAAGCAGGTAGGTGACGATGAGGTGAAGGAGGATAAGCGGTGGTCATGAGGAGAAACCAAAAAAAAAACAAACATGTGAGAACCAGTTAGAGATGTTTGGTCCAACAGTAACACACCACCCTATGATTCTATGAACACATGAATACTCAAAGGTTAGCACTTACATTTTCCAAACTATGGCTACATTATCGTGTCCCTTTTCATAAATTACTATGTAGTTAACAGCTAGGAGTATAATGGCTAAGGGTGCTCCAATCAGGCAACGATCAAGAGCTCTTTTTCCTTTGTGTAGCATTATTTATTTATTTAACTATTCTTCACAACCTTCTATATTAAGTATTACAATTAGAGCTGAGAAGGTATCATGAATTGCAGCTGACTGGTGAAGCCATTTTAGCAGTGTAGAGAAATTGTCTAGTGTGTTTTGTGGCAACTGATCGGCTCTTCTGATCAGCATTTATAACTGATTGGCTCTTCTGATCAGCATTTCTAGAGATCACCAATCAAACTATTGAAAAGTGACAGATCGCTCAGAGCACCCTTAATAAATGCAATGCAAATATAATTGCAATGCAGGTAATCGTGCACACACAGACGCATACACACCCTTCTCTTCTGTTGTTGTATAAAAATACCACAATACTCAACTGACTCTTCTGTTTCTTGGATAATGTACATAGTCAAATTAACCTACATTACCTGTTAACTTTAAAATAATTAAACTGTGCTAAAGTCCACACACACATACACACACACGGTGCTACAAGCTACGTTATTTACACAAGCACACACAAATGTGCTACATACTAAAAATACACACACACACACACACAAGCATGCAGAGTGTAGGGTGGCAAAGTTTGAGCAGAAGAAGCAGATAAAAGGATAGGCGTGTTGGGTGGAGAGTGCATTCAAGCAGCAGTTGTTTAGTTTTGGTGCAGATCAACTCCAGCACACTGAATCAGGGCAAGTCCTTCAAAAGGTAAAGCCTGCTGTTCTACCTACCCCAGAACTTTTCTGGACATTCTGGTTCTAGTCGTTCCCCCATGGAGTGGGGACAAAGGGCAAGTTTGTCTTCATTTTATAGGCTTATTCAATGAGGTGTAACACTGAGAATATTGAGGGTAGAAATATGACAATACGACAACACTGGTGAATAGTGCTTATCCACATTTCTAGCTGAATATTGAGAAGAAAAGCCCAGGAGTCACTTACTGACACTGTACTCCAGCATGGACACAGAAGAGCTGCCCCCAACACACTCGCTTCATCAGTCAACTTAGGCGAGCAGTCATTTGAATCCAGCAGAGGGCGCTCAAGACTCAATACTCATAAATAGTGAAGCCACAAATCAAAATAGGAGCTTCCCCAGCAGGATTGAAAATAACAAAATGTATTAAAGGTCATTGTGTAGAATTTAGTAGCAACTTGGTTGCAGATTGCAACCATCGGAACCGTACTTTCTCGCCCCTGTCTCGAGTAGCTTCCACGCTGGGCTGTGTGATGGGTGATGAGTGGGTACCAATGTGACATGAAGAGTATCACAGTTAAAGATCCCCTGTGTAGCATTCAGTAGCTTCTAGCGGCGAGGTGGCCGATTGATTGTGATGTACTTGTCCAAGAGAGAGTAAAGCTTCTCGGCCAGAAAGTATACCAGCGTGGTGTGTGTGTGTGTGGGGATGTGGGGAGTCTCTGTCAAGCCATGCGTATGTTCTGGGCTACTGTAGAAAAAAGCCGGTGCAACGTAGCAACCTATACGACCTATTAGGTAATCAAATCAAGGTAATCAAAAACACGATTCCTATGTTCATGGGAATATACCCAAATTAAAACATACTTCTGAATATTATACCCCATCCCTGCCAAAAGTCCATTCCCCTTGATGCCACTTTATTCAACACAGTGCCCCTTTCAAATAACAAGAATAAATCTTCATTAACGATTGGCACGTGGCCAAGAGCCAACAGTTCTGTCTGCTTTTGAAGACACCATCAGGCCATGGGCCCGTAAACAAACAATTTCAAAGAAGAAGAAAAAATATGCATTCCATTTTCTTTCTTCTTGTTTGAACATTCAGTCATTGTTTGCCACGAGACTAAACAACCGAGGAACAGAAAAAATAACACACCCTCTCTCTCAAAAAGACTGAGAAGGGGGGGTGGTTAGGAGAGGCGGGGAGGAGGGGGGTGAGGGGTCACAGCACAACAGTACCTCATGCCCAAGCAACTACAGTCGCACTCCTTTCTACTGGTGCAAAACACAAAATAAAGAAGATCAAAACACATGTGGGTGGGTGAAGATAGACAGTGTACACCTAGGTCGAGTGTGGTTCAGAGAGAGAGAGAGAGAGAGAGAGAGAGACAGAGAGAGAGAGAGAGAGAGAGAGAGAGCTAGAAAGTGGGAGGGAGAGCTAGGGAGAGAATGAGCGAGAGAGAGAGAGAGAGAGAGAGACACAGAGAGATATGGGGGAGGTGGAGGTCGACTAAAGCCCCCAACTTACCGGTCTCCCAAACTCCAGCTCTGAAAAGAACTTAAACCAAGGCTCGTTCTCTAAATCTATATCATCATAGGTCTGAGGGAGAGGCCGGCCAGCAACATGTTTAGGAGGAGGAAGAACAACCGCAGAGAGAGAGAGAGGGAGAGAGAAAGAGAGACAGACAGAGAGAGAGAGAGGGATGAACTTCATGGTTAAGATCGGACCGGTGATGCTGAGGGTTCGGAGGAGAATGTCAGGATAGGAATGGAAGGCTATCATCAATAATTGGCATGGCTTTGAAACTAATCAACCACAATTTATGATTGACGGTCCAACGATGAATTGAAGCAGGGGAATTACAAGAATAGTTGCTGCAGCTGCCAGTTACATCACACTGGCTGCCCATGGAGATTGTACATTAATGAGGATAATGAGCAATGCTTCCAGAGAGGGCTTTGTTTAGTCTCATCCCTGTGGCCTGGCAGCTTCACCAACTCCACCTCAGCGGTAAGAAAGATGATCTGAGAAAATACACACCGGATCTTGCAAACATTTCTTGCTTGGTTTTGTAGCTAGCGTACCAACACAAATTCCTCGCGTGTTAATTCCTTCTGTGTGACCTTACTCGGCCAACGAACACATTCCGATTGGACTGGCACCTACTGGCACCGCAATTATACATTTCATTTCATGACCTTTTTTTTTTATATCATACAATTAATGCATTACACAGGCATGTTTAATTATCACAGGTTTAACCGACTTGGCTGTAATATCTGTTATTTTCAGAAACATCTTCGTTTACCAGACGTTGTGGCACTAAACGCTTACAGCAACTCCCACTGTGTAGCTGCGGGGCTTGTTTGTCTAGCTGCTCTCAGTGTGTTTTACTGCTAGCTTGGACGGGCACCCAGAATCAGTGAGTCACCAGTGGCCCACAGGCTACAGCAGCTAGCAGGGTTTCTGATTGTTACTGGGCCATTACACTTGACTTGCAAAGCAGAGAACTTAAGCTCAGAGACACGGATGATTCACGGTTGATAAACTAAGGGGGCTTTGTGTTGAGATGTGTGCGGAAAGCAACCGGTACATTTAAATGTAGGGAAATTCCCGGAGATGATTGGTTAACTTCTGATCTCTGATGGACATTAAGTGGTATCTCACCGGTCGCTGGATGTGCATTAAGAGTGGACATATAGCGCGTCGGTTTTAAGTGATGCACTATAGTCCCTGTTCTACCAGGCATTTGCTACACATTATTACCTGCACATGAAGAAAATGGGCCAAATAACGCACCCACACAGAGAGATCCACGTTTACTGCCATTTGGCTAAAAGCCATTTTCCCTTCGCAGGAGATTTACATAGCAGAAAAATAAGATAAATGGCTTATTAATTTAACCACTTTGCAACACTGTCATCTCTGCCTGTGTCAGTGCCAGCTCCTTCCTAGCACCTAATCAAACTTGAAAACACCTCCGCATAATTTTTTACTACAATGGTTTGTATTCAAGGATAATGTTATGCGTCATAGATGTCTAGAAGGTGTCTCACAGTGGGTCTGAATCAAAACATAAATGTGTAAACTAAACATGATTCGTTTCTGCATTTTCAGTAAATCAATATGAGATACTTGTACGTTTACTTATAGTTTAAATCAAGAAGGGATAAATAAAATGGACTTGTGATTTTATGGACAGTAAATTGCTTGAGAAAAGGGTAGGGGAAATAAGAAAAAAATAAAGGCGATTCCAGAACAATGATCCCAACAGAAAGGTGTACAGGAGGAGCTCGGGACAACAAGGATTACTGTGATGCTCCTCCTTTACACCTCTCTGTATTGAGTAAAGGAGGAGCTGTGATGTACAGGAGGGATAAGGGGATGTGTCTCTGGACATCACAGTGTTACAATACTCACTGGTCTCTCCTGCGCCAATATGGAGGACTTCCCAGGCTCATACTCAAATATGCTCTTGGGCTCTGCCCTGTACTTCCTGGTATCCACCTTCCTGTCCGGGGGCCCCCACTGGTTCCTAGGGGACAGCATGGACCACAATGTAAAGACAAAGCTTGTGTGACCTACAGACATATGGTAAGACAAATCTTACATGACAGATAGAAATGTTAGGCAAATAGGCAGCCATTCAGAGAGACATACAAACAGACAGGTAGGCAGACGGACAGACAGACAGATAAATATAGACCCACAGACTTCAAAGCAAGGCGCGTCACAAGGTTCAGAGATGGACTGTTTTGGGGTTGGTTTCGCCATGTCAACCCAACACACACACAGCGGCCCTTACATGTCGTGGGACTCCTTCTCCCGGTCGCTGTCCCGGGTCCTCAGCTGGAGGAGGGAGGGCATGGGTGGGGGCGGTGGGGGAGGCGCGAGGGACGGAGGGGGCTCCCGGGGGCCCAGGGTCACCGGCTCACCCGAGGGGCTCTTGGCCAGGGGCCTGTAGGTGTGGGTCCTGGGGGGAGGGTGGGCCATGGTGGGGTCCGTGGACATGCTGTAGGCGTCTGTGACCGACGGGATGAGGTATGATTAGTGTTTGACAGCAGACGGTTTGGAGATGAGGAGAGATGGAGACTTCAACCAGAGATTGAAGTCTCCACATCGTTACGGCCTCATATCGTTTACCCGATGGTGCAAAACACACAGGCACACGTTTCAGGGAAATGTTTAGGGTTGTACCGTTGTTGATCAAGGCGTACGTGGCGTTGTAGGTATCTGAATAATCGTCGTCTGTGGAAGGAAGAGACAGCAGCTGTCAATATATTGACATAAAAAGACCTCTGAATATACACACGCTCACACCACAAGGCTCCACGCACATCTACTGGGCTCACTTCTGTTCATGGCACAGTGCGATTTAAGCCGGGATTTTCACAGTTCTGACTGACATTTACACCCTTCAAATACGTTTTAGAAAAATGCCCAACACGTGATGAATAATCACTGACATTTATTGTTTGCCCACTTACAAAAGGCCCTCAAGTAATCCAAATATGACGGAAAAACAAGGTTGCTGTCCTTCTATTGGTTTACAAGCGCTTTAAGCAGAACATAACTCATAACATAGATACGATTCTGCTACAACAAGGAAACTATTTAGAGACCAATTAAGAAAGTATCAATGCTTTGTATTAAGCTCTTTAACGAGGTATACACAAACTAAATAAACACACACAGTCGGTAAGTAGGCGTGTGCGTGCGTATGTTTGCAGACAAGTATGAATCAAAAATGTGTGAGCGCATCGGTGCACTAGCGTGACAGCGACAGGACAAACAATTGACGATGTGATTAAGTGAAGCCTAAAGGAATACCGCAGGGTTCCCAGGCCACCTCACTATCAATTAAACACGTTATCACCCAAACCCGCCGCCTCTGTATCTCAGTGTCTCTCTCCCTCCTATTCAATTCTCTCTCTCTCGCTCTCTCTCTCTCTCTCTCTCTCTCTCTCGCTCTCTCTCTCTCTCTCAGCATAATGAGTTTTGGCACTAATGTACCTCTTCTCCTAACGAGAGCTGGCACACACACACACACACACACACACACACACACACACACACACATCAAACGATAATACAACATGTGGTTACTCTTGTCCAAACATACATTGAGTGCATACAGCGCATACTTAAACGCACATGTGGTGCATAACCCCCCCCCCCCTATGAGCCCATGGCCTATAGAGCTGAATAGGAATGGCTCCTCCTCTGTGCTACACACACAACCACTCCGTCCTACCTGCTTTGTGGACCATGTGGATCTGCTTGAACATGGTCTTGTACCAGTCCTTGGGCCGGTCCACTGTCTGTAGGGAGACAAAGACATGGTCACGTGACTTTCTGTTTGACATCGTGTTGTCAGTCCGATAACGGGACACCCCAGAGCAGATTTTCACTTGGACAACAGGTCAATGATTAGATATTAGTTACTAATATTAGTTACTCTCATCTATAACATTATTGGTGTTTCGACTTAATCAGCTGAAATGCTAACATTCTTCTGCGGTGCTTTGAGCATACTGTTTTGGGGTTTCACCATCTGGTAGATGGTTGTATTATGTCGTCAATGTTGGATTTGTAACACATTGTTTGTGAGCTGTTAAAAGGCAGAGGAGTCCCATTATTGAAAAATAATGCCAACCCATGGATCTTTATTGGCCAATCAGGATCGACCACCATACAATACTGTTGTACGAAGGGGAAGTTAATCTGTTGGCAGTGGGAGGACATCGGACACAGTTCCCGCTCTACTGGAAGAAAAGGGAGGCATTTAAAGAGCAGAGAAAGGCAGTCTGCATGACCAGTGTGGCCCCAGATGGCACTGGGCTGGCCGGCAGGAACAACCAATTACTGCAGCGCTCGCTATGGTTACCCACTAGAGAGGCCGCAAAAATGCTAACTCTGACACTGAGCATCTGTGTGTGTTGTCTTCCTGGCAACTTTTAATTTACCAAATTCTTTCTCTGGCTTCTACTGCCCCGCCTGATGGTTTTGTCTTGACACTTTTCAATACCCAGTTTTAGAAACTGCTCCTTAGGGGATGGTTAAGCAATTTTAGGAGTCAACATAGAGGCAACATAGAGGTCACTCACACACACCCGCACACACTCTCACACACACACACATGAATGTGTGTGTGCATTATACACCCACTTGGGGCATGTGCACACACACACACACACACACACACACACACACACACACACACACACACACACACAGAGGAATGAGGGACATACTCTACCATTGTAGCAAAGACCATGCATGGGCTGCTAATCACAACAAGCCCACAAAAGGAGTGGGAAGGAAGGAACAAGGGGGGGATAAAGTACATGAAAAGAGAGGGAAAGCCACTGAGAGGGCGAAGTGAAGAGAAAAAGGCTTTTTTATGCAACGGTCCAAAGCCGTCGACGGCGGACCATAATCCCCTTCTCCTGGGTCTGCTCACATATCAGAGGAAGGGGAAGACTGGGTCTAATGAGCCAAACACTCAGATACTCCACATTCCTGCCCAAGCCTCCACACGGCACCTACGCCCACCTGCTCCACCTTAGATGAGTCCATAATGACGCATCATCATCTCCCACACCAAGAGGAGTAGATAAGGGGCCCCAACTACCGCCCGACCTACGCAACCAGGAGTCCCCCACCCAATGCAGTGTATGTCGGGGCCGGGCCTCATGTCCACCATGGTCCCCACCCAGAGCAGTATGTTGGTGCCTCACCGTGCGTATTGCGATGGGGATGCCCGACTCGTCCACGGGGCCGATGCCCTCGTAGTGGGGGGCCTTGATGAGGGACACCTTCCTCTCCTCCTCAGAGAAGCGCGCAATGGGCAGCGTACTGTAGAGGCCGCTGGAGTGGCCGGACACTGCCGTCTCCCTGGTGTAACACTCACTGCCCTCTGTGGCACCGCAGGCGCACACAGGCACACACACACACACACACACACACACACACACACGTGTACTCACATACACACACACACATGAACACACACACACGCACCCACGCACACATGCACATACACACACACACGTGACATTAATATTTGCACAATGTGCACAAATACAGGGCCACCCAACAACGTTTTATGCCTAAGAGTGTGTAGTGTAGCCCTGTGTGAATACGTGTAATCTCTGATTGGACTTGCTTGTTTTTTCTTTCGAGATATGAAGTCAAATGTGAGGCCTTGTGCCTCACTCCTGTGTTAGGATCCACACACATGCTCTCAAAGTAACGAGAATCCTTTATGAAGATGTATTCAGGTGCATGCCCATTGTGTTCTCCACAACTGCAACGCTTAGCCATTAGATAAGAGGACTTCAACATTCATTGAGTCCAACACAGTATTTACAGAAGTTGGGAGTCCAACACAGTCCAATACTTGTTTGATTGTGTACAATCATACTCGACGTTACTCTGCTGTCGCACATGGTGTTGTGGATAACAGATACTGGAACCAAACAACACAATCCCATCAGGGTGTGGTCAGCCTAAACAAAGCCAAAAGAGCCAACAATGAGGACGTTGAATGCGTGTGTGTCGGTGCGTGCCTTCACCTGAACTCCTGCTCTGCCTGTGGAGCCCCATGTGGAGGGAGGCTGGGGGAGGAGGGTAGGCAGCAGGAGAGAGGGGCCTCTGGGGGGGGCCTGTGCTTCCATTCATGGCCTGAGAGAGGACCTGGCCCTGGGGGGGGTCACGAGAACCATCACAGACAATCAGGTGTATTGTAGGGACAGGCAGGTTTAGGGTTACATTCACTGTACAGTTGATCATGTGATAGGAAAAAGATCCAGGTCCTTTAGAGTTTGTTAGGTAAAAAACATAGGGAAAGGAAATCAAAGTTAATAGGTTAGAGATGGAACAGTAGAGAAGAAATACAGACACGGTCAGGAGAAGTGATATAGTGCGTCATTAGAGGTTAGAAAGTAATGCTGAATCTGGAAAGATTGAACATGAGATGAGTACAGTGTGATATCAGGTTAAGGGGAGGCAGAAAGTGAAAGACCGTATGTTCCAACACAAAAGTAGAAGCCAGCGTCAGCATCACCCAGACAGTCATTAAGAGAATCATAAAACATCTCGTTAAAGTGAGATGTTTTTTGATTCGTGTAGGGGGATGAGCGTCTTCCCAGGGTAAATAACTAGGCAACTCGGGCAACTGACGGTGGTATTGCTAACAGTATAATCAAACAACAGAAAACACAAGAGGCAGACAAAAGATTTCCCATTTTAAAAGACAAAGAAGAGGAGAGGAGAGAGAAGAGGGGGGGAATTCAAAGGGAAACTTAATAGTCCATTACGCCGACAATAGGAGGGAAAAAAGACATTGTGAAACACATTTTGTTGACAAGGGACCTCAGTGGCATGAAGCTGCAAGTAGGTTAGAGCTGACAGTTAGTGTAGGGTAAACAACCGGTAGAGACACCACCTTTCGGGAAGGGGGTAGGCTGGGGGAGCGGGCGTCATTGGCAGTTAGTTCAGGGTAAACAACCGGCAGTGACACAACCTTTCGGGAAGGAAGTAGGGGTGTGGGAGCGGTAGAGGGTGGCGAGCTCTAACCACGCAGCAGGAGGGTAACGGCGGCGTATTTGGGGGGGGCGCGGCGGACAGGGGGTGGCGGTGGTGACCTGGGTTACGGCAGGTGATCATAATTACATTAGCCACAGCGGGAACCACAGCGCGGGCGGTGGTGGCGGTTAGCGTGTCGTCCGCGGCGACGGAGGCGGCGGCAGCGGCGGAGCTGACGGTGGAGATCATGTAGGCAGACAGGTGGCTGAGGGTGGAGGAGGAGGGTGTGGGGGAGACGCTGGGGCTGTCCAGGCCACAGATCTGCAGCTCCTCCAGCAGACCCGGCGTGGACGCGGACGAGTACTGGCTGAGGGCCGACACCGTCACCGGGGAGACCGACGGGGACGGGTAGCGGCCGCCGCCAGCACCGCCACCGGCGCCTCCGACACCACCCACTCCTCCGTAGCTAACGGCGGCAGGAGTAGGAGCTAGCGTGGTGCAGGAGAGGAGGGGGATGGTGCTGCCGGCCCGGGACGGCGTGTACGGCATGGGGGAGAGTGCTATGGGGAAGAGCAGGCCTGTTGGGTGATGGAGGGAGTCGGAGCTGTGGCTGTGGTAGGGGGGGCGCCATGCCGCTGGAAGATCCCAGCGTGCTGAAGAAGGTGCGCTTCTCCGGCGGATGGTTCTCCGCGTT
>JAOPUA010000121.1:13874039-13885813 GCA_027122455.1 Trisopterus luscus | reverse complement strand
CCCCCCCCCCCCCCCCCCCCCCCCCCCCCCCCCCCCCCCCCCCCCCCCCCCCGCCCGCCGCGCGCGCCCGCCCGCGCGCGCCCGGGGCGCCGGCCCCCCCGCGGGGGGTAGTCCTGTGCTTCGCTCGCCTCAAAAATGCATGCCTGGCCCAGGCCCAACCACTACATGCGCTTTTAAACAGTAAGAACAACATAAGCTGCTCTCACCCAGTGCCATCAGCATCATCAGCAGATTTATTTTTCCAGGAGGTATTTTTGTGGGAAATGGAAATCCAAACATAGTTATGCAGTTTGCATTTGAGGGCCAAGTGCGGACGTCAGACCTTTGTTCTGATCTGGCACATTCAATCACAAAAGTGGCATTGAAAAGTAAAAGTAAACGACGCCATGGTCATTTGGATACAGAATCTATTGAAGAGGCTTAATGATTGTAGGCAGTCTTTCCACAAACCACAAGTTGACAGGTGTTTCGTCCTTCTTTCATCATCTTATTTGGCTCTATTTAATAACAGTGCTGGCGTCTGAGAGAACTTCCTATTGTACACTTCAGTCCTGCCCATCCCTCCGTGCTATTGTTTATCTCATTAGCTGATATTTAGCAAGCTTTGTCGGTGATGATATTTTTTTTTGGCGGCAAATAAATGGCTAATCATGGCAAACAAAACTACAAATCCAGGGTAGTGGAGTGACATCAGAGTGGAGCGGTGAGAAGGGATGGGTGTAAACATAACTTGATGTGACAGCTGGAAGACAATGAGTCACACATCGCCGCCACTGATGTCTCCCAGGCCACAAAGTCACCCTGCTGGAAAGCAATTCAAGGATTCTCTTCAGATCTCGTCTCTCAGATCTTTCACAGCTCTTATTTTATTCACAATTGATTCATTAGGTTTATGGATAGAGCATGGTGGGATTTAAGGCACATTGGGATCAAGGACGTCAAGATCTGAGGCCAATCTAGGGTCTTATTTGAAGCCTTCTATTTATCTTGTAGTGTCAATTATTTATTGAACTGTTCTGAACAATCGTTTGGTTCTTTTGAATGTGGTATGTGTCTTCATCAGTGGTTCTCAAACTATTTTTACATATGTACCCCTACACAAGATATTCTTACCGCCAAGTACCCCTATCACCAGTAGGCCTACAAAGCCATTTTACTCAGGAAATATTTTTTTATGAACGTATTAGAATAATGTGAACGTTATTTGGTGTAAACACAAAACATTAAACGCGTACTGCAAATACTTAAGAAATCAAGTTGCGCCTTTTCCACGATGAAGAGATACTGGTAGACAGTGGAGTGTGTGTGGATATGGGTAGTTTAAGGCCACCTTGTGTGGCACATTTCATGAACAACATCAGTCATTATAACCCTTAAACACAACGGTAAGAGAATTAAAAAAGTTGCCATGGGTTGTAACGGATGGAATAACATGTCCCCCCCTCCGACCTAGAACTCAGTCCAAAAATTCTTTGTAGTAGAGTATCTCATAGAGTATCTCATAGTGTTCCAATTTGAGCTTAATACGGGGGTGTACTGACACTTTACGTATTCAAATTAAGGTGTAATTCAAGATGTATGCGTCATAAAATTTACAAAAATTGAAAATGTTGATTTATTGGTGGGCAATATGTGAAACATAATAAACCGAAGGGTGAAGCCAGTCGGCTTAATATCTTTAGCGAATATGACAGTTAAAGATCATTGTGAACGACAGGTGAAGATATTAGCCTTGAATCTTTTGACTGGGAGTGACACAACCCTCCCCACTAGACTCCGCTGCCTTCTACCTCCTGCAGGACAGAACACCAAATGTGTTCTCCCGGGCTTCCCTGTACTGCAACATGTGATTTCTTTACGGGGTATGAAAGGAGAGCACTCATCCGCACCATAGCCACACAGGCGGTGGGTGAGAGCTCAAAGACACAAGTGTGTAACGTCTTGTCTCTCTCACAGATCTTCATAACATGGCCCAGATTCGCATCAACCTGAAGCGCTCCAATTGTTAGACCGTCTGGAATGGGATGTTGTCGTTTACCCAGTTTGCTGAGCACGCTGGTCCAGTGAGAAGGAGGTTCAGCCGCCGCTCGAGAGATTCTGGGTTTGAATCCTAATCGCGTAGTGTAGGCAATAGGCATCGGTGCTCCTCATTAATGCCCTTGTGCATTCATGTGCGGTAAGTCACTTCGGATAAGAGCGTCTGCTCAATAACTGGATATTCATAGTGATAGTAGTTACATCAATGGAAAGAGGTACAGAAAGAGGAATACATTAGTGGAGGCTCCTTGGCCTCCATAATGTGCAAGCTTCTACTTAATTAATTTAGAGCAGGCCAAAGACTTGCTAACGTCACCCTCAAGGGTATCACAACAGTGGTTGAAGAATAAGGTGGGGAGAGTCTAACAATCCCTCACCAGACACCAGCAGGAGTCAAGACCTCAAGCCTGGGGATAACTCCCACCTCATGCCTGCTTGTATGCCCGCGAGACATCAACCACACCCATATGTAAAAACAAACCATAAATAAACAGATACATAATTAAAGTGACACTTTCGCATCCTTACTGTACGCATGTTTTACGCATGGTTCCCCTTGGACGAGCATGGAGGAGTCTTATTGACCCCTCTATCCCTAGCCAGCCATGTGTGTCATCCCCCTCCCTCCTGCCAGGCAGAAAATGTTTGCACTGTAAAAATATTGAAGGCAAAGAAAACGCACAAAAAGAGACAAGGAGGAGTAGTATTGCAAATGTGCAAATATTGTTTGGTGTGATATTGGAATAATAGATTTTCCAACTGTTCTTACTGATTACGTAACATTTCATTTGTGTGTTTGGTTGGTGTGATTCAATTGGGTTGGAACAGTGACTCATTGTTTTTGATTCGTTTTTTTAATTGGTCCTTTTAATGTTTTTGCTATTACGGAGGACTGGGGGGATGTGTTGGGAAACATTGCTCACTGATATGTGGAGAATGGAGCAGACACGTTTCGATTTTTTCCAAAACAAACCCTTAACAGGGGCTACTCAAGGAAATCACATGGCACCAATCGACCCGTGGAGCTCAAGACAGTGGCTGGTGGTGGAGAAGTGCAACGGACTGATATGCATTAGCCTGGAGTGAGAATGTTTTCATGACCGGATACAACCATGAGACACTGAACTTCATTGTCCTAATTTCAGAAGTGTGTTCACCGCCACTGGGAATTGAAGTGGCAGGTCCACTTCCACTGTGTGCTCTCTTAAACTAGGCTGTGCTGCAATACATTCAGACAAGTGGCTTGTCTGAATGTACAAACCACTTGTACTTTCAGAGAGACTCTTGAAAACTATAAAGGATGTGCTTTTATTCAATTGTTTGCACTGGTCCAAATTGTTCAAATCATTCCTGGGGTTGTTTTTGTAAACAACCGTCGTGTAACCGTGATCGGCAAGATGGCGTACTCAAGACTGCACCGGGGTCAAGGGTCTAGTTCAAATAACATAAAGTTAATAAGGTTTATAACAGTCATTCGTGTGGTGCTGACTACAGTGAGGAAGCACCTTGTTGAGCACACCTTGTTTCTCCCTCTATCATTGCCAAGAGCAGCCTGACACTGCTTGCTTGCAGGAGGCCCGAAGAGAGCGCTCTGATTAACTAGCTGATTAGTCCGTAGGCGAGGTAAGAACTAGCGCTTCACACCTCAGCTAGCGGCCTCCCACGGGCGAATGTCCAAGGACGCGTGCGTTAGATGATGCCTTGATTACACGCTTTACCCATTTCAGTCACTCATTCTGAATTGTGTCACGTATTAAACAAACAAAGATAATTGATGTGGTTTTGTATTCTGGTTTGCCAAATAGAAAAAAAAAACAGCCGAAAACAACAAACAAATAGAGGCTGTGCTCAACTCTGAGCTTGGCTCGGCCCTAACTAGGTTCTCTTTTCCCTGTCTGACTGGAGAAGACATGAAAAATGCGAGGGAACTATCTTCAGAATAAGATGGTGCCCTGTTCTTTCTCTGCTTATCCTGCTTTGTTTATTTTGTTCTCGTGAAGATCAAGGAGAAAGGGATGCACTTGCCGTGGAGACAAGACCTGTCTCCACAGCATTCCTGCCATCGCACCCTGCTGTTCTAATTCCAATCTATCATTTCCATCACAACCACCTTCACCACCACAGCAGCGGACACATCCATCTCTGAACCATTATTTATTATTACTATGTCCCAAGAGACACGTGTATGCATATATTTTGATATACTTGATATTCTATTGAACTTACTGTAATTGCCTTATCATTGTTGAAGCATAAGGACCATCACAGGAAGTGATGGAAACAACATCTGATGCACAATGTCTACAGAGGAAATGCATTAGTTCTCCCTTTCACAGTCCACTTCCAACATTGGTCCAAAACTAATATTAACAACAGCAATTAATATTTTGCAACGGAAAATCTGGTTGAAATTGAATGACACCCATCTTATATCTGCAGTAAACGCTTTAATCTCTTAAACCTGTAACAACAACAGCTAGAAAGAAAAGAGACAAGTAGCCAAGTCCAAACAGCCAAGAAAAACTGCATCAGCATTATTAGAAAACACACACACACATAAACACACAGGTTCCCCAACCCCAACCACAAACCACGTCGACCCAAAGAACCACAAATGAAAACAAGCAGAAAATGGATCTAGACTAACAATCTTATTATACAAATTCCAGATTACATCTGACGTTTTGACAGGGCAGCTTGTCAGCAGGCACGCTGCACGCACCCCAGTGATATGCCACAGATGTTTGGGCCAATCACACGCTGGCTGACTGACTGACTGACTGACTGACTGACTGACGCGTATGCCATTGTCAAACTTGTCAGACACTGATGCCTTGACACAGTGACATCACCTTTGGGGTTCTCCCACGCTTAACCCTGCTGATTAAAACACGCAAAGAGATGTTCCATTTCATGTAACTATGTCTCTCTCTCTCTCGCTCCTTGCCCTTCTCACTCTCTGTTTCTCTCTCTCGCTCTTTCCCTTTCTCTTTCTCTCTTTCCCCCTCACTTTCTCTCTCTCTCTATCCTCCCCCCTCTATTGCTCTCTCTCCCGCCTCCCCCCTTTATTTCTCTATCTCTCACCTCTCTTTATCTGTCCCATTCTCTCTCTCTCTCTCCCCCCTTTACCCTCTCTTTCAACCACTCACTTGCTCTCGTGCATATTCTACAGGGAGACTGAGGGATATTAAAAGCATCAGTATATTCCACTGTAAGGGAATTAACTATATTAGATCGGGCAGGAGAGTGCAGTGACAAGGGCGGTTTCAGTCCCAGCTGAATGGCACTGGGACTCAAGGCCGGATGTCTGCTGTCTGTCAACCAGACCAGAACGGTTAGGTAGCCTCGAGCAAGAGGCCCGACCCCCTACCTAATGATCTGTATCTGAATTAGCTGCAAGTCGCCTTGGGTCATAGCTTCCTCAAGATAGGGAAATTCTTCATTCAAAACTGTACTCTCCTTCTATGGGAACATATAGCACATGTTTAATGAATGTATACAGGCTTGTAGTGTCAAAGGTTCCCACAACAGACAGTGGGCAGGATTTTATTGTAGGTTCAGAGCTGCCAACTCTCATTTGGGTTAGGTTAGGGTTAGGTTTCGGTAAGGGTTATCCATAACCCTAACCCTAACCCTTGACCCTAACCCTAAAAAATACTTATTTCTATTCGGTGATATCGGATAGGGATTATGGAATACATGTTCTTATATGGGAAGTATTGCCAACTAAAAAGCAAATACTGCCTCAGGCTGGTGTTTTCGGGGGATCTGATCGGCTGGGGTTTTCGAGCGATCGGGCGGCTGGGGTTTTTGAGCGATCGGACTGGCTGGTTTTTTTTCTAGAGATCTAGAGGCTGGGGTTTTCAATAATCGGTTTGGCTGGCGTCGCTCTAAGTCGTTCACTGTGTTTGAGTATTGCGATTTTACCTTAATATGCCTGTTTATCTCTGTTCTCAGTGTTTTGGGTGAGAATTTTTGGGAAAGCATGAGAGCGTAAGGCTGAAGGTCAGAGTGTGTGTGGAGTGCAGGAGGCCATGAAGAAGACAGTGAAGAAGCCATTGGAGGAAACAGTGGAGGAAACAGATGAGGAGGCAGTGAAGGAGACAGTGGAGGAGGCAGTGAAGGATACATTGGAGGAGGCAGTGAAGAAGACAGTGGAGGAGGCAGTGAAGAAGACAGTGGAGGAAACAGTAAAGAGTGGAGGAAGTAGTGGAAAAGACAGTGAAGGAGACAGTGGAGGAGGCAGTGGAGGAGACAGTGGAGGAGGCAGTAGAGGGGGCAGTGGAGGAGACAGAGGAAAAGGGAAAACGCTAAACGATTTTGGTGGAGCAGCCGCCTATGGGTGTACTTTTCAAAGCGGGTGGACAACTTGGTCTCTCTGCCATGGCTGACATCATCCATGGCTAATCCTTATCCCTCCACGATGGTCCTTCCCTCTTCTTTGTTTCCGTTGTTGTTACAGGCCATGTTGTGAAAGTTTCCCTTTAAGAATCATGTACACCCATGTCTAATTGAATATAAGCTTGGTGAATTGGTGCCTGTATCTTCCCATGTTCATGGCCTAAAATTAAATCAAATACATTGCTGTCCGAAGTGTACTAAAATAAGTTATTCTTCATCAGTATGGATGTGGGAAGACATAGTGAGGGACTCCCGGGGGACTTACGATCTTCACAGTACATGTACATCGGCATTTACATCGTAAAACTTGTGGTTAGGGAGAGTAGAGCAAGTGTTAATTTGCTTATTTAACGGATGCCAGTTCCAAGGACCTTCCACTAAATTGCTTGCAGGCTTTTGTTAACAGTGGCGATTCGGCCATTCAACTTAGCTACATGTTTTTAGCAGCGAGGCGATCTACCTAACAAACATGATAAAACATGATCTGTATTCTAGGTATGCAACTGAGTTTGTGGCTGACCCTAATGGACAGTTTTTTGAGAGAGAAGTAAAAGTAAAATAAAATGGCTATGTATCTAGCTATTTATTCTGCACAATGAGCTGTTGTAGCCACATGTTTGGGGCTTTAAACATATCAAGAAGAGTAAGCCGTATCCATTGATGCAATTACACCTTCCCCAATTTTTTTATTGGCTAGTTAATTAAGGAATCATATAGTTTTTTCATTCTTGTAAACTGTTATCATTATTCATGTGGATAGTTTTTAACATATTTCTTATGTTCTTCTCCCTTGTTTCAGGCTAAACCATCGAAACACACTCTTTACTGGACGCTGGGGATGTTTGTTTTCTTCGTGTTTGACATCCATTACACCAAGCAGTGCCTCCCCACCTGGACTTTGTTCAGCATGCCGTGTATAATGGACATGAGTCCTCGTCTTTGAAGTTGTTGAGCACAACAGTTTTTTTGCCAGTACTAAGGCGGTGGGAAAAAAAGGTTTGGACATGGACAAAAATTGTTTGTTCTTTTTTAAATGATGTTGATTGATGATAATAATAATAATAATCTAACTATCCACCATCAATGTGTAGCACCCACTTGGGCGATGCACGGCAGCCGATCAGCGCCAGAACGCTCACCCCATACACTAGCTTGAGGTTCAAGAGTGAGGGAATTTATGAATCGGCCAATTATACAGGGGCATGATTAGGGGGACAGATTGAATGAGCCTGGTAACAGCCCCTGGTTAGCACTAACTGAATGGGAGCTTCAAAAAATGATTTTGTCAGGCTATGAGTGGGGTGGTACATTTGTATTGTTTTTGTTATGATTTCCAAAGCATCCATAGAAAGAGTGGACATTAACAGTGGCCTCATTTTGTACACACTGTTTTGTATGATAATGGTAAATGATTATAAATCGTACAACAATAATTGAAATATGATATGCCTATTGTATTATTTAATATAAAAGTAGTAAGGCAATGAGACAGTAAATAACTCAGTTTATGAGTAATATTCAACCCAGCAATATAGTTTATTTCATTCACGTGGTTGGGTCAAATTAACTGTTTTCTGGGTTAAATGGTAAACCCAGCACTTGGGTCAAACCAACCCATTGCGGTTTGTCCCATAGTAACCTATAGTAAATTGTCTATAGCCAAAAAATGGTTAGGTCAATGGACAAAAAAGGGGACTTTAACATTGACAAAAATGTTTTTTTATTAATTTATGCTTCAAATTCAGAAATTTGCACCCATTGGAAATCGGATCTTAATGTTTTTTGTTTTTTTTGCACAAACTTCTGAATGCCCTGCACTGCAGAAGCATTTGTGAGCTGATGCCATGTTTGCAGTCATCTGATGGTGTCAAAGGAATTGACTTTGTCTAACATGTTGTATGGTTATGGCTAATAGAAGAGGATTTTCAGCTGTTAATAAATAAGGTTTTCAACGTGTGGAAAAAATTATAACACATATGCACACATATGTTAACACAAACATGGACATGTTAGAAATACTTGTTAATAGAAATAATTAAAGGGAAATTTCAATTTCAATTTTTTCAAAGATAGATACACAAAGTTCTTGAGAAAGCGTGTTGCCTTGTTTAGTCTCTCATTCACACCCACACACACACACACACACACAAACACGCACGCACACACACACACACACACACACACACTGAGTCCACTACTCAACATTCTACTTATGTAACAGCGGGGCTACAACTGTGATGTGCACATCATCACTATTAAAAGACCAGAATCGAGGGCAGCTATTGCAGTTGGATGTCTGTTTTATCAAATGGAGGGATTATCATAAACCGATGACGCTGAAAAGCCCAGGAAGGCGCAATAATGATATCTCAGTGCATAACCATGTTGAGAGATAGGCTACATTAAAAAAAAATGTGTGAAACTATGCATTTGCCTGATTTCATTTTCAAGTTTACGATGGATTTCGAGGATATCGGAGACGACAGCTAGACTTTGTATTTATCACATCTTTCTACTCGGGGCTTTGCAGGCGAGGCAGCTATGACGCGTCATCAGCCAGCAGTCACTTTGAGTTTAGTGTGAGAATGTCAGGAGCGGCGAGACGGACGCGGGCTTATAAACCCAACTGGGCTTTCAGTCCTGCGCACTGTTTCAGCCCTAGACTGTTAATCACGACTAGCCTCATCTCTGTAGTAGACCAAATCCAAAAAAGCTACAGTCACGCTGAAATGACGCGGAACAAGTTGAATGCGTCCTCCTCACTGATCCAGCAGAGACATTGATCTAATTCCAGCTATTAACCCAGAATAGTAGCAATTGATCAAACCATAGAGAAGCCATGGGGAGCGTAGCAATTCAATAATAAAAGGGAAATAATTGTGCCACAATACATCGAATTGAAAACCGATGACTATCAACCTGTCTTGGAATGTTGCTATGTCAAATTTTAGATGATGGAATACATTTTTGCGTTACAGTGAGATTAATAAAAGTCCCCATGTTTTGGTTCTCATTATTGTTTTGTTTTAAAACGTCTAGTTCCATTAAATTGCCATGTTGGAGACATTATTGTTGATTTGGCCATTTTAATGGAGTCTAGATAGACACCCGCTATACCTCCAAAAATTGCATTTAACCATGAGATGAGGAACAACACAAATTCCAATGTTGTCCAATATAATTCAACCACATCTCAGTGAAGCATCCTTGGATAGTTAAAGCGCCGCGGATCACCAACGCATACACACATGTGAGTTCCTAAACAAGCCATTTCTCATGAACTACATTTCACATCAAAGAAATATTCCCCAAAGGCAGAAGTTGGTCCGCATGCACCGTGGACGTCAGTCACACTCACCTGCGTTCCGCAGCTTCTTGTTCCGATAAACCGAGAAAATGACCAAAAGGTTGCCCAAGATATCAACTACGATAGTGAATATGAGGAAGCAGCCCAAAGTTGTAGTGACCCACGGTGGGCGATTCAGTGCGTGGCCATTGGGGTCCTGAGAGCTGTTCAGATTAGACCCATTTATAACCATTGTATATATTACGCGGAACTTACGCGGAACTCACTCAGCAAAACTAACAATATGCGCGTGAAAAACCAAAAGAATTATGACATAAACTATATGGTGGGGACACCGGGAATGTGGTCTCCGGCATCGCTCATCTTCCCTTCGTGGACTCCTTGATAACCGCTCCTCCGGTTGGTCTGCGCGAAATAACTTCTGCCTCTTTCTCTGCGTCTTTACCATAAGCGTCTGTACTTTTGCAGAGTGCGTTGGCCATCACTTTGTTTGGTATGTATGGGACATGGAAGCTGCGATTTTCCACCCCTCCAACATGTGATTAAGTACCCGGAGACGAGCAGGTTCTACTCTGGCAAATACTGTCGCTTGGTGGCTGTGACGCGTAAAGGCGCATGGAACAACTAGCCTACCGCGCGTTCTCTCAACGCACGTTTGTTCATTCACTGATTATGCTGAACTTGTGTTACTAGTCATATGTATGTTATTACTAAACGTAATTTACATTATAGGCTGTTAATTTGTGATTTTTCCACTTGTCACTTTGTAGGAAAGAACCTCATGTAAATGTAAGCTTGTTCGATGTGATTCAATTCGAAGAATTTGATAATTCATTAAAATTCACACATTTCCCCAAACAATATCTTCCCTTGTTTAAGTTTCAGAAGAGGACGAGGATGGTCAATTGTAGTTTCAGATTCGACATCTTTTCCCTTTGCAAAACACTGAATTGAGGACTGATTTCTTCAGGACTAGTCTTGATATAAAGACTGGACATTTGGCGATAGTCCCACTCTTAGTTCGTTGGTAAGATAACAAACAATTTGGATGATATTAAAAATAAACACCCTTGCATGTCGAGCTGTGAAGCGATTTTCTTGGATGTTTAAGGAACAATTGAATTGTGATCACAAGCACTCCCTTTAATTTTCATAACCACACAAGCAAGCATGGGTGTCTATATTTTACTATCAATAAAGCAGATACACATTCCTGTTATAACCCTTTCTGGATAATATTTTTGATAACTTAATATTTCTATCCAATATTTTAACGAGATAGCAGTTTTACATATTGCTGCACTTTTTAGATTAACCCTAAACACAAAACATTCAAAGCCATTTATTTGGGATATCATGGAAAATGAAATAACGCCAAATGTCATGACTTTACAAACAAAGCTAAGCTGGAACCTCCTTTCAGGGCACTATTGTGTTTTGCAAAGGGAAAAATTTGAATGTAGAGACTCTAAGTTAACCCCCCCCCCCCCTCCCCTTTCTAGACAATGGATAATGCACTATTGTCAATTAAACACGCTAGCCCGCAGTATCTAGGTCAGCAGTGAAGGAGAAGAAGGGGTGGGCTAACAGAAAGTGACGCCAACAGTACCCCCCCCCCCCATCCCAGCGCACAGATAAACCTTGCTTGGCGTGTTGGGGGTGGGCAGTGTTGTTAGTGAATGTGTGGATGATTTTTTAATTGAGTCAGGTCGTGTCAAAGGTGTGCGTACCAAAATTGGCCTGATGTTTTATGCCTCATCAGTGGTATTGACAGCAGGTACATTCTTGAATGGTTGTATTCATATTGGTGATGTTCACTATGGTGCTGGGCGAGCAGGAGAACCAGCAATCGTATATTTGGCAGATAAAATGAAAGATCATGGTGTTAAGATCCGACGTTTTAAAACAGGTACGCCGCCACGCTTAGATGGCCGCACTATTGATTATCGTTTTTTAGAAGAGCAAAAAGGTGAAGAAACACAGCCCTTTTCTTTCATAGGAGCGGGTGTGCCAAAGCCAGAACAACGGT
>JAOPUA010000121.1:13829284-13844548 GCA_027122455.1 Trisopterus luscus | reverse complement strand
GGGGGGGAAGGGTAATAAATATGATAAAACGATGAGGAGATGATCCATGAGAAGGCAGCGACGACTCGGTAATAAATAAGCGAGTGAGATAAGGACAGAGGAGACGAGGAAAGAGGTTATGAGGTTTCCAAGCGCCTCACCAGTGTCAAGGTCGCTGGCGAGGAGCCGGGCCACGAAGGTGCCCGTCTCCATGTTCTCAAACACGGTGACGGCGTAGGGGTCTGAGGCGAAGCGCGGCGGGTTGTCGTTGGAGTCGTCCACGGCGACGTGGACTTCGGCCTCGCAGTAGCGCCCGCCGCCGTCCAGCGCGCGCACGCGGAACCGGTGCTCGCCCCGCTCCTCGCGGTCCAGCGGCTGGGAGGTCTTCAGCTCGCCTGTGGACGCGGACATGGGGACGGGCGGTTAGGAAATGTACACACACACACATACACACGCACACATGTAAACACACACACGCAGGCGCGCACACACGCAGGCACGTGCACACACACACACAGGCACGTGCACACACACACACACACACACACATGCACACAAATACACACACACACACACACACACACACACACTTCACGAAGGTGGTCTGGGTTCAGGCTCGGTTAAAAAAAGAAAGAGTCCAAAGACATAAGTAGCTCATCTATTCCCTCTAGTTTTGAACAGCAAACTCTTAAAGATGCTATTATTGCACGCTCTCCACCCTCAGTGGAGCAGGTATGACAGAGAGAGACATACACTCCTGAATAATGAAAACATGTAAGTTCATCGACCAAACAGACCGTTGGAGTTGTTACACACCATCACCTCCTTTCTAAATCTAACAACAAAAAAATAACACAACCAAACAACCGAGGGCCTCCAGAAGTGGGGAAGGGAGTCATGAATAAGTAATGGCAGGTGGAGGTGGGGGGATGTGGGAAACGGTGTGGAAGAGGCTTGGCGGCGCAGGGCAGATTGTGTGCGTGTGTCCTGGGATGAACGTCTGCCAACGTAAAGTAACAACCTCACATGACCCTATCCTGATGAGTGTTGGCATGTTCGGGAAGGGGAGCAATGAGAGGAAGAAAATATCCTCTTCTGCGTATTCTCCTTCGCAGCGCCAGTGGTGCTAGCAGCAGTAGTATCACTGCTGCTAGCAGCAGTAGTAGCATTGGTGGCTAGCAGCAGTAGCACTTGTGGCTAGCAGCAGTAGCACTGGTGCTAGCAGCAGTAGCCCTGGTGCTAGCAGCAGCAGTAGCTGTGGTTCTAGCAGCAGTAGCACTGGTAGCCCTGGTTCTAGAAGCAGTAGCGCTGGTGCTAGCAGCAGTAGTGCTGACACAGGGCTTTTAACGCTGCGGCTCTAGCGGAGCCATGCCACAGGGTTTCTTTAACACTTTTCAAATTGTTTTGTTGGCTTTTTTGGGGGGGAAGGGGGGGGTTATGTTGTCGCAAGTAGTAAACTAGCAAATGACTGTGATTGAAAATTTAGTTGGTCCAGCAATGAAGCAATGTAGCCAAAGGGCTGTGATAAGATTAGTAAATTCTAGCAACACAGACGAAAGATCTAGGCTATTGAGAGTATATCTAATAATCATGACACACTCAAAGAATAATAATAATCTTTAATAATTAATGAATTAATTTAAAATAATTTCATTAAATTATTTAAGTTGGGCATCTGTCATGAATGCACTGTGTGATTGATGTCATAACTTCTTGCTAGGAATACTGCTATGTTTACGGTTTTCAGTTCAAAGTCTGGCAATTTTCTAATTTAAAGTGAGAAGAGAAGAGAAAAATAAGTTAAAAATATGCACACACACTCTGAACACTCGCCGAGAAGACATTATTAATGGAAAGGAAAAAACCACCTATACTATGACTTGGCAACTTTTTCCACTGACATTTCCAATTGACCGTGATCCTAAACGGTTTAGTCTGTTATCAAACACACACAGGCACACACATACTCTCTCACACACACACACACACACACAAACACCTGTATCAGCATCAATGGTGAACAACTCTGCACCGGCCCCCTGGAGCTCATAGGAGATTTGAGCGTTTGAGCGAATGTCAGCATCCGTTGCGGAGACCTGCAAGATGAGTCTCCCAGCCGGGGAGTCTTCTGGTACCCTCTCACTGTAGAGAGACTGGGGCAACAGATACAGCAAAATACAGCAGACGTTACACATACGTCAAATTGACTTAACACGTGAACAGCTCTAATGTGTTTAAGGAAGTTCAGCTTTAATATAAGTTAATGGCGCTTGACATCATCTATGAGAAGATAAAATGAAAATAAAATGAAATGGAACGCCATTAAATGCGTTTAAGCCATAATTCAGTCTGCAGCATCACAATGCATTAGCAGTTAAATGCACTCCAAGTGTCTAACAGGTAGCGACGTGCTGGTTAATAGTCTGGGCTCACCTTCTCGCAGACTGGGCTGTTGTCGTTGGCGTCCAGGACCTTGACCTCTACAACTGCCTTGGCAGCGAAAATGCCATCAGTGGCGGTAATGTTTAGCAGGTAATTGTCCTTCTCCTCACGGTCCAAGGGCTTCCTGACAGAGACCTTCCACTCGTTCTGGATGTGCTCGATGGCAAATTGTCCAAGCGGGTCCCCTCCTGCCCGAGTGTAAAGGAAAGGAAAGCGAGACCCGAATTAGAATTATACAACTTTTCATTTTAGTGAATAATTGGGTTTACTCATCCAGCTCGATTCAGGATGAAAATAAACAAGCGCGTCTCAGACTCAAGTCTGAGATCAACTGAGATGTTGTTGTCCGTGCTGGTAACTGTCTGCCATTGGTATGAAATAGAGGTATGAAATCTTTCTGAATCATGTCCCATGGGCCCTTCCTCATCCGGTAGAGTGAATTGCATCTGACTTTTACACTGTGGGGCTTTTTAGCTCATATTCCTGCTGTTGTAACTGGTGAAATCTATTTGATGTTGACATGCACTATCTCTGTACTTCTGAGATAAAATCATTATGCCATTATCCCTTACAATCAATTAAATTGCTTCTCAGAACTTGGTTCTGAGAAGGTTGGTTCCTTTAAACCAGGTTGTGCAAGACCTTTTTGCGTTCGCACCAATTCTGATCGCATGCTTTGATTATTCTCAGCCTCAGACTTGTGAGGGGCGATGAATAAAAGTGTTCGCTGGAGGACTCAATGCCTGTCAATATAATGTAATACAGAGATATCTTAAGGTCTTAGAAGAGTGCAGCGGCACTTTTGCATTACAAAACACCTCCCGTGACCTCTTGTGATCAGATTTGAGCTTTTCCTGTTCACCCAGCATACAAATAACCAAGCGGAACACTCCCATGATGTTGCCGTAGACCATTTTTGGCCGACATCCATGAATTGGCTGATACCGAGAGGCAGGCTGGCAGCCACCAGATGTTTTTGGATGGTTATAAAGTATTACAGCTACATCGACTTACGCTCTCTTTTAGAAATCAAGGATTGCCGGATCAGTGCGTTACACAAAAACGCGGTGCATCATTGATAGTTGACTGAACGGAGCGCCGGCTCTCCATGGCAATAGATAGTATGGAGTCAATTGTGCTGAGGAATGGGATCCAAAATAGATACACACAGCACTAAACATGGTATTTATGATCAGAGCTCAATGCATCTTGAATGCGCCTAGGGATGTACAAGACACGCTAGCCAATGGACTGTGGGGATTTTAACATTGAGTGTGTGTGTGTGTATGTGTGTGTGTGTGTGTGTATGTGTGTGTGTGTGTGTGTGTGTGTGTGTGTGTGTGTGTGTGTTTGATTGACAACTACTAATGAGCACTCGAGGAGAAATGCTTTCAATTAATTTGAAAGTGATACTAGAGGCTGCGTTTCTGTGACATAGAGCTGTGTTGCACCTCAGCAGATTAATACACAGAGAGAAGGATTCTTATTCTTACCGACTGTAAAATGTTCTTCCAAATAATAAAGACCAGATATGATCATATGAGAAGTTCTCTGAACATTGAACATCTGAACATATGAACAATTTCCCCATTAATCCTTGATTATCATCACCAATAGTAAGCAGGCTCCTGATTATTTGAATTCTCTTACAATAATGATATTCCTAATGAGAAAGAAAATGCTTACCAGTAATGAAGTAATTGACTCGGCGATTGATTTCCTCTGAATCAGCGTCTGTGGTGCTCAGAATGGCAATGACTCCACTGGGAGGAGGGTCGTCCTCGCTGACTGTCCCCTTGTAGATCTCTGCCGTGAAGCGGGGCGGGTTGTCGTTCACGTCAGCCACCGTCACCACCACCTTAGCATCGGTGACGTGCTGCACCTTGTCGCCTCTGTCCGTGGCCAGGACGCTGATCGTGTACTTGCTGATCTTCTCGCGGTCCAGTTCCTTCAACGTGGTCAACCATCCCGTTTCGCCGTTGACGGCAAACAGCTCTGCGATCTCCTGGGAGCTCTGCTCAGAGTCCAGGCTGTAGACCACCTGGCCGTTGGCGCCGGTGTCGAGGTCGGTGGCTCGGACTTGGATCACGGACGTGCCGCCTGGGAGGTTCTCCACGATGACGGCCTCGTAAGGGTCCGACTCGAAGACGGGCTTGTTGTCGTTGAGGTCTTTGACTTGAATGTTGATGTGCACTGATGCCACTACCTCGAGGTTCTCGTGTTTGCTCTGGGCCAGCAGGGTCAGCTGATACCATTTGGTGGTCTCGTGGTCAAGGGCCTTCTCCAGCTTCAGGGCCCCACTGTCTGGATCGACCACAAACACCTCATCTCTGTTACTTTCTGGAGTGTTGCCCGTTAGGAGGATGTAAGACACTGGTTGTTCACTCTCTGCTTGAATGACATCAATCTCCGTGCCAATGGGCAAATCTTCAGAAATTGTGAAACGGTAATTTGGTTCCACAAATTTGGGGACCGGCACTTCAGGAGAAACAATCCTAATGTATACTTGGATGACAGACTGCCTGGGTGTATTGCCGGCATCCTTTGCACTGACAAAGAACGCATACAGTTCACCTTCAAGTCCGATCAGGCTCTCTTTAGTAACAATGACCCCGGTGGAAGGGTGTATTTCAAAGTTCTCTTCCACACTTTCAACATCTGATTCGATCGCATAATAGATGTCAGCATTGCTTCCTTCGTCCATGTCTGAGGCAGCGATTCTGGTCACTGAAGTTCCTCTCGGGGCGTCAGATGCAATTGTGGCTTTGTATTCTGCTGCTCTGAACTGTGGGGTGTTATCGTTGACATCGGTCAGGATAACGTTGATAACGCAAAATCCAACTTTTCCACCTCCATCTTGTGCTATTAGAGAGATTGGGATAACTTTTTCGACTGCATTCTCACGGTCAAGGATCTCAAGTGTAAAGATCTCTCCATTTTCACTGACTAAAAACTTGTCTCTTGCAAATTCATTCACAATGTGGTATGTAATCGCCCCATAGATGCCTTCGTCATCATCGGTTGCTTTTGCCTCCATGACCAAGGTTCCAACAGGTGAATTCTCCACAAGCTCGACCACATAGTCCACCTGAGGGAAGGCTGGATTATGAAAGTTTGCACCAATGATTGTCACTTGAACAAACGCTGTGCTTCTAAACACACCATCCGACACAGACACGGTTAGATTGTACAGAGGAAGCATATGTGGTCTTCGGTGGTTTGATATAATGATGGCCCCTGT
Source organism: Trisopterus luscus (assembly GCA_027122455.1). NCBI lineage: Eukaryota > Metazoa > Chordata > Actinopteri > Gadiformes > Gadidae > Trisopterus > Trisopterus luscus. The sequence goes on along the minus strand of JAOPUA010000121.1, from coordinate 13,838,886 downwards.
GTGTTTGTCCATGGCAAAGCTTTGGTCTTCATTTCCAGAGACAATGGAGAATGACAGTTTGTCGGAATCAGAGCTGTCAGTGTCTGATGCCTGGACTTGGGTGATGAAATGACCCCGTGGTGCCAATTCATTGACTGTCACTTCGTAAAGTGTCATGGTGAAGACTGGAGTGTTGTCGTTCAGGTCAATGACATCTATGGCAACTGTGACATCACTTGAGAGGGCTGGAATTCCGCCATCGATGGCACGAACCGTGAATTTGAGGTTTGGGGTTTCCTCATGATCAAGCATTTGGGCGGTCCGGATAATTCCAGTGGTACGATCGATGGTGAAGTAATCGGAACTCTTTCCCTTTTCCTCGACAAGCTGATACGTGATTTCTTGGTTGTTTCCTGTATCCAGATCCTTCGCAACCACCTGCAAAATCGATGAGCCGATGACAGAAGCTTCCGAGATATTGGCATAGTAGGACTTTGATAAAAACTCTGGGGCGTTGTCGTTTATATCCTCCAGTATTATGTCGACAAACACTTCAGAATGTGCTCCGGTAAGAGAGTCTGTGGCCCGCAAACTCAACCTATAGGCTGGATGCGACTCAAAATCTAAAGGTTGGATCACATGCAAAACTCCTGTGTTGAAATCCACGGAAAACTGTTTGAAGGGGTCCCCTTCGGATATAGTGTAAACTATGCGAGGGCCTTCAGAGTCGTTGGCTTGAACATGAACCACGGGTGTATGTTCCGGGATATTCTCAGGGATTTCAACGCTATAGAAAGTCTTCTCAAACACAGGTGTTGCTTTGTCGACTACAGTGATGGGGACTTCTACTTCGGACGAGCGAGCCGGGTCACCACTGTCTTTGGCAACAACAACAACGGAATATGTTTTTAATGACTCTGAGTCCAACTTCATCCTGAGAGAGATCTCTCCCGAGGGGCTGATTTGGAAGTGCTCCTGGTGTTCCTTGAGGTGGAAGTAGACATCGGCATTCTGCCCCAGGTCCTTGTCCACTGCCGTGACCTGGCGGATGGCGTGTCCTACTTCTGCGTCCATTTGGACCAGAGCATGATAGGGCAGGTTCACAAACATGGGTGTGTTGTCGTTCTCATCCTCCACCGAGACGGCGACCAGAACATGTGCCACGTCTTCCGGTTGGTCCTGTCTGGTGACCTCGACTATGATGTCAAAGCTGTTCTGTTCCTCACGGTCAAATGGAATCCCGGTGGTTGAGAGAACCCCGGATGTGTGGCTGACTTGGAACCTTTTGTCTGGGTTTAGAATGGTGTAAAACAAGGGCTCGTTCACCTGGTTCCCCACTGCGGCGATGACAGCAAGAGTTTTCTTCTCGGAAGAGTTCTCTTGAACAAGGGCCTTGTAGGAATCCCTGGTGAATTTCAGTCTGGGCTCTTTGTTTTCCTTGACATTGATTTTCACCGTGGCGGTATTGGCAAACCTACCATCTGAAACCCTTACTTTGAGTTCATACCTGCTTCTCAACTGTGTAACGTTCTGAATGGCGATTACACCGCTGCTTGGATCCATCTTGAATTTGTCGCCAATGTTACCCTCAGAAATGGAAAAGAGGAACTGTGCGTTTGCATCAGAGTCGGTGGCGTTGACCTCGATCACCTCTACACCTTTGTACGTTGGCAGTAGGACACTTGCCTCGTATACTTCTTGGCTGAAGAGTGGCGGGCAGTCATTGACGTTGATGACATTCACAGTCACATTGGCGGCTGCCTCAGAAAACAGACGTGGCATTCCAAGGTCATGCACCTGGACTGTAAAACGGAAAACCTTCCTCTGCTCGTAGTCCAAGGTTGTGATTGTTCGGATAGCACCCGTGCTGGAATCAATGGCAAAGTAATTGAGGGCAAATGGCTCCACGATCTGATAGACAAGCATTGCATTGTGGTCACCATCAGCATCGGAGGCACGGATAACCAACGGAGTGCTCTCAAGGGTCAGAACAACACTGCTGATGCCTGCTGACTCACTGATCATGCCTGTGAACTCCCTTTGGAGGAACAAAGGTGCATTGTCATTCTCATCCTTCAGATGAATTAACATAGTTGTGTTGCTGGCGAGCCCAGCCATGTTTGTGGCTTGTATGATAAGCTTGTATTCAGCCGTGGTTTCGTAGTCCAAAACTCTCTGGATGACAACCACTCCAGAGTTTGGGTTGATGTCAAATGCGTTGTTGATGTTGCCAGCTTTGATCTGATAAAAAACTGATGATTGACTGGTGGCCGTCACCAAGCACACAAAGCTGCCGGGATGGGCCGATTCACTGACCTCTGCTGAAAACTCTTTTTCAGTGAATTTCGGAGCAGCGTTGTCCGATACAGTGACCAAAATGAGCACTGCTGCTGTGGTGGACAGCGGAGATGTTCCTTTATCAGATGCCTTGACAATGAGCTCAAACTTATTCTTCTTGCTGCGGTCAAGTTCCTTGGCTACTGTGATTGTCCCCAGGACTGGATCCATAGCAAATGTGTTTGCAACATTTCCTAAAAAAAAAAAGAAAAAATAATGAATTAATTAGTGTGCACATTATCCAAGTTTCAGACCGGCTTGCTTTGTTTTTCATGTACTGAATACATCTAAGCTGCCTCCAATTGTTGTTCTCAAAGGGCTTAGGCAGAAAAAAACTCTAAATTTAATTTAAATTATACAACAAGCAGTAGTCTTGCGCTATTCAAATTGTCTCAAAGGAACACTACCGCCATTGGCTTGCACCATCTTAACAATCTCAAAAATGTTTGTATCAAACAAAGAACAGGAAAATCACTGAAAATCCCACCCTCGAACAGAGTTTATTGGCATAGACAACAATGGTGGGAACTTATGAAGATGCTCAGTGAACGCCCACGTATTGAGATGTGTTCTGACAAAGCTATCGGCAACCTCCTCCGCTGTGAAGCATTCGTCACCCAGGCTCAGCAGAGGAAGGAATCCTCAAAATAAAATAACTTTTTTTGCTGAAACCTATTTGACAGTTTCTCTGTAAAACCTGTTCTATGCCTTAACCACCAAATTTATATCATCAAAGACATTTACCTGACTCGATGTTGTAGACAATCTCAGCGTTTTGGCCTTGGTCTTTGTCCAGAGCGGTGACCTGAAGCACGGCTGAGCCAATCGCAGCGGACTCAAAGACGCGCCCGGAGTACGGTGCGTCCACGAACCAGGGAGCATTGTCGTTGGTGTCCACCACGTTGATGACCACTCGCACCAGGTTCCTCTTGACTGGGATGTCTTGGTCACGCACCTGGTCATAAGAGTTGTGAATGCACATTTAGCCGAAGAAGAGTCAGGATGAAAAACAGATGGAGAGGCAGACTTGGGGAATGTGATATGTTTAAATGGAGAATATTAAACTGGTATAGTCAAATTTTCCAATTTATCCGGAAAGCTAATTTACACATGCATAGATGTTCTGCATTAGGACTGGGTCCGCAAAGGCCTTTAATCCAAAAATCCAAATCCAAAGAACTAAATCCAAGAATTCCGGTTCCAAATCTGATCAATTAAGTCCATAGATCAAGAAATACTCTTAGTTTTACAACTAAGAAAAAGTTGTAAAACTATATTTTACAACTATTTCTTAAACACTAAAGGAGGATAATGCAGAGAACCACAGAAACAGCTGAGCGATCACAGGAATCAGGACAGAAGTCAAACCCGGTCAACAACACACTGATTCCCTGGTGTCCAGCGTACCATGACGGTGAGGGTGTGCTGGCGCATGGTCTCATGGTCCAGCCCCTCGGCCGTGTACAGGACGCCCGTGCCGGGGTCCAGGCGGAACTTCTTGAGGCTGAAGGGGTCGGTGCTGCTCAGCAGGGTGAAGGTCAGCTTGTTCTTCTCATCCTCGTCGGCGGCGACGATCCTCAGGACCTCTGTGTCGGCCGGCGTGTCCTCAGCCACGCTGACGTTGTAGCGCTGCTGGGAGAACTGGGGCCGGTGGTTGTTGGTGTCGATGACGCGGATCAGCACCTGTTGGGACATCATGCCAGAACATCACGTCAGGGTCTGAGGGAGGACCCGCTCGGGTGCAGCCGTGAGATTAATCCTTCCCACGTTTACAAATGATTGTGAAAATATACAACTGAGATCGAGAAGAACCCTGAACAGAACTAAGAGATGATTAATGAAATCAAAATAAAATAGTTTTCTTTCAAAATACAGTTGTTCACAAGAAAATAAGATAGACCAGACACAACACCAACTGTTGCAAACGCAACCTTCAACCCTCAAATCTCCCACATCATATTTTCAAATGGCAGCATGACCTTAAACACACTCAGATGAGAACTGCTCGGAAATCACAGATAACAGTTAGATACAAGGAGTGTTGTGATGCCAATGAGTTTCTACTAATGATTTTAATTAGTACCATTAAGTAGGAAATGCTGATGCGAGTGTACCAATTTTAGTTTACATTGTGTGAATCAAACGACGACACTCAATATTGGACCACTATAAATGCATGTTTCCAAAGCAAAGCCCACAAAATGCAACGATGCGCTTGCAGAAGGGCATCTTTTCACTTTTTTTTGTTTTTTCGGTCACAGCAAAGAACATCGCGTCCTTTGTGGTGTGAGTCCTGTCCTCAAACTGTAAAAATCCGCCGGGGTCATGTTTTATCAACACCCGGCATTCGTCTAGCACACTTCCGACAGAGGATTATCAAGAGCCGTTGGAATGCCAGCTCCGGGTCCCAAAACTGGCGAGGGGCTCCTACCATGGCCAAACAAGGGGAACAAAGGGATCAGCCAGATTAGACACCTGCATACCAGACACCAGGGGGAGGTGGGTGCACAAATGCCAAGCAGGGGGCTGCTGGAAGAGCGGGTAGAGAGGTATTCGAGTGATGGTTAAACCTATGCCCGCCGGATCCCTCTCTGACGCGAGGGCCGTCCACGGGGTGCTTTTGAAAGGATGTCGAGCCGGTGGTGAGTCCGCTTAAGAGACCGATATAGACTCGGCGCGTCAGGGGGCGATAACATTGACAATCTGTTGTGTGCTGAGATGTTGGCAGTGCCGGCCTGATCTCACAGATGCCATCTCGCATAGTGCCCGCGACTGCATGCTAACCATCAAAGTTGCACGTTGGCCATGTGCCACCAGTCACACGGCGTGACTCTTTTATGTCACTGCGCCGCTGATATAAACCTTCTGCAGAGAGAAGTATTTTTTACTATAACCTCTATTTGAGCAAAATGAGAACCCGGAGGAGGTATGCAAATTTCAAAGTGTGTGTGTGTGTGTGTGGCTGTGTGTGTGTGTGTGTGTGTGTGAGTGAGTGTGTGCGCCTTTCAGTGAGTTTATGCATATCGAGGGACACACTTCACACTCCGAGCTGCCTGTCTTCTTCTCATGTCATGCCAGACATCATACAGTGCAGCATCCCTAAGGCGATGCAATCAACCTCAGTAACCCCAACCCCCTCCTCTTTGATTACGCACATCCAGACACATGGACCCCGTCTCACACGGGTCTTCACGGAGAGAAACCAGGAGGGGGCCCGTGTGTCTCAATCTGGCTTGATTTAGATAACACTTCATGAGTAAAGGAGGAGGCCATTGATAAGGCGGTGAGGGCTGACAGTGTGTTGTCAGCTAACAGAGAGCCTGGCCACAACCTGGACACCGGACTCCTCAGCCAGGCTGGATGGTATGTGGGTCGGGAGCGTAAAGAACCTAAAGCCATCGCCTTTGGGCTGTTTTTTTTCTACGCAACATTCCCCTTCCATAGTCGACCCACAAACACCCTGTGCGCACATGAGCTCGCTCAGTTTCCAAACTCCCCCCACTTCCCTTGCTGAAAGAAGGCTAAGGCACTTCAAAGGAAACATCGTAAAGCTACATGATCCAGGCTGACTGCAGAAAAATTTCCAGTGTAGGGAACCCTTTAGCTTTTGTAGATACCTTCCTCTGGGAGTGCTGCAGACGAGCTAGTTCAAGACCAAGACACTGACTTAATAGAAGGGAGGGGTGGGGGGAATCTGCTGGCAGGAAGGAGGGGGGGAAAAAGTAAAAAGAAGAGAACAAAAGACTGCAAAAGCCAGTTGTCAGATTTTTAAAAGGGGCATTGTATCAGGAACAACAAACACACCAAAAAGGCCACAAACTGATTTCGGAGAGGGCAAACAACATGTGGAAAGCGTTAAGAACATGTAAGTCTGCCAGAGACAGAGAGCCAACGTGATGGAGCCGGTGGGGACAGTTTGTGCTGATTCAAGACGAGAACCAGGGGGTCCAGGGGAGCAGATTGCAACAGAACAGCTTGTGGGTGCTCCTGCGGGGTTGTGGCAGGATGTAGTGGGGCTGGCGACGGCCGGACAGACGCAGGGAGGGCCCCGTGCCCAGGCTGTCTTGTTGGCATGGCTCCTGGTCATGAGGTGCCCATGTTGGAATACCACGTACCCCTTGTGTGGATTAGCTGATACTTTGCGGACACCTTCATCTCACCACAATGGCCTCGTGGCGAGAACAATACGAGTGGCTACAGTGATCAAACCAGCCCCCAGCCCCGACACACAGAAAGGGTCTGCTCCTGGACGGCCCTTGGCACGTCCTAGCTGGATATGTGAAAGATGTCGGGTTATTGTTGAAATTTGGGTGTCAATTTGACAGTTGAAAATGTACTACAAATAATTACATTTGTTCTCAAATTAAATATTCATGAATTATGATATATATTTCTATAGAGAGAGATGTACAATAGCTTTCATTCTGGGTGGATATTTCTAATTGCACCCTCTAGGCAGTGTGTATGGAACACCGCCTTGAGAATCAGGACAAAGCCAGACGGGGATGAATCCTGTGTGCTTTTGTTTCAAAACAATGCCTTAACTAACACCTTGTGTGTTGTCACACAACCTGGACACACGCGCGGGGGAGGGGGTGGGGGGGCTCCAAAGCCCTCGCCCGACACCGACACCATGCGCAGGAGAGGAAGCCCCCTGCCAGGTGGCAGGTTCTAGGCATCGGCAGGACACTGGCACGGTGTGCCCATGCACATTTCTTCCAAAGCAGGATTAGCGGGGCCCAGCACCCTGCACTGCCCCACAGAGGTCCAGTGTTCTTCCTATTTGCGCTTTATATTTTACCATAACAGAATTATCCTAATCTTCACATACTCAGCCAAAAGTATGGAGAGGGTTTCTGAAAATGGAGGTGGCGAGAACAAGAAAGGGAAAGAATGTGAGGGCTAAGGGAGGGAGACGGGAGGGGAGGGGTGGAGGGGGGGGGAGCCAAAGTAGGGAAAATGCATTCCAAAGACTGGAAGTAGGCCACGCCGTCTGGCAGCACGGTGTCCATATGACTTTGATTTGAGGAACAGATAAGTGAAACACTGAGCTTTCACAAGGTACTCCACACGTGAGTCAATCTGAACCTGCCAGCAAATGTTCTCATGAAGAAGTGCTTTCTGGTGGATTGATGGAAAGTACAAAGAAAAGCAAAAAGTATATTTGTCAGCGGGACAAATGTGTTTGCGGTTTCTGCAAAGAGTTTTTTTTTTTATGTGATTCAATTTCATATTTTTTTTTTGGGGGGGGGGGGGGGTTTGCACATGCTTTGAAAATTCCACCGCTAACAAACGCCATTGATCGAGGATTATAATTGAAAACTCTTCATCAATGGGGACAATATGTTGGGAGCAGTCTCCCCAGTAACCTTGAACAGATGATGAAGTGCAATCATCTGCTGAATGGAAAGCAGGGTCTAATTACAGTGGGCCAGATGTTGGAGACTGAGACAGTACCCTCATTGTTTACTGTTAGCCCATGCTACCAGGTGCAAAACAAACCTCACATGTGGATGGCAAACTGCATGCTCCTTAAAGTGGGATTTCCAATCTATTGATAGAAGCAAGGCCTTTCATGAATCTATAATGACAAGGATCACAGGGGAATTGCATCCAAAATTAATGAAAGCGGAAAACCAATCGCTGGATTCAAGTAGCGGCTTTGTGAATGACGGACTTGTATAGCTAATTGGACGCTGTAGAAGCCTTGATCATGATGGACACAGGCGCCGACAGAAGAATGTTTGTTTGAACCCATGTCCATGCCGACGCTAACTACGTTATGTAATTTCCCCGTTATTTGGTGGATAAAAGTTCACGTGGTCAAGAGGTAGTGGTGTGGAAGAGACACTAAAGATGCAAATACATTGACTCGGGCTAACCTTTGAGCATAATTAATTTTGAGTGGGAACATCGACGGAGACAGCGCTATTTACAGCCTTTCTAGGAATATCTGCTACACAAGGGGTGCTCTGCAGGCACCGAGGGGAGGAGAGGGGTCTTCAGTGGCACTGTAAATAGAGGAGGTGAGGGGGGGGGGCCTCTTAACATGTTGAAGATCCTTACTGCAGAGGTGCCGTAAAAAGCGTCACTTAGGGCTCCGTGCTTCTTCGGTGGGGGGCTGGGCAGAGCGGTGCAGCCAGATGATGAAAGCCCTTATTCATAGGGAGTGACAACAAATAGATCCAGTCTAAGGCTACGGCCCTCTGAAGCCGCTCCTTTGAGGAACACGGGGACCAAACAATTTTGAACGCAGGTACCCCCTATGACCCAGTCTACCGTGACAGATGCAGACATCTGAGGAGGAGTTATGTGAGCTATGTGTTCAAAACAGAGATACGCAGGAGACAAAACCAGGGCCTGCATGCCCAAACAATTTTTGATTGCTTGCAGTGAATTCCTGGCGTGAGACAATGCTTTTCATGCAACCCCATGTCCAGGTTTTCCCTTTTCCCCGGGGGATTTATGGTTTTATCCGTGATCAGAAAACAACCGTTGCGATGAGAAAACTCTGTATTGTGCGCTGTAACTCCCTGAGCAAAATGCAAAAAGGCAAGCGTTCAAAATGGTTTTCAACAAGGAGGAGGAGTGGCGGAGAGGAGGAGGAGGCAGACAAAAGGAATGTGCACATCAAAAAAATCTCGGAGCTCGATGGCACCATCCGCCATGCTAGACCTCCTTCAGGAATGAGACAATGGAAGATTGCTGGAGCTCCCCGCCAAAGAAGACAAAAAGAAAAAAATGCTTTGCAGAACCGAGGTGGCAGACAAGGAAAGCATTGTACCACAGTTTTAAGCATGGCAACAAATGTAGAAACGTCCTTCTCCCTCCATTCACATGCAAATCACAGAACAGATTGTAAGAGTACAGGCTGTTAAATGTTTCATGGTGCACTAAAGGAAGAGCTAGAAATAATTGTGATTTTTATTCACTGTCAAGTTCACACATAAAAGAGAAATAAATAGAAGAGGCAACCAGTCCTGGAATAGAAGCTGGCAATACCTTCTCAGACATTAACTTTTACATCTTTTGTCTTTTTCTAGTACACACAGCGTTTTTTACAAAGCTATGTGTGTGGTAATATCAGATTTCATACCCTAACTTTCCATTAACCATTCCTTTCAACAACACTGTCCAGCCCGATGCTGGGGGACAGTCTAGATGCAGCTGTCCACGTTGCGGTGGAGCGGGGGGGGGGGGGGGGGGACCCAAATTACCAGTTAGTTTGGGGCATTTTACCCCGGAACAAAAAAAAGTGGACAGGACCCCCGACCGTTACCAACAGT
>JAOPUA010000121.1:13804229-13815180 GCA_027122455.1 Trisopterus luscus | reverse complement strand
GGGTTTGCTGCCAAACCCTCTACGTTTAGAGCAACAAAGTAGAAAAAAAGGAAATAAACAGAAATCAAACAGACGGGATATAATGGCAAGCTTTCAAAAAAAAGGTAAAACTAACTGTTTCCTCACTCGGTTACTCAGTATTTCAAGGGAAAATTTGGGCTTTCTATGTGTATGCTTAAAGGGATATCTTTGGGTTCAAGCTTTACTGAATTCATTGGCTTTTGATCAATGGATGTATTGATGTTTTGCATTGAACACCTCTGCTCTTTAAGGGGTATGTGTTTAAGTCTCCATACAATTTCATTTAGACCTAAACGTTGCATAGATATGTACACCATTTCCCTTGAATGTATGCACAAATGCACTATTTCAAAAGAGACATACATTTCATCAGAACAGCTTCCAGGGATCACAAAGACAGAGCGGTTGACGTAATGACGGCTCCCAAACCCCCTACTCCAGAGTTCACTCAGCAATAGTCGTGTTTGCATGTGAAGCACTAAATATAGGCTTGCGCATATTTGTCCTCTTTAAGCGTAAACTAATAAGAGTTAAATGAGAGTGCTACACCCACATTTTTCCATTCATTGTAATTCCTTGCCTTCCGTCTTCTGGGAAGGAGCCAGGACTACACCGGGAGCGATTCAAAAGCAAGCTACATGGGGAATCCTTATTTGGTCACAAAATTCTCATTGGTTTCGTCCTACAAAAATAACCTCAGTTTGTTGATGTGACTGCCTCAGAGTTCAGACCACACAAGTCTATCAGGATAAACCTGAGCAACGGTTCGACTCATTGTTTGTTTCAACTTCCGATTGCTTGCATTCAAAGGCAATGGTTTACTGTACCTGCACGTATAGCGCTTAGACCATTCAATCATTTCTGTGGGCACCGCTGTCAAAAAGAACGCGGCCCATTTTAGAACATTTACAAAAATAGAAAATAGTTTGAATCACAACATGAGTTACTTCCAACATAACTCGAAAAAAATGGGACTTACTGCATTAAACAATGGGATCATTGTTTAATGCAGTAGGGCAATGGATTATAACCCCCCCAACCTTCCCCCATTACAAATAACACTGAACTTTATACCCACACATTTGCTTTGTTTTGTTTGCTTTGTTAGCGCTTTGTATGTTGTGCTATGCCAGCCCCTGCTGATAATAATTGATTTTCAAGTCACTGGCATGTGTTTAGTGAAATATAAGCCAAAAACAGGAAGTTGGAATGGTTGGAGGGGGGCTACCCCAGGCAGGGCAGGTGTGATTCTCTCCTTTCTGTACCGTAAACATAACCTAGAAAAGGAACAAAGCTGTAGTGCCTCACCCCCTTTGGCTTTTCTTCATCTCCCCTTTGCTAGGATACAGCTCATAAAAGCCGCTATTGAAAAGCAATCTACTGGATTCTGAAGTAACCTTTTTAATAATATAAAACACCTGTTTTGGAGCATATATTGCCTTGTGGAGAAAAGAAAATGTATCACTGTAAGCTGTATCTGATGGTTTTATGAAGTGCACAATTGGAACATCCAAATGAATGTGCACTATGGTAAACTCAAGTTGTTTCGTCTGTGCAGGCTCTGCATACAACAATTACACCTTGGTAGGCTCTTAAACAGGCCATAATATCAAAACACAAAGAAATAACCTCAGCGGAAACCTCTCTTGTATGCAAGTTCCGTCCTGTTTCTGCTTCTCTGGGAAGCCTCAAGAGAGCGAGAGAGGGAGGCCTATGAAATATTAACACTGCCTCCTTTTCCAGAAGCCCATATGTTAACACGGCATAGTGTGCAGCAGAAGGAGAAGCCCCCCCGGCCAGCCTGGGCCGAGGGTCCCAAGCTCGTATGTTTACACTGACGTCCCTTCTACACACCATTTGTTTTAAAGACCGACTGATCCTCAACCATGCCCGGCCTGGAACCCGAGTGGGAGGAGCGCAATTCCGAACAGCTATTCCCAGATTTGATGAAACTATTCCGGACCTTATAAATGATTGATGACTTTTGACTGAACGCCAACTGAACCAAATGAAAATGCAACAAAGTATCAACCAGTGGAGTTGAGTTTCGGTGTATCTGCGCAATCTGTCCCAGCAAATCTTTGCACGCATACTTGTTGAGCTTTGGACCATGTTTTCCAGTAGAGTAGTTACCTTGAATCCCTTCCTATCACACACACATTACCTCCTGTAATGAGCAGCCTTAGTCATTCAAAAATAAGTGTTTGTGATTCGTGACTAGCATATGAAACAACATTACGATTGTCATCGCAGCATCAGCTTATCCCGCAATCCAGGGTGAACTTTGCTCTAATGCGGCCGCCATCGTTACCTGTTCTGCCGTTGATGGTGAAGAAGCCCTGGGGGTTGCCGCTGGTGATCCGGTAGGACAGCCGGTCACTGGCCTTGGCGTCGGGGTCGACGGCCTCTATCTGGATGATGGACACGTCCTTTGGGGAGTTCTCCATCACCGAGGGGTAGTAGACGGGCTCCGAGGTCTGCGGCGCGTTGTCGTTGACGTCCTGCACCTCGATGTAGACCTCCACGAAGGTGGACAGCGACACCACGCCGCGGTCCGAGGCGTACACCGTCAGCCAGTAGTGGGCGGTGGTCTCGTGGTCCAGCAGCTCCTGTGTTCGGATGATGCCTGCATGGCGAGAAGAAGGGGATATGGTTTGAAACCTCTTATGGCAATGGATGTAACAGACAAAGCCATTAGGCCGTTGAGTGTATCAATAAAGACGAACAACATGGAACATGACATGGTGCATTCATTCCACTTTCAAAGAGCTCTTGCATTTGCATTCCAAAAGCCTTTTCAAATAGTTTTGGTCTCGATGTGTGTGTGTGTGTGTGTGTGTGTGTGTGTGTGTGTGACTGTGTGTGTGTCTGTGTGTGTGTGTGTGTGTGTGTGTGTGTGTGTGTGTGTGACTGTGTGTGTGTTATACTGCCATGTGGGGGGTGCAGCATTCAGCTGAGCACACATTAGGGCTTTTAGAGGCAGGTGGTGAGATGTGAGGTTGCTTGAAAGTGTTTGACTGGAAATGTGAAGAAGCCAGGTGTAAGATAAGGACATTAGAATATGAACGTGACACGTATTGCCAACACAAATGGCAATACAAACAGAAAAGGCAAAATAAACCCCACAGATATTTCAAAGATAGGCCTCATCATCTTACAAGCATGGTTGCATCTAGTTAAGAAGTGTTTGTCACTCTTGGCTTGACAAAATAATATATGTGTATGTATGTATGTCTACTTTTATGGTATGGTCTTACACAATCAACAATAGAGATGTGCTACAAAGAAACCACACTTGAATATACTACAAACATAAGCCAACTTTTCAGCACACACATTGGTTTTGCTGGGCACTCCAACGTTGTAGAAGCCTGAGCGACATGACACCCCTCTAACAACGTGCACATGGTGTGCTTCAGTGAGCACAGATGGGAAAAAATGCCAGTTTGGGAAAGTTGTTTCTGGACTCCATAAATGTTTTGCACCCATGTTTGCATCCGTCAAAGAAATAAAGCAAAGTAGGCTAAACCAGGAACTGCTTCAAGGGTTGCAGCTTGCTTCTCAACTTAATATCTGACAAGAATGTTGTTAAACTTTTCAGAAATAAGTGAAATCTGACTTTTTTTTTGTACATAGGCTTTATCATTGTCGCAATAATACATGGCATGTGGATGCGTTAGCCTAACCAATTTATTGGCGCCATTCATTATCACCACATCCTAGTAACAAGGTTATTTGTATCCAGGTAAACATGCTCCATGACTTGAAGAGAGACAGACTGGTCGTGACGTAGGCCAATTTGTTGTAATCATGTTACTGTTTATGACAGCAGCCTTCCAAATAAAGGAATTGGTTTGCACTTCGGAATCGCAAAGAGCCGTCTGCGGGTCTAAAGGTCGTAATAAAAGTACAGAAGAGAGCACACGCCTTGATTATGGAGAGGAAGTAAATTAATTGATTATTCTTATCAGAGCAAGCCTTGCAAGCCCTATAGTCAATGTATTCTGGAGGACCAGATAAGGGTGAAGAAGAAAAGTCATGCATAGTGAAGAGACTTCCCACCGCAAACTGTTCACGCTTTCCTCAGCCCTCACAAAAGCCATTGTTCACTTGCTGTAACTCAATGAACTGCACTGCAGGACTGCAACTGAGAGCCGGCAGAGCTCCTGGCTGCCTTAGGCTATGAGAGATCTCTGGGTAAAAAAATAACCTCCACGGGGTCTGTCACTAAAATCTCCCTTTCAAGGGACTTCTAACCCTAACCTCATACATCCTCCAGGTACTGGTTTAGATTTTTTTTGTAGGCGTCCTGCTACTCGCAGGCTGGGGGATCCGTCTTGTTGTTACTCATCGCTACAAGTCCCTGAAGTTAGCTCGAGGCTTGTAATAAGGGAAGCAGTGGGGGGCTGGTGTTGGGGGGTTGGGGGAAACGGATAGTTCCCTGATGTTTCCCTGAGGCGAAGATCCATTGGCAGGAGAAACACAAGCCAATATCTCCTCGGCACTCAGCAGCACTGATGTATAAGGTTAACATTCACTGGGTTATATGGGTTTATTGATATAGTGTGCAGACTAAATATATTTATTTCATTTGCTTTAAGTTAGTGAAAAAAGTCTGAATTTAGGCCGAATTGTGGGCGCGATCAATTGATAAACAATATAAATATTTAATCATCGACTGTTGATAGATGACTCCGACTCAACACACAGCTCACTAGATGGTACAGTTTTACATCATAGAAGTATTGAAATCTGACATCTGTGTCCTTGTTTGCAGATCTTCCAAAAACTTCCACTTCTATTCTTACTTTCTCAGGTTTACCGTAATTTACAGACTATAAGCCGCGGTTTATAAACGTTTTTTTCCAAAATTCCGTAAGCTTGGCGGCTTATGCGTGGGTGCGGCCTATACATGGGAAAACGATATCTACAAATCAATTTTCAGTTGATTAGGTTTTTTTTTAAATCCTAGCATAAAGCTGCAAGTAGCCTTTTGCCTTACCTAAAGGTAAAAACCAGGGCCCGGCCCCAGGTTTCCCGAAACCTTCTTAAAACCTTCTTAACGCTATATCTCTCCTCTCACTCTAGTGAGCATGAGGGTCCCCTTACCATGTAAATAAGACTGCTAACCACCTAATGTTACATACTACTACCACAAGGACAAAGATAAGAAGAGCATCAACCGAGACCAATGGGACATTGGAGCGAGAGCTGCAAGATATTGGTTGTGCCAGAAGACTGCTCAGCAAACACAATTTTTCTCAGGAGCAAAGCTGAGACAGGTTTAACCCAAAGGTGAGAGTAATATGAAATGATAACATGAAGTGAAATGTGTTTGTCCCAAATGTAATCCGTTTGGGATTCACATCAAACATTGCCACGTAACAGTTTATTGGCATTCGGTTAAAAGAGAAGTAAAAAGAAAAAGTCTATTAAAATAGAAAAGAAAAGGCGCAGCGTTAACCTCTGGTTCTTTTATTTTAGTAAGCTGACTGCGAACTACATAAAACAAGCTTGCCACTGCAAAAATAAGATGTATGAAACTGCAAATGTACCACGTATTAATATAAAATGTGAGTGCAACCCTTGACACTCCGGGTGAGCTGAAAAGGCCCACTCAAGTCAAGAGAATGCATGAATGTTTAAAAAAAATGTGCGGCAAAGGCAAAGGACTTGGAGCAATAAGAGTCAGAAGGGGATAAAAAAAATAGAGAATATGAAAATGGAAAGGGAAAAAGGCATTTCTCTTTTTTTTTTTCAAATCCAACTGTAACATGGAAACTAAGAGGGAGACAGAGAGGATCTGTTATTTGGTCATGTACGCACATGCAGTTCAAATGGGTGGGGGGGTGGAACGTTTGTGCTCTAATAGGACATAGCGCGAGAGTGAGCGCATCAGACCTCTTTTGAGCTGCTGCCAAGCCAATGCCCATGCTTGAATAGTCATCTGCTTGACGGGCAGACACTGACCTAACACAACAATTTCACTCTCACAAATGTCATGCAGTTGGCTGGCTGGCTGGCAAGCAGCATTGTAGATATCAGCCAAGGAGATGAGTTAATATGGCGTTGTTATCTGCAAGCAGCGGACGGAATGTGAGCCAAAACAACTCTGGGCCCTGCATTTAGCTCACCGGCCATGCGAGAGCAACTGCCAGGAGGGGCGTCCTGGTAGTTGTTATTGGTTTATATAATGTGCAATTCTTGACTGATATACCAACACCGTTTTTCTAAACATGCAAAATAAACACAGACCATCAAAAAAGCCTTTGGACTAGGAAAGGTGTGTTTGCAAATGTTTGGCCTTTGTCAAAGGTGAATCATGGACTGAATCACTGGCACACCCATCTCATTGAACCTTTTCTCTCAGTAAAGGATGTTGAGAAACCTGCCTTCGGGCTAATAAAACATCTGACTGTGCAGAAACGGCTGCCAGATTTCCTTCTTTTTTTTCTCCAACGCCAATCTTTTCTTTGCCTACGGGCATTGTTCTATTGAGATACTACACACAGTAGAGGTACAGTACAGGTGCAGTTGGGCTTTTTAGAATAGAAAGAACAGTTTTAAGGCATAATATACATCTGTAATATCACTGGACACAAAGTCATCTCCAGAACAGATCCATATTAATATGAAGATTATTATTATAAATGAGTCCCATAAAGGTGAACCTGAGCAGAAGAATTTACATTTAACACTAGAGAGGAGAGATTAACTCATCAACCAAGATTGTGTGCCGATTAGGCCTAAAACAAGCCAAAAGTTGAACAACCCTAAAAAGCTATCTGTTCTAACTGCAGTATTACTGTCTACCCAATGCTTTGTTGTATAAGCCTACGAGTATATAACACTGAGGGACCTGTGAGGGTACCTTTTCTGCAGCCAATTTACTGTAGAGAGTTTAGTTATCATGCCCAAAGGCCTTTCCATTAAAACATAAAACCGAAACTCACACCTTTCAAAATCAAGGTTCTTTGTAATGACTGTCAGTCACAGGAAAGTCTAATGTTTGCGGTAGAATGCATTTCCTATTGACATTATTGCATAATAAATTTTCTAATGATATACAACAAGCCCACGGGGCAACGAGACAAAAGTAGAAACAATTATTTAACCTAACAATAGGGCTTGTGGTGAACATCTCTTTGGGCTGACAACACTGTGGCTGTTAAAAGTCCGTAGGGCATTTATTTCGGCCCGAAAACAATTGGAGGGCCTACCTGCCTGTCTACCTAGCTACCAGTCTATTTACACGTTCACTGGGTGTTCACCATTGCACATGACCGGAACTTTTCACAAGGCTAGGCAGACCTATTGCTAAAGCTACCGTGCTTTTCAAGTGTTTTGTGGGAGTGGCTTTCAGGGAGGCGTGCAGAAGGGATGTTTTTTCCTTCCAGTTGGATGCTTTCAAAATCGAGCACTGGCTGGCTTCTCAAAATTGCCTACCCTTGCTTTAAACTCACCCATTTTGTCCCTGTGAAAAAGTCTATGTGCTTGGGAAAATATTTCGGGATCGCTATTTGTAAAGGTGCGTCTGTGCCTAGGCTGCACTCACACAAGCCCAGGCAGGTCCTTTGATCATTGTAAACTTGTTTTCCCGCGAATCACTTGATTTCACTCACATTGTACTTGCAAAACAATTTGCGCAATAGAGATAGATCGGGATAGAATCAAATCCTGCCACATCACTATAACTGTCTGCTCTGTTTTGCTCGAGCCGGCGACAGGCAATCTCTTCACTGACTGAATCTTTAATGGTACCATGAAAATATTTATCTTTATTTATATTTATTTAGAGATGACCTACAAAATCAGTTTATTGACCACATGCTTTTATTCAACTTCCAGTCTTATTGCACAGCAACACAAGTGTCCTTGGGCCCTCCACAAAGAATCTATGGAAGAAGAGTGCTTATTTTATTATAGCATCATACGGATGGGGTTCCCATGAATACATTTATTTGAGGCGGCCTGCCACCAAATACACATTGAGTGACTTTTTTATTATTGATTTCTGATTTAACAACGACTGAGTATTCTACAAAGCTAGGCAGACCTATTGCTAAAGCTAGCTAGCCATGTGTTTTGGGGAAATGGCTTTGGAGGGTAGCTTAAGGGCTGATTATGGTCCCATGTTCACGCTACGCAAAGGGGCTACGGACCCCTTACGTCCTTGCGGACCCTCCATAGGTCCACTGCGAGGGCCTCACGTGCGCCTCCCAAAAAATGTAACCTTCTGTTGAGGCGACACAGCCGTAAGGGCTGTGATGGTCCGCTCACTAAATCCCGACGCAGAACCATTAAGGTTCACGACTGCGTCGAAGCGTCTACATTGTCATTGCGTTGCGTGAATGTGGGACCATAATCAACCCTTTACTATGGCTGATTTCTCAGAATTAATTACTCTATCTATAAAACAAATATTGATAATAATTCTGTGGGAAACACTGTGTGTTATCCCCAGTGAAATGTTCGCAGGGAATTAAAGGTACAAAAAATATATACTGCCTAAGCCATGCAGGGTTAATCACCCTACAAATTCTTGTATCATTACAAATTCATACTGTTTGGTAAAAAAATAGAAGGGCCTAAATATTTAGTCTAAAACTCTGAAGTTGGAAAGACAGTAGTTTTTCTGGCATAAAATTGACAGAAAACGATCACTCCTATACAGTATAGCCGTGAACAACTATGAATATTCTGTGTGGGCTGCCTACCTCTCTTCCATGTCTATGATCCTATTTGTAACCACACTTGGTTTCATTGTTGAATTACACATCATTTCATAGGGGTAACACCTTGTCATTGATTTAAGGCTTGCAGACGTATTGTTAATAGAACAAGACAGGACATAGACCAACATGAGGCTATTGAATACCGATTGTCCGATTCCCTCACACCAAATGTAACCAAGGGTAGAGGACAGCAACACAGCATTAGCAATATAACGTAGTGTACAAGATGGACTGAGCCTGCAGGATGCGTTTGCTGTTTGACAAATCAAGTCAAAAGTATATGAATATGAGGCAATAGACAATAATTAATTATCGCAGTTCTATAGCCAAAATCAACTTGTCAACATTGTACAAGGATTTTGGATTTCGCAAAAAAAATGTTTTATCTTCCTAATTCTTTGCTTTGGCATGTGTGCATTCCACACTTAAGTATTAAGCCTGCACATCACTTAAAAAAAACCAAAATAAAAGAATAACAAAATAAAATGTAAACCTCCAATAAAAAAAGGCATCAATTTGGAATGATTCTCAGAGGGCTTTTAGTATACCACATTTTAATAAGACAGCATGAGGAGCCAGGTCTGTTGCTCCTTACCAGTCCATTGGCCAAGGCCAGCACGTGACGGGCTCTTTGCTTAAACGTTAGAGCTCTCTTTGAACCACCTAATATAATTCAGTTTACCCCTACCCACATTCCTCATGTCTTCTGAGGCCTCAGCTCACATGCTTACATAAACTTTCTCCGCTCTCCCCCTGCAACCAGCACTCTATAGCCCTGGAAACATGCTTCAAATTCCTCCACTGTGCTGTTGAGCCCAGTGTATCAGGTAGGGTCCAAAGCTAAGCCTAGATCGCTATTGGCTAGCTATTTGCCAGGCCATTCAATATCACATCAACAGACCATGCTGGGTTTGAAAGATTTGTGTGGTATTCATATGTAAGACTTTTATTAAGATTTATCTCTTTGCTGGGCCAGCGAAGAGATACATCTTCATATAATACCCCATAGACGAAAGTGAGAGGATGACTTATGTTAATAAGTGAATAAAGCACAAAATAAAGAGATATCTGATGGGCTCCCCTTAAGCCATAAGCCTGTTTTACACAACCTGTTAAAGGTGGGGATGATGCTGTATTATTCAGCCTCTCTTAAAATGTACAAACACAGAATGAGGGAGTGTTGTATCTCAGCCTTTAAGCCAGCGGCGGCAGTTGATACAGAGCCTAATCTATGTCTGTGTAAAGAGTGAACCAGCATGGCGGGACAGGGGTATGATGTTTTGAGGACGTTTTATGTATGACCCACCAACCACCAGGGGATATCAAACATCTCTGAAGAAACAGACTAGTTAACGCCTCCGCCTATGGTGTCTAAGGTCTGCACCTTTCTTCCTAAAGACCACTCCCTGCTTCTTTTCAATTTATCCTCCAACCTATTTCTCATTGCACAAACACGTTGCTTCAGGAATTATCCATTGTCACAGTACGCATCAACATGTTGTTTATGATGCAAAGCAACTTTGCTTCTGTTTTAAGAGTGATATGAAAGCAAAAGCTCCTCCACACTCACTTCACACCGTAATGTTTAGAAAGCTATTTCACTAACTGAAGTGTATGTTATACACCACACTAGATGGTGACGTTGTGGCGTTATCTCTGTATCCGGAATGCCGGCATGTTATGCTAAAGCGCATTACGCTGTCTTTATAAAGCCAGCACAATCAAAATATCTCCTTTTGTAAGTAAAGGGGAGTGTGAAATATGTTTAATTTCCTTTGGGTCGTGATGCCTACTACCTACTTGATCTACTCAAATGTCTTGGGCAAACAGCTATGACCTAGACCTTAGACTGATACACCCGTTACCACTTCCACTTCATCACAGAGCTTTTTAGATATCCCAAACTAGCAGAAAACCATGACTTTTCCAGCATTCCTTTACAAATAAAATGATTGTGGCAGTTTGCAAACACGAACAAAATGTTATTTTTTATCAAGCCGGATAGACCTAAATGCTTTCTGCTAGGGATGCAAATTATCGAGTAATTCATTAATCGATAGTTGTTGCATCTTATCGATCGATGATCGATTAATTGATAAGCGGCAATTTTTCTGAGAACCTGAATTTCCCTCTGAATAGGTTCTATCTACTGTATATGTAACGTAAAATGCTATCTTCCTTATGATAAAAAAAAA
>JAOPUA010000121.1:13790764-13801934 GCA_027122455.1 Trisopterus luscus | reverse complement strand
GTACGTCTGGCGTCAAGCGCGCCCTCACGCGGACTGGCGGGGAATTACGGGTTCAAAACGCAATTAATTGCAAGTAATTTATTTTAATCGAGTAATTTCTTATCGACAATTAATCGATAATCGATTAATTGTTTGCATCCCTACTTTCTGCACTAACTTAAGATAGCACTAACAGATACCTCCAGCAAATAGCTGAGGTACAGATTTGTGCAATTACTACATGCTTCATAGGAAGTTCCTTAACTTTTACGACATGGCTCCCCATGTTGTTAACATTTATTTACACTTTTATTAATGAAGGTCTTTATCAAGTAAAAAACCTATTAGGACATACCAGGGGTGCTTTGATTGTCATTAGGAACAGGGTTATGTTGTAGGGCCTTTGAACCTACTTTCAAAGAATCCCCCCTAACGAAGAGCACATTATTATGAGCTTGCAGTGCTTCCCCTCCGGGCACCCAGGTGTTGGGGATTGGCTGACATATATCTGTTTGTGTTCAGGTCGCTACACTAGTTTGTCCTTGGGGACGATAGTCCATATGCTACGAAAAACAAAATGTTCTGGAGATAAATTGACTTTTGATAAAGTAGCCCCACAGCATCAAGGACGCAATCCACTATAGCCTTTTTTTAGAGATAATTGTGTCAAAGGATGTATGCAGACAATTCCTGTGTTTCAAGAATGCACTGTGCATTACCGGCAATAGTGGCCTTTTTATAAGCATTGGTATGAAGATAAATGACAAACCAGAGGTGTCAACATGCCAAAAAATATGGACAATTTAGTGTCATTGAGCTTTCTGAGAAAAACAAATATCAATTGTTGTCAAGTATTTGGAATTGGCCTAGCTGTCAAGTGTCCTATTTGTTTGGGGTAAGACTAGATTGATTGAAAAATAAAAAAATGTGATTGTCTAAGCTGATAATTCCGTACCACAGCACAATGAAGAACAATGGATTTGCACCATCAATCAAAAAATGCATTTGTCTTGATTCCACACAGTTTGGCTCCAAAAAGATGTCTTGTATCACCCATGGAGGGCGAAAACAAGCATTTTGAGGCACAAACTCATGTTTTTTCAGGCTTGGACAGGTAGGCTTTGACAGCCAAGGAACAGTGCATCTGACATTTATGAAACAAAGGGAAAAACAAAGGGGCAGAATAGAGAGTGGGTTTGATCCTGCAGTCTGCAACTTATGTATCATTGTGCAAGATGCATAACCCCTACCAGCCTCCTAATAACATTTGTGGTTGCCTAGCCTGCCTGTATTCACTGTGCATTGCTTTGGATAAAACCCTCCTATAAAATATATTTAGAAGCCCCTTTAGAGAAATAAATCCTATATTAGGCCAGTAAAAAAATATAACAACTTACTCTAGACAACTAAAGGCCATGGATATTTCACTCTCAAATACAATTTGTTTTCCTTCTGCATGTGAGGTGTCAAAGTAACAGTGTGCTAAAATAATTCTGTTATACATCAACAAGTGGTTTAAGTCACACCAACATGGGAACAATACCCAGACGCCATTCAAGAGCATCATCATCATTAAACCGAGCTCCAACAGCATGTCAACAACAGCATGGGCAGAATTTACACCAGGGACACCATCTGCACGAGGGACCTTTACAGGGTTTCCAAAAGAGTTAATGGGATGAGAGAGACACAAACTTTTAACAAGGGAAAGTGTGCTTTTAATTTACCTTCCTCCAATCAACTTTGGCCCAGTGCACATTCCTGGTCCCATCGCCCCAGCAACGGCACTAGAGCGAGGACTGCTTGGAGTCATGTGGCATTTTTCAGCCACACTCGTCTCAGGCTCTGATATAAATAGAGATACTAAACACAAACTACAGTTAAAAAACGAATCTGAAAAATCTAAAATGAAACCTGCCAATGTATATGCATGTTCCATATATATTATCGCTGGAGAAAAGGGAGGAAAAGTAACACTTTGATATATGATATTGAAAAGACTCTTGTTTCTTTCTGTACGAAACGAGTCATTCTTCATAACAATGCTCTCATTCAAAGTACCGACTGCTAACAACTTGAAGTAAAAGGGCAATGCATGCATTATCTAGCAGGAAAGGGCATTGCATGCATTATCTAATGAGCAAGCTTTCTCTCACTCTGAATAGGGGCGTCGTCTGCTTTCATACTGCTTTTAAAATAGTTCACAATCATCAGCATCAACTAATTGCAACACTGCTAAAAGCCAATGGAAGCTGGTCCATAAAGATTTGCTTCTCCGTACATTGGTTATACTGTTTAAAACCCTGTATTCTAGATACACTGATGTGTGTTAATTGTTTGAAAGCATATGCTGGAATTAGCCCTTGAATGCTGTTGGTAAACTCTCTCAGGGGGTTGGCTTGTTCTGCATCACAATTTCAATGCCCACCGGCATCCACTGGCTAGAAGCCTCAGGCAAGAGGCATTCTATTCATAAAGAAGTGAACCTTGTTCAACAAGGTAATCTAAGCAGACTCATTGTCCTTGCTTCACATTATATAAGTAATGGCTTAAGGCAAATATCAGCCTCTTCTATAAGTCTAGCCCTAAGACAGTTTGTCTGCCAGTGCTCATTATGGCTTATTTAGAAGAGTGCTGTTCAAACCAAACATTGCTATAGACTATGTTTGTTTCTTTGAAATGACTTAACACTTTGCAAAGTCAAACCTTGAAACATTCAGGCCTTCTGTCGTTTTGAGTTTCTCTTTTTCTGTTCCCACAATGCACGCAAGCACACACACACACACAGACACACTCACACGCGCACACACACACACACACACACACCCACATACACAATGTAATTATGCAATAGGCATATTTTTACAAGGAACATTTTTGGGGTAAGACAGAGCATTCAAATGTGCAATCAGAAGAAATCAATGAAATCAAAGCCAATTAAGTTTGTTGTTAAGAGAGCAGCTAGGTAGCTGAAGGTAGCTTCAACTTTAACAATAGTATGGAAATGGGGAAGTAAATATTGAAACAATGTGTTTTATTATAGCCAACTGTTTCTCTGTGCTGTTTATGGAGCAATGGGGAAGTAAAGGTAGACACATGAAAAGCATTTTGCAGTTGTCAACCGTCCCATTTTATTTTTGGCTTCATTTCACATCTAACAAACACTGGGACAAATGTAGTTGATTTCTGTGTTTAACAGAGAAAACAGGGAGTGGAAGGACGGGACTCTATAATGTTCAGCTAACTGTTGTCAATAATAATTGTTACGAGAGTTAGCGCATAGTGTGCGCGAGAATGGCAGCGTGTTTGTGAGTGAGTGGACGAGTGAGGAGAGCGAGTGGTAGCTGTGTCAATTTAGTGAAGTAATGAACGAGTCTGGTTGTGTCTGTGCAAACGTGTACTGTTAAGTTATTGCAACTGAGAATAAAGAACCCAGCCTGTCAAGAATCGAGGAACATCGGAACATCGGCCCTGGGGGGAACGTCTTCCCCTGTGCTCCTCGACTACGGTCTGAGAGTCGACAGCAGGAAAGGTGTAACAACATGTGTGAAAACATTTTCTATATACGTGTGCATCTGTGAACTCATGTATTGTAATTTATTGTATGATGTGTACTTTGAGGGTAACGATAAGACCTATTAGTTAGCGTTCACCACAAATGACCCTGAAAAGCAGTGCCACGTTTCAGGTACAACGTCAGGATATGTCATTCACATATACGGCCCATCGGGAGAATAGCGGGAGACGTCCATATGTGAAAGCAGCTATTGTATAATCCTTTCCTCATTTACAGTATCACAGTATGACTGAGCACACACAGCTAGAACCAAGTCAAGTCCACTCACAAACTACCTCAGGCTAACTTTATGTGCAAGCCTAGACTTAGCCAAGTAACTAATGCAGGTGGTGCATTCGGACAGGGTGCCATTTTGAAAACACAACAACCACAGTAACGGACACAGAGCTTGTTTTGCAACCAAGATTTTAAGTCTGAAACTTGCCACAATATGGCAGTTGTGAACAAGTGTTCAACTCTCATTTTAAAATGAAATCAATGTACATGGCCAATTTTGATTAATACGGCAGCAAACCCAACTGAGTAGAGGAATGTTTTTACAGTGGAGATTAGCACAGTTCTCTGCTTGGTGCCAATGTTAACTGCAAACACCGGAGTACACACCTATAATTCATCACAGAACATTGATAACACTGTTTACTGGGTATGAGCACACACACTAGGCCAACATAAAAGTATTTTTACTGGTGTTGTCAGCCCAAAAAAGTATTTGAAAGATTTGAGGGTTCAGCTTCCTCTGGTTTAGCCCATTGTACCATGAGTACATTTTACTACATTGTGGTCTACTTTCAAAATATGAAGCTGGACCACTGGAACATACTGAGCCCTTGTTGGAGAACACATTGTGCTTTCCAATAATAATTTCACACAAAGCTCAACACACCGAACAAGAGCCACTCTGGATTGGTTGATTTTATTCTTCTTTCTATATGGCGCTTTACTTTGTAGACCAGCCTGTTAAGAAAACGTATTCTTATTCAAAGAACTATTTGATTTGCTTACGTCCCATCAACTTCCTTCAATTATGCACAGCTACCGGATTCTTCATTAGCTTTAAATCAAAGATATTGGCTGAGGGCTATTCCTTTTCTCCACAGGTAAAATCCAGTTGGCCAAATTACTTTTCCAACATTCTTATGGAGCATATGAACATTGGAGGTTACACATGCCATAAAGCCTATGTATTATGCAGCACGTTTCACTGCTTAATCTAGACATTAAATATGTAGGAATATATGTATTTTTTTAAGGGGAGGAAACCAACATTTAGCCACCCAAGAATGTGGTTGCTTCCAAATGGAAGCCATGTTGAAAATATCAAAGAAGGTAATAGTTAGAACCTTGTGGCAGGGACTGTGACAGGAATCTCAGACTGTCTATGAGACTGTCTCGGGCACAGGTGTTTTTTGGTTAAAGAAAATCATAAGTTACAAGTGAATCTGAAATAAAACAGGGTAATTAAATAATTAAAATTGAAATTAAATAAATCAATATCTATAGAAATATCTGCTACAAAATGTTTTAATGGAAAAATATGAAGGTAATGGCTTTAGAAGGTCAGTCTCCTCAAACAAAAAAATGTGGCCAAAGAGGCCAGAGAGGAGGAGCTTGAAGGAGCACTGCATTTAGAAACGGCTTAGTTCACCTAAACAACCAGTCAGGAATGTCTACTGCAGGTCTGAGAGACAGCTGGCCCATCTGTTCCTGCCACCAAATCCTCCCCCAAAGCGGAAAAATGAATGGAATCAGGAACCTTAACAGTCCTCCCGGAAGTGCACCCGTCTCTCACATACACATAGCAACGGACGCACAGACACGCATACTCTTACTCATATATGCCAGATAGGGGAATTCATTCTTATGCTAGTTAGGTCCAAACCGATGCCTTCCTATTCTTTCATGTTCTGAATAATAAAAAGCACACACGCTTCACAAGCCGCTATATGATAATGGCACAGAGGAAAGAGGAGAGGAAAGAAACTCACCAGTCTCTTCGTCAATAGTGAATATCCCCAGGCCAGAGCCATCCCGTATGGAGTACCGTATCTCCCCATCTCTGCCTTCATCCTCGTCTTGGGCAGATACTTTCATCACCGAGGTCCCAACCGGTACATCCTCTTTGATAAATCCTTTATCCAGGAATGAGGGGAATAGCGGTCTGTTAATGTTCTCGTTGATATCCACCACGTCCACCTCGATGAAGCAGGTTGACGACAAAGACATGGGCTTCCCTTTGTCCTTGGCTTTCGCCGTCAGGTTATACACCTGCCGCTGCTCGTAGTCGAGGGTTTTCGCGATCCGCACCGCACCGCTCAGCTTGTCCACATCAAAGTGCCCATCGCCGCTGTCGATGAGGCTGTAGCGCACCTGGCTGGAGGGTCCCACGTCGGGGTCGTGAGCCTCCAGCCACATGATCACTGCGCCGACAGGAAGGTCCTCCCTCACCCTCACCCGGTATTTAGGAGGCACAAACTTGGGTGGATTGTCATTAACGTCTTCCAGGATCACCTTTAACAACACCGTGGAAACGAGCTGGGGTTCAGCAACAGCCTGGTCACGGGCGGCGACTTTTAAAACATACACAGGAAGGCTCTCGCGGTCTAACTGTTTCTTTACTGTCACTAGACCGGTGTCCTCATTGATGGCAAAGTGATCCGTGCCCCCCAAAATAGAATACTTGACAATTCCGTTGTCCCCTAGATCCTTGTCGGTTGAATCCACCTGGATGATTTCCGTACCCACGGGTGTATTCTCACTTATTTCAACTGAATATGAGTCTTGCAAAAACTGTGGGCTGTTATCATTCGCATCTAAGATCTTGACATCCAAGAGGCGTGATGAGGACTTTTGCGGTATGCCGAGATCGTACACTGTGACATTGAGTGTATAGTGGTCCGTTGTTTCCCTATCAAGAGGAGCATTAACCAGCAGCCAGCCACTTTCCATGTTCACTATGAAGCGGCTCTCTGTATCTCCCCCTGAAATAACATACACCAGCTTCCCATTAAAGCCGCTGTCTGTGTCTGTAGCACTCAAGTGGACAATGCGAGCCCCGATGGGAAGGTCCTCTCTGACCTCCATGGCACTCGGAAATGACTCAGCGAACTGCGGTGTGAAGCGGTTCACAGAATGAATATCCATGAAGTTATCCTCGGGTTCTGCTTGGGTGTGAATCTTGCCGCCTTGGAGCAGTTTCTCCGCCAGCATGGTCGCAACGCCGGTGTCAACACATTTTAATTGGACAGGCTTGCGTGCCGTGATGACAGTTATATTCATAACCATGGACTGGGTCTCATGTTCACCATCGCTGGCGGTGATCTGTAAACCGTGGAAGGACACTTTGGACGCCTCTCCGTCACTCAGCGTCTGCTTCAGCGAGAGCACTCCGGAGTTTGCATTCAGCTCAAACAGATCTAACTCATTTCCAGCTTTAATGTTGTAGTGCACTAGCTGCAGTTCATCTGCGTCGATGGCAGACACTGTGGTTATCTGCTCCCCCACACCATGGTCTCTTGGCACAGTGACTTCACAGTCTATATTTTCAAACAGCGGCTTGTTGTCATTTAGATTATTTAGTGTTATGGTGACGGATGCTTCCACCTCTCTGCGGAAAGGGGATCCCCAGTCGGATGCCCTGACTTTGAGGTTGTAAATCCTTGGCATCAATTCATAATCGAGGACCTCTGAGGTGCTGATGACACCCGAGAAGTACTCAATGACAAATGGCTGTGGCATGACATTGGTAATGCTGTAGGTCACGTAACCATTTTCTCCACGATCCAGGTCAGTGGCTTTGACCTCCAGCACGCTGGTCCCGACAGGTACATTCTCATCAACCAAGGCCTTGTATGATGTCTGCTGGAACTCGGGGGCATTGTTGTTGACATCAATCACGTCTATGAGCACTTTGGCGAATGCCTTTTTGTCCGCGGTCATAACATCCAGCTCATATCTGGGAGCATTATCAGCATTAATGGGTCCGGCTGTGGTGATTAAACCCGTGTCAGGATTAATGCTGAATCTATTCTTCTCCGATTTATGTTTAAAAGCATACTTTAGCTGTGAATGCTTGGGCAAAGCCGTTACCATAACGACAGGTGTGTGAAGTGGGGCAAACTCACTGAGATTGACCCTGTAGATAGTTCTATCAAATTTAGATGGGCCCATTTTAAACTGTGGGGAAGTAACGTGAATTAACTTAGCAGAGGAAAAACGGGGTAAACTCCCCTTATCTTTAGCTTGTAGTGTCAGGTTATATCCAAAAGGTTGGCTCTCCCAGTCTACATCCTTAACCGCTTTGATTTTGTACGCTTTGCTCCCTGGACTGCTTCTCACAGCTTTAAACTGCTGGAGAGGGTCTCCTGCTACCACACTCAACGAGGCTATCTCTCCGTTCTGCCCCTGATCGTTGTCCTCCACCATCACTACAGCATAGGTGGGGTCGCGGTCTGCATCAGAAGGGGCCAAAGTGACGGCGGTGATAACCGGCGCGTGTTCGTTGGCCTGCTCTATCCGGACGGTCAGCTTGGCCATGCTACTGAAGCCACTGCTCCCGTAGAGCTTCATCCCTCTGTCTACAGCCAAGATCTCCAGCTCGTACAGCTTGGTCTCAGAATAGTCCAGTTTTCCGGTCAGAGTCACCACTCCGCTTGTTGGGTGGACGGCAAACATGTCCGTCCAATCTGTGAAGCTGTAGTAGTATTCTCCATTAGTACCGATGTCGGCGTCTGTCGCCGTCACCTTGGCCACGCTGGTGCGTATGGCCGTGTTCTCCAGCAATGAAATACTGTATGACGTCGGTGAGAAGAGAGGTCTCAGATCATTGGTGTCAAGTACCTGAACCTTGACTCTCGCACGAGCCTCCAAATTGGTACCTCTTTCCGTGGCTTTGACGGTGAGTACATAGTGGTCTCTGACCTCGCGATTGAGAATGGCAGTGCTGCCTCCTTTGGTCCTTATTCTCAAAAAGCTGAAATCTCCAAGGAGGTATTCTTCGGCTTTGAATAGGTTCTCGTTGTCCCCGGCAACTATTTTGTACCGTATCTCCCAGGCGGGGTCAGCGATGTAGATACCCATCTTGGCATGGCTCTCTAAGAACGTTTTAGCAGCAGAGTTCTCATATATAGTTGTGTTGTAAACAGAGTGAGTGAATTGCATTGTGGCGGATCTCACAACTCTTTGGTTCCCTGTGCATCCACAGAGGAGCTCGAGGAGCAGTAGAACCGGTAGGATCAAGTATTTTCCCATATTTGTACCGTGATTTTGGCAGAGCCACCTGGAAAAGAAAAGAGAATACGATAAGTTAGAAAGCATATACAATTGTGTTCTTTGCCCGAGAATTAAAATAAATGAAAACAATTAATTATTTGTACGATGTTATTTCCGAATTTGTATTTGTGCATCATGAAGGATATATTATAAAGCTATATTATCCGTGTTATAACTATCTCAACTGTGAAATAATTGAACTGCTGTGAATGTCGGTTATTATCCAGCCGATATGGTAACAGGCAAATGGCTGTCACGTGGTCATTAGATATGCTAGTACGGTCAGTTAAATAAACAAAACTTTACTGTAGGCTACAGTAACCCCTTGCTGCTACCTTTGCTGCACGGAGCCAGGCAGTATCTGCATGCGACGTTGTTAGCTGCATAACTAGGGATCCTAATTATAACTGAATATTTGTACATATTAACTTAGATAGGACAATGTACACTTTTAAAATTGTCGGTCACGTCAATCACTGCAAATAAACATTCATACAATGAGGAGTTGCCAAAAACTCACAACAAAGCCCATCGTTGCTGAGCAGCTATACTGCAGCATGAGCTCAAATCCCCTTACTATTAGATTATTATATATATATATGTATAACTAACTAGGTTTTCATGAGGCATATGGCCGTAATACAGCAGGCTACACGATATCAATAGTAAATAGTTTAGTACGAACAGGAAGAACAAAAAGAACCCAGGTTATTTGAGGCATTAACATCATCTGTTAAAAGTCCAATGAGGTCGGCATCGTGTCTTTACTTTAGTTATTTTCATGAAAGACGACACGTGTTTACTTTGAGCGTATCGACCACACCGCCCCTGCTTACGGTTTAGGTATTAAGGCTGTTTAGGTTAATAACTTATGAGTTAGGTATTAAGGCTGTTTGGGTTAATAACTGACAGAGTATACCTTGAAGCACGACTCAACTTGTGGCATAGCGGTCATAGAAGCTACAGAAAGAAAGATTAAATAATTCCTTGATTGCACTTTTTGCAGACTGCATTTCGTGCAAGCATTTACGCAACGCTTAATTATGTGTTCTCCATAAAAAATAATTAAACACTATTTCTTTTTCAAACCCCCATCCCCCAACCACCCATTCACTTTTTGAAAAGAAGAGAAGGCAGCCCTGAGCTGAGCAGATGCACGGTCTCCACACCAGTACAGAAAAAGTGCACAGAAAGCAGTAACGGTCAAAAGATAGACATTTATGAACACCATTTTAAAATATATACGCTTCTCCAACGCATACCCAAGTTACAAATAACTCCGCCAAACTCACAACGACCCCGCATTCGCTTAAGTTCCCCCGGAGATAAAGGCAGACGGAGCGGTGGCCGATTCCTCTACAAAGCGCCGCTCGCAAAGCTAGCGGGACCGCCGCCGATCCATCGAAACTTTTCATACGTCCGAAAAATGCCAAGACGGACTGAAATTCGCAGTCACACAGGGTCAACAAAAATAACCAGAGTGTTACATACCTATTCTATCTTTCGCGACGTAGATTAGGAGGTTTTTCATGTAGTTTAAAGTCTCCAAATCTCGGCATGGCAATACGTGGAGTCTCCTTCCCTACTCCATCCACTTCGCACTCTCCTTTCCATGGAGCTCTCCTTCGACAATGAATGCGCCCAGTATCTTTCCGCGCTGCGCACGCCCGGATCTACTTACTGCTGGCATGAACCTAAAACCCTATTTTCTCTATTCCCTAGAATAAAAAACAAATAACATACCACCTACGTTTAATTTCGTTTCCCATTTTCTGATCAACTCAGGCTATATTTATCACTATGTTATTTTAAATATTTCCTTTTTAACTTGATGTGTAGGCTCCCAAAGACAACAAATGGCTAAATTCTCAGATTGATGCAACTGTTTTTACTACCATTTACGCTTACACATATTGTCATTAGTAATAGTATTGTAATAATTGCTATTATCATTAATATGATCATTATTGTTGTTAATAATAATACGATTTTTTATTTTTTATTATTTTCATCATAACTCATTTGTGATTGTTGTTATAAATCCTTGTTATAAATCCCTGTTGAAACTTTAAGATTGAGCCCATCTATCGATTGTCCAGTTTTTTTGTTTTTTTTTACAGTGAATTCTTAATGGATTTCCTGCCTTCCCACTGGAGAGGCACGGGAGTGTGATGAATATGCGATTGATGGCGCTGTCTCGCTGCTCTCGGCCGGACCTGCACAGCACTGGAGCGCCAGTATGTGCGTGCGCGCGCGTGTGCGCGCCTGCTTGTGTGTGTGAGTGTGTGTGTGTGTGTGTGTGTGTGTGTGTGTGTGTGTGTGTGTGTGTGTGTGTGTGTGTGTGTG
>JAOPUA010000121.1:13742044-13752458 GCA_027122455.1 Trisopterus luscus | reverse complement strand
ACCCGGGGAGAGGGAGGCTTCATCACCAGCCTCCCCCCCTCCCCCCCCCCCCCTCCCTCGGGTCTCACTGGTGGAAAGGCAATCATATTTGCAATCATATTTCATTCAAATGATCAAATGAACGGTTTTCTTTCGTTAAGTTTCACAGCCGGTTATTAATAGTATAAGCTGTCAAAGTTGTATGAAATTCATTAAACAAACGAGTTGGAAACAGTTAAGGAGTTATAGATATTTTATTGCTAATTTGTTTGCATATTATTTTACAAAAAATCAAATGAAAAGTGTGTCAAACTGTGTCAACTTGTAGGCGTTTTCTTGGTCATATAAATACCATGTAAATAATACTGGTACCCACCATCAACCAACATTAAATCCAATCCACCACAACAAAAATACGGATTTAATTTAGTTTTGCCTGTTTGGTTTTTGTCAATATCCCATTCATTTAGAAAGGGAGGACGGGATTAACACTGGATATTTGGTCCGGTAAACTGCTTTACTGTCGTGGTGGGAGACCCCCCTGTTCTCTGGCTATTTAAGCCGGGAAGTCATTTGAACAGCAGGGGCTCATTTATCAGCTATGATGGCTCCGGAGGCAATGAGGCCCTGATTGAAGACGTCCCATCGCCATCAGCAATCCTCTATAGCCCCACTCGCTCTCCCCGCCCGCTCTGATTGGAGAGGTTCTGTCCCATTGCTCGCCTTTATCTTCATGTGAAGACCGTCAATGATTGGCCAACTGTAGCGCCCCAAATGGGGGTTTTATAGCAGAGGTAGATTTAGTATTTCCTTTTAGTCTCTGGTATTTATCTGGGTTGTGTATATATAGACTATAAATGCACGATTTGATTCGATTCAACCTTATTCTAAAATACTAGACTTGAATAAAATACAGTTCAGCATCTAGCCGGGAGTGTGAAATAGTGCATAGATAAAACGTGGATGTATATATATGTTCACAAAGCGTCAAAGGCATAAGCGTAGGCTATGTAAACTAGATATGTCAGCATCGGGATACACATAAGCTCTACGGAGGAGAAAGAAAACAGCTTGTGTTTCATTCTCCTTGTTCATATTATCTTATAGACTACATGAGTATTGCTTAGAATGACTCTGGCAAGTCAGTGCAAGGGAAACTTCTTCAATGTTGGTGATTCAGCACATTTATTCCAAAGTATCCATCAATACTTGGCTGGATGACAAAGTACTTTAAGGTATTTAAGGAGACGCTTGAGTTTTTTAGCCGGCTCCCTCGTCCAATCCTCTTATTGCCCGGGATCCAGTCGGCACCAGGATTAGAGGTGTATGGGCTTAGCTGGCATTCACACAGAAATAACTTTTGGCAGCTTGTAAAGCCTCAGACAAACGTGTGTCGAGTCACATTATTTATTATATCCACGTTTGGCGAGAGCGGTAATAAACACACCTGGAAACGCCGTCTGGGGTGTTGAAAAATCTCAATACACCATCGGCGAGACAAGCGCTGTAATTCCTCTTTCTTTCAGATGGTTGTTTGATGAAGTGGAACTTATAGTGGCAATGATACAACGGTGTTGTAGTGCATGGACAGTTCAAAGCCTGCCTATATCATGCAGAGTCACTGTTTGGCTGTCACATGGGAGTGGAGGTGTGTGTCTTTCGGATTTGCGCCGGCTCGCACCGTTCACGCTCAAGGGAACTATAAATTACTTTTAACTTATCGTGAAAAAATAATAATTAGCTTCAAACGTGGGTTTATTTGCTGAATGACCTTCACGGCCGACGCTGGAAATCAATGTCACAAATAATGTGCCGGCGTTGGCGTCAACGTGTGGACACAGCTGTGATGCGTTGTGTTTAATTCCATTCTCAAAGGGCTTCACTGGCCCTCGGTCGGCTGGGTCGGATGTCCGTTCCCCTCCTCTGCTGCGGCAGTTTAGAAATCAATGAGTTCAAATGCAGCACGTTGTCATGTTTTTATTTGATGATGAATGAAGGTAATAAACGTATTTTTCAGTTGCAGAACGCATGTTGCTTTTTTTTAATGATGCGTGAACAGAGACCCTTCGAGGCAGATTGCTTTTCGATCAGAGTTTTGTCTTTATCGCGGTTTACATCTGTGCCTATGGGACCAAGGAGGGATGAAGCACACAGATGTGTTTAGATCCGCCATGCTGGATGGATATCTCTCTCTCTCTCTCTCTCTCTCTCTCTCTCTCTCTCTCTTACTCGCTCTCGCTCTCTCTCTCTTCTTCATGTAGAAAATAAATCACATACACACACACACACAGGTAGGCCTCTCCAAAAAAATACACTGTTTTAAGATACCATGTCAACATATCCCAGTGCACACGAACACACTTTGACCTCCATACACATGGATACGCTGCGCATACAATAAGCATTCTGTCTGTGTAGAATTTCCCAGTCCAGCCTGAGGTCCATATCAGAGAATTTCGTGTGCCCAGTGCCACGCGGCCTGTTCCCTGCTCCAGCATGCCTGAGCAGCACGTCCAATGTAAACCTCCACTACAGTGTGTGTTGCAGTATATACATCACAGACAGACACACACACACACACACACATGCACGCACGCACGCACGCACGCACGCACGCATGCACGCACACACACACACACACACACACACACACACACACAGTCAGCACATGGTTAGCCTTCAGGAACCTAGCGGGGCATTACAACTAAATTGCACACATGCTAATATATGCTTAAACCAGATAACCTTGATAGGGGCTATCCCAGTAGTATTTATATCGTTGTATACCAGTTCACCTATTTGCAATGTACAGGAATACCCAAATGTATTATGTTACATGCATGGTCAATATTATTTTTGATTGCATTATTTTTGGGAGGGGAGGCGGGCAATGGGGGCTATAGATCATGAAGAAAAGAAGATTGTGGAGTGTGTGTGTGTGTGGAGGATAGCTGGTTTAAGCAACCTCCCCAGGTCTGAGTCAGACTCATTAGACCCTGGGGCTGGGTAGGGCTGCACACCTATACATCGCACACTTAATACGCACAGGTTAAACCAGCCATCTCCACACACACACTCCGGAGAAGATCTCCTTGACAGCGTCATGGAGCAGCCGGCCATGGATCATCATCATCGTCATCATCATCATCATCATATCATTAGCCCCACTGCATAATTGCCTCAGTCAGCTTGTATATAGTGTCAAAAATGCCTTATTGAAATAGATGACTTAAGCCCACAATCCACCACCGGTGTAGGATATAGCCAATGAGGCACAGCGCGTCAGCAGCGTTAGGGGAGTCGAGTTAGGTTAGATATCACAATTTGGTGAAAATGCAGCAATTATGCTAAAAGGCTAACGATATGCAAACCGCACAATAAATTGTGGTTCAACCCCCACCCCCACGTCCGTGTGTTTGGAGGAGTCCAGTGAACAATGGGCATTATTACAAAGATGTGTGTGGGGGGGGGGAGTCATTCGTTAGTTGTTTAAGTATTAGTGAAGTGCACGAGTGGTAAGCAACTGGAAATGAGTGTGTGTGTATTTAATCTTTTCATTAGCATGTGGGTTTCACTCAAGCAGATTTGCCACAAGGTTAAAACTAATCTGCAGCTGAAGTGTCCGTCTGTTCCAATTAAAAACGCACCGCGTGGCAAATTTTCTCACACTTGGCTAGCCGCGTAATAGACAATGAGTGACAATCACATCCCAAATAATCAAATCACATTACAACACTCCCCACCCAACACTGTTATCCTGTTCTACTTGTCACGTCTTGGAAGTAAGACAGGCTCCGGGTGCCATTCCACATTGGCATTCATAACCACATGATAAATGAAGCTGGGATTGTTTTCGTCTGATTATCAACTGAAATTGGCTTTGGAGTGACTCCTAAATGAAGTACATGAAATGGGATTCGACAGAGATTCTCTGAAGTAACTCTTACTTCTTGGCAATGAGACATTCCCAGTAATCATTATCCAACGTATATCCTACCTGTGGAAAGATTTACCTAAACCCAAGCCGCAATCCTCCTTGACTTGGGTGGATTTGCACATGGAGATGAGCGAGCGAGAGGCCCCAGGGACGTCCGCTGAGAGGCTTTCTAGTAGCTAATCAGGGCTAAGCCGGGCCCTGAGCCCTCGATCCACTTGTTTAGCCAGATTTGCACCTGTCGCTCTCTTATCGCCGGCGACCGCATAGCAGGGGGTCACCCAGGACACGATCTTGCCCGAGGAAAACAGAGAGAGACCCCGCTGAGATGAATGTGTCAAGAATCAAAGAAGACAGCACAATTCAAACACCGGATTTCCTAAAGAAATTGCTCTATTTCCTTCTGGCCTTTAGTAGTTCTTTCTGAAATAGATCAGAGAAGTAATGGGCTAGATGGATTTATAGATGGTTATATAGATGGTTAAATAGACGGATGGATAGATAGATAGCTGTAGATAGATATAGACAGACAGACGGACAGGAAGATGGATGTATAGATGTAGATGGACAAATGTAGACAGACAGACGGCTAGATAGATGGATAGATTTGATTGTAAACCTTTGTCAACAAATAATCCAAACAACATATTTTACTGGGTATATCTGTGGTTTTTTTATTCCTATTCAGGAGGGGGAAGATTTCCTATTGCGACAGGGAGGCGAAATACATCTAAAATAAAGCTAAGAACAACATTACGTTTCCACAAGGAGAGCGCTAGTCATCTAACTGTCGTTAGGTTAAATCCCAGGTGGAATAAACGTTGCTGGAAAGGATTGACTTACTAGCAGACAGGGAGGATGGAAATGACAAAGCATTTCCGCTGTAAGGGGTAATACATACAGACACACTCTTCATCCGAGCATGGTCAAAAAAAGTTGGAATCAAAGCCCTGAAATGATGATCATGTTTAATGTATGAGCTTGTCTTACTGTATGAAAGGGAAGGGGACTGATGTCAACACACACACACACACACACACACACACACACACACACACGTGTGCGCCACTGAAGGGAGTAACACCACAAAAAACTGGAGAACAGTGTGAAAAACAGTCTTTGTCGCAACCTATTGTATAAATAGACCAGTTAGAGACACCATGGAGCAAATCCACACATCTAGCAAAAGAAAATACACAAATGCACGTCACTTTTTCTTTTACATTCTTCTCTCCTGGTGTCCTAGCAGCTCATTTGCCTCCGGCTCACCTCTTACATCAACACCACTTCAGGTGGTGTTGATTGAAAGTCTCTTCTTTGTTTGTGATGTCTAAGCCGTAATACACCTGCGTTGAAGTATTTTTATTCACTCCTGAACCCTGCAGGGAGTAGTTGTGAATTAACAAAAACTGTGTGCCAAACATCTTTAACCCCGGCAGCTTATTAGGAGTGAGAGATGGCTGCGACAACAGAAATTATCGTTACTTCACTGTCACAAACAATCGATCAGCAATCAATGAGGGATGCATTTATGCTTATTATTTACCATGCATTCTAGATGGGTGGAGATATTGCCCCATTAGAGCTACATTGTTCATCTGCCAGACATTATAATGCAATTTCAACAGACAAAATAGAGGAAAGTCATATATTTGAAGTCGTGCAAACTGATGTATTTTATAGGCCACAATTTTTGCTGTATTTCTGAAGAATATTTAAATTTTGATTCTGCAATTTTGAATGTCATGCTGCTTTTCTCAAATGCCAAGGGTGGTTTAATTATCAGGACGCAGATTTGCCTAAAAAGCTTTGACTGATTTGACGGATTTTTGCGTGCGTGCGTTTTAGTGTTTTTTCCTCCCTGTAATCCTAGGTTTTGGTTGACTGGCTGAAACAAGAGAATGGGCTGATGTTTGAATGCAGGTTAGCTATTAATATCACATGGAATCTTGGTTCAAGTTTAAAACGTTTGGATTAATTGTTCTTAAATGCATAACACCAACAATGATGAATGTTACTTTTACTTCTACTATTGCAAAAAGACATGCTACAAAATATAATATTTTCTTACTTTTACACTCTTTTAACAAAGTATGCCCACTGGATTACGATAAGGCATGGAGACTCAAGAGTATACATCATGTCAACTTGGCCCACAAACGCCAGCTGTTTGGCTAATTGCAGAGCGGAAGAATTTTCAATCTTTAATCTAACTTATTTTTTTAATAACCATCTCATCACCGGGACAGATGCCTGCGCCTCTTCATTAATTGGATGCTACATCAGTGTTGGACAGTTCTGCTGCTGATTGCATAGGAAATAGTTTAACATGGTTGAATGAAGAAGTTAACAGTTACGCCCAGCCCATTCTGAAGTCTCCATTGATCTCGGTGTCATTAGTGGACAGTACAAAGGGGTTTATTTAAGCCACGATACCCTCAACTGTGATTAATAACGTACTCCTGGCTTCGTTTGTAAGAGCATGTTACTAATGCTTCTGAAGGGGCTTTAGGGGAGTGACAGCTGGAAAGGACACTAAGGAAACCCCTGATATGTGCCATCCTGAGATTGGATGAGTGGGCTTTTACCTGCGATTTATCTTCTTTGTTGCTTTCAATGTCCTATGAATAGCATACCACATGAAGCTACCAATGTCAACTGAATGCCTTTATATTCATGAAAGGATTGCTCCCATGAATATTACTAATGTTGAATGAAAAAATGGAATAACACATTTTGATAATAATTGATAATAATTACACTCTAAGAGCCACGCTGAAACAAACGCATAAACCAGACCAGAGTCAAAGCGTTATTTTAATGACAGCAAGCGACATGTGCAAGCAGCGGTTCAATAATATAAACAAACACAGGTACAAAAGTCATCAGTCTTCAGGCAGAGATGACAGACAGGAAAAAATAGAAAAGCAATGTGAAGGTCAACACGTGAGGAGAATCACAGAGAGGACACAATGAGGAGAGCTGATAACACTCTGCCTGGGGGCATTTTCTCTACCTTTATTTGCTCTTTACTTGTGTGGCTCATTTTCTTTCCTTTTTCAGAACACACGGCCATTCGAATGAACGACATAGGTTTTAACTCAAGCTGCAACTTGCATTGGCATTTGGAAGACGTATTTGTGTATTTATAAATTCACCATGATCACAACTATAAGTCACGCGATGTAGCCTATTAGGTCTCACGTTTTCTTTGGTTACGAAAGGAAACGCCTAAATTGTTTAGAAGGAGTTCAATTTGCCATTGGTGCTATCATTGCTGATCTTGCATCTATCTAAAGCCTGGTTTGGATGGCAGTCCTGCAGACCTTGCTTCAAAATGCCCATGGCGCCTAAGTGGGCATTTCATCTCACGTCTCTATTATCTCACACAGAGCGGTGCAGCGTTTTTATTCTTGCGAGTCATTTTTCACACGGTTGTGGTGGATCCGTGAGGGACAGGAAAGGGCGATCAGTCAATCGTAGGTACTGATTGGAGGAATGAGGACAAGGTGTGTGTGGCCGTTACTTCTGAAATGTTGCATCTAGGGGTTTGGATGTAACACATACATACAGTATATATGTATATATATATATATATATATATATATATATACACACACACAGTATATATATATATATATATGGCTATTTACTATATACTGTATGTTGCCACATAACAATATTGTTCTCATATTGTATTCATTTGTTTTTTTAAGAAAGAGGTTGTTGGCTCATGATGCAGTAAAGATACAGTACAAAGCCCCACAAATTTTCACTTCTTTGCAAGCACATGGATTAGATCCAGCAGGGTAGCAATATAAGTCTGTATTAGCCTGCACTTAGCTGGTCGGCTGTGGCTAAGTGCAGGCCAAAGTCCTTATTCAATTCTGACTTGTCTCAATAACAGTTCACTTCAACAAGCGCTGCTCCGCTTTGACCTGGTCGGTATTACATGATGTTACAATGTCAATTGCTTAAGAGATAAAAAAAAACAGATCCCCTGTCAGACTGGATACCTGGAAAAGGATCATTGATACAGATCAAACAGTTGGCCTGCTTGATGAGCCATAGATTATCTAGTTTAGCCGTACTGCCGTAGTATAAGCATAGTTTAAGTATAGCCGGCCATTCATGCCATGTCTTGGATTAAAGGGATGTTGAAGCTGGTGGTGGAGAAACTGATGCAAACACTCCCTCTTGAACCACTCGCACCAAAAATACCCACATTATTGAGTACTATTGTTCCTTGTCGTCGTTCAATATTTTCACTGCAAGGAAACAAAAGAAAAGGACAATGTTTTTTGTAGCGCCGATGGTCTTGTACCCAGCATATAATAGACTCTACAGAGTTAATTAGAGTCCATTGTTTCACGGGATCACAGGGAAATCTGGTTAATGCTACTGATACAAGCCTTTTACAATAGATGAGGTGCTGGTCATAGT
Organism: Trisopterus luscus; assembly: GCA_027122455.1. Classification (NCBI taxonomy): domain Eukaryota; kingdom Metazoa; phylum Chordata; class Actinopteri; order Gadiformes; family Gadidae; genus Trisopterus; species Trisopterus luscus. The sequence continues at coordinate 13,744,102 of JAOPUA010000121.1, read as the reverse complement.
TGCAGGGTATTGCTGCATTGCACTTTCATGTCCTCCTCTTTAAAGCACCACCAGTTCCTGCCCAGTGTAACGCATGATGCAATCATCTGGGCCACAACAACAAACCTCCACACAAATAAGACGTTTCTGCCGAGGCAGAACAACGCAGGGCCATCTGATGATGCAAAAGCCGAGGAAAATATACCTTCATTCAATTTTAAATAATGGATTAGAATTTATTTAGCTTTTTTTTTGTTGCATTTTATTGCTTTATTTATGACGGATACAGTGAGAGATGGACAGGTTGATTTGAGAGAGAGATGCGTGAACACAGGCTGTAATCAAACCCTGGAAGCCACCGGGGCAGCCATTCAATTAAATTTTTTATATGATTGATTTGATTCAGCAGAACTGGCCCTGAAAATGGAGGCAGCCGACCGTGTTAAATGATTGGTCTTTGTTTAAACTTTCAAGATAATGAGAACATCAGGCGGCCACTGACTGAAGTAAATTGGCCAGTCAACAGCTCAGTGAAGGGCCGTTCACCCTGCATTCTGAAGAAAAATAGAGATACCTAGTTTCATTGCCTTAAACATGTGGTGTGGGTCCACACTGTAACTGTGAGTGGCAAATGGAGAAGTAATGTATAAAGACAAAACATAGCACCCGGATAACTTCCCTTTGAATACTTTTCATTTGCACCTCTTAAATAAATTTGAAATTCAGAGTAAAATATGCAACTCATTAGCATGCTAATGTGTAATTACCATCATCAAAAATTCAGTACATGTGTCCAAGGATGCCGGCTCGCATTAAAAAAAGGACCAATTCAATGATCATATTTTCCCCCAATGCCTTCTGAGGGGCGAGGCTGAGTGACACGTTTGGCCCTAATTGAACACTGGAGGATTTAAGGTGCGGTCGCTATACGGCCCCTCTCTCTTCCCATTGCCGCCGCCTGGCGTACCCGTATTGGGACTCTAATGAATAGATGGGAATCTGTAATCATGACACTTGAGTCTGCATAATTAACATGGTCCCCCTCACTATTTGCGCTTCTGTCTGGATATTTAGTAAATTATAAAAGATGTGAATGTAGAAAAGCACTTTGCCTTTAAATTACCCCCCCACCTCCTCCCGCGGCACTCACATTTTAATTCACAGCACCACTAACAAACATGGAAGTAAGCTTTAATGAAGCGCGGGTTAGATGGCAACATCTAACATTCTCTTTTCCTGTGCTTTGCTTTCCTAGATCGGTGTGTGTAAGTTGCAAATGTGAGTTGGTATGCATTAATCTTCCCTTTTTTCCTTTAATAGTGAAAATAAACAAGCTTATAAGAATATGAGATCTTTTTAATTATATATAGAGTGATACGAGAGAGTATTAGTGGATAGGACTCCCAGCCAAAAAGGTCCTGGGTTTGATTCCCCCTTGCGTGCATTGCCTCAGCCTCACCTGTAGGTATCCTTGATCAAGACCTCCTACCTATTCTCAATCTTTTGATGAAAGCTTTTGATGAAAGCATCTGCTTAATGTTTAACGATTAAAATAAAAGTCATAATTACATCCTTTGACACACACACACACACACACACACACACACATATTGTAAAACAGAGAGCTTTGGACGGTGGAATCCAATTGATCATAGACCGGGGCTGGGGTTAGGGTTAGTTGGTTTGTTGGTGGGGGGGGTATTGTTTGACAGACCTGTAGGGCCTACAGTGTTTAGGAGTGATTAAAATGTGGAGGTGCTGTGGACTACGACAGCCATCTGTGGGCATGCAGGGCAGCTCCCCGGGTGTGTCGTACATCACGGTCTGGCTGGACATGTCATCCTCCTCGCTTGGGGGGGAGAGGGAGGAGGAGGAGGAGGAGGAGCAGCAGCCAGCAGGCCCCTGTTGAACTCCCTGTGTGCTTGCTGCAATGGGTTGGTGGTACACTGTGGGGGGTTGTGTCTGGGCTCCATCCCGAGAGCTGTGGCCTTGAAACAAGAGCGGTGTGTGTGTATGTGTGTGTGTGTGTGTGTGTGTGTGTGTGTGTGTGTGTGTGTGTGTGTGTGTGTGTGTGTGTGT
>JAOPUA010000121.1:13706370-13726337 GCA_027122455.1 Trisopterus luscus | reverse complement strand
TTAAATAAAGCAATCAATCAACAAGTAATGATTTTGTTTTTTTTCCTAACAATAACACATGAGTACAAATCTGGTGAAAACAATGAACAGATTTACCTTAGAGGTACATTATGCCTCAATCCTAATTAAAAATACACATTCAAACTGCACATACTGGCAATGATTTCTAAACGTCCAATACTAATACAATACTAACCCAAAACCCTTAAATGATTATTAGACCATTAAAAGTCTGTTAGTTCATGTTTATTAGTGCATGAACTAATGTTAATTGTTTCTTTATTTAATATAAAATAAATGTTTGAACATAAGTTCATTTTTCATATATCTCATCAAATCATCATGAAGGAATAATCCCACTGAAAACTATTCCTGCATTTCATAACGCTCTGTAAAAGTCTCCAGGTGGCCGTTTGGTTTAAAGGGGAATAATAAGCATGGCTTGTATCACAAAATGATCACGCCTTTGTGAGCTCCCCTTAGCTCTTTGCCTGACAGAATCGTGCCATTCACTCACTATCTGCATCCATTCTGGTCATTCAAGTTAAATGAAATCTCTTAACAGCAACCATCAGGACTTTATGAAGGGACCAGGCACAGTGCTTAGAAGCCCATCCTGGGTAGCAAAGAAGACCTAGGGCTTTGGTGAAATCAAAATATGATGGAAAAGATATAGATCCAGACAAAACTGTTATAGTATGCAAGTCATTTGTAACAGCGTCTTATTTTTTTGATTTTGTTGATACTACAAAGAACACTTTCATGTGTTTATTTGAACATCTAGATCCCGACCATCAGTGGTGAAGATTGTGTTCAGGGTTTGTCAATGCATTACGTGAATCAATCCAATCGTCGGTCTGAGTCTATTTCCACATGTCTCCCAGCAGGTGGCTAAGTGAATCTGGGAATTATAGAGTAGCATGGGGCTTCATTAGCCAACCCCCAGAGGAAAACATAATGGGAGACCAGGGGACTCGGCCCCCGCTCTCACCTCCTACTGATGTCACCTCCTGCATGCCCCCGCCAGGATACAGCTCTATTTCTGTTCTATTTTCCTTCTCTCTCTCTCTCTCTCCCTCTCTATCTCTCTCTCTCTCTCTCTCTGTTTATTTTTGTCTTTCCTTCTGTTTCTTTCTGTCTTTCCTTGGGTCTGTGTTTTGTCGTCTGTTTGTCTTTCTTTCATTCTCTGTCTATCTGTCTCTCTCCTTTTATTTCTTGCTTTCAGTGGGGGTTCTTTCAATGTAAAATGATATGCATTAATCAAAACTCATTAATGCGTATGCATTAATGTGAACTCTTTGTCCCACAACTGTCATGCCTCTTGTCTTCTCAGACATAGCAAGTATTTGGAGACATCTAGTTTTCCCTCCAGGGACGAATAACGTTTGTTTTATATATGATATATGTCAGTCATTGTATTTCCTTCAACGGTTTTTGGAACAGTTGGCTAAAGCTCAACATACCAGACCTTTGGAAGAAGTGCTGGTCCCGTGTGACAGAACAAAGCCTTACATTCGGTCAAATAGAGGCCCCAACTTTCTGATAGCCAAAGCAGAGAAGTGGCTTGACACATGTCCTACACCTCACATGTGTGTGACTTGTGACTTGCTGACTGCAGGGTCTGGAAGCAGGGGGACTGGGAGAGGGGATCAGAGAAACGTGGATGATGAGAACTGGCTCCAGGCAGAATGGTTGGGAAATATCGAAGGGATGACATTTATTGTATGTGATTGGATGTCAGTGTGTGTGTGTGTGTGTGTGTGTGTGTGTGTGTGTGGGTGGGTGGGTGCGTGTGTGCCAGACGTATCTGGAATCATCAGTGTTTTGTACAACATACTCTGACATAAACAGGGAATCATTTGACAATTAGTCCAACTGCTATTAAAGGTCCAATAGTTAAAAAATAGGTCAAATATTTAAGCAAAACTAGAATCTTGAAACATAACAATTAATCTTAATTTGTCATTTATGGATCTGTAACATGTGTCTTCACTTCAAAGGAAACATCTCAGCAGAACGGCGTTTTAAAAAGTGAAATGACGCCAACATCCGTTATGTTATACGTTTTGTTTCCTCAACTCAATGCCCTTCTGGACATGTGTGATTCATCAGTGCTGTACTACTCGTTTTGTTTTTTTCAGTACGAGCGATAGGCCAAACCTAAAGCAGCGTGGCTCTGGTTCCCTATTAGCTCCTGGACCTTCATCTCCAGGTGATTTATGGCTGGAGGAGCCGGAGAAGCCTTGGATCAGCCCCTCGTAGTGGACCAAGAGAAGTGGAGACCTCAGGAGAAAAACCTGTCCTTAGAAGACTACTGCAAGTTATAGGAGGATGTTTAGAGAGGGGAGCCTTCTCTTCTGCCGCACTGAGCAGTTTTTAATGCAGTCATGCAATAAAGGCCCATCTCAACATTGTGTTAATATAGGAAGTTAATTGCAACCACAAAAACCTTTGGTTTTATAGTTTCACTCACACTGGTCCTCATTTGCTTACTGATTGCATATAATTGGAAATCACTTCACATTATGCAAATGTTCAACATATACTTTGCATAATTGCACAAAAATGTATGCAAGTGAAGATTGAAAATCTTTAGTCAATCAGAATAAATCTCTTAAAAAAGGCTCAACATTGAATTAATCATTTTAAGTGCAAGAGCATGACCTTAAATACAACTTAAATGGTAAATTAAGACAAATGAACTATATGAGGTTACAATACAATGTTAACTTCTAATTAACAAAATATTCCAAAGTAGCAAAACACTAATTGATTGAGTATAGCATATTCCTCATTGGATTCTATCCCGAGATTGGAAAGATATTTTTCATTTATCTCGACTATGGACAGGAGACTTTGGACAAGAAGGCCAGAATGACTGTTGACTTCCTTATGCACAAAAGGATGCCGTTATTATGAAACAACACTTACAGGCCAACATTGTGGTTTGCTGCAGTCTGGTATTTGGGCTTTAAGTAAAATTAATAACAAATGAATGTCCCTATGAATTGGAATGTACCCCAACACGTGGGAACTACTGCAACAGTAAAAGTCCAACATAAGCAATATACAATCAACAATTGGCCAAGCCACACAACATATTTTCTATGTATGCATATAATTAATTAGTATATACTACACGTGAACCTCCGAAGATGGCGCAATTTGATTGGTTCACTATCTCGGGATATGGCGGTCGTCACGCTAATAAAAACCAATAAATAAATGCAAAAAGTGTTATGTGTAGTATATACTAAAACAATTATTCACCTCAGGCTCCGTCAATTCACTTCGTCTTCGGCGAATAATTGTTAAATATTATATATATGTTTTACATGCTGCGGGTAATCTTAGCTTATCTTTACTGTACACATATATATTGCATGGGACTGTAATCCTCACATAGAAAACTACACCAATGAGGTTGTTCCCCAATGCCAAAAACCCTGCCGCAGCTGGGGGGGCCAAGCCAAATACAGTCAGGGCATCTTAGCTTACTTAAAGACTCTTCACTAACCCTCCCTCAGTGAATGCATATCCTTTGGGTCAGTGGGATATTAGGCTCCTTGGGGGGGGGGCACGGGTTAGAACAAAGCAGCGCTCATGCATCTTGTTGGCCGGTTTCAACTGTTTCTTAAGGGTCCCATGATACGCCAACCTGTGATGTAATAACAGGCAGATTTTCAAAATGGCTTGTAACGCCTAATCACACCACACCTGGTGGCATGTCATGGGACCTTTAAGATATTCCTGTGAATTTGGGGATATTTTGTGAAACCTGGAAATGTAATTTCCAGAAGTCAGCAGGATGCACCTTGTGATGTGGAGATAAGATGGGTTTCTCGATCCTCAAAAAAAAGATTCTATCCTGTGACAGATCAAACTGTGGCAGCTTATATGTTTGAACTTATATACGAGATTTGCACATATTCGAGGTAAAAAAAGAATAAAGCTTAAAGGAACTCAAATCAAAGCAAGACCCTAAAGGAAGGACATGAAGGGGGTCCAAGGAGGCAGATAGAAGTGGGGAAGTGGGGAAGAAATCGATCCTGATCCCTACCCACAACTACTTCTCGTGGTCTTGAAGAAAATCAAGTGGTTTTTTAGATTTTTACAAAGATGTGTTAGGTGAAATGTTAAACTGTGTTTTGACTCTGCAGATTTGTCTTGCCAGACGATTTGTCTGTATTGACTGACTATTTGACCTCGTTGAGGTAATTCAGGAAAACAAAATATGAGGAGTGACAGCTTTTGGCATTCAAGCTGTAAAAGGTGAGATTTGTTTTTGTGTGGACATTTTTAATATTGGATCAAATAATATTATATTCATGGTGTGTGTGTGTGTGTGTGTGTGTGTGTGTGTGTGTGTGTTCATGCATGTGTTCGGCAGTAAGAAATGTTTTATGATTACCTTTGGGGACCTCGATTTTGATCATACTTCTGATCACATTTGATTCTGTATTGCATTAGCCTTTGAACATTTGCTTATACTTAATTGTCAGTCACATCCTCTTTTTCTTTTTGCTGGCCTTACACTGTTGTTTTCCATCTTCTGAAGGTGATCTATGCGGATGTATGAAAAAAACCTGCAAAGGGAGACTCTCGTCTCAAGGACGATAAGTGTTCAGGCCTCCACATTTCCACTACATGCGGTACATACTTTGCTCGACTCAAAAAAAACTAAATTTTATACATTCAAATGTATTTTTCTTTCCATGGCAACGTGTCAGAGGACTGTTCTTCTCACTCTACATGGACATTGTGACCCACATTCATAGAAGCCTTTCCACACCTAGCACAAATACAGAGAGGCCCCTCCCTCCTCAATGATGGAAACCTTACCTGTAGATAACCTGAAGATAAGCGCATTTGCTAAATGACCATCTAGTTGACAGTAAACACCTCTATTTGATCTACCAGGACCTTCTATTTGATCCACAGGAAGCCAAGGAATGAACATGACTCAACCGTACCGGATGACTCAGTCACCAAACGTGCGTGGGGGCGAGGGATTGTGCATGTACGTTATTGTAATTAATTACAGTCTAGCGTGATATTACGACGACCCACAGTGATAACAAGAAAAAAGGGATTTGAGTTTAATGTGATCAAAGCCGCCATGTGGTTAATGGTCATGGGAGGATGTTAAATAAGAAACCTAATGTACATTGATGAGCCATCTGGATGGAAATATTAGCTGTTTAGTACACCTCATGATCACAGCACTATAGATAACAACATAATGCTCATGATTTAAGAAGGGGGACCACAGCCTACTGGCCTACAGGCAGTGACGTTACAATGACTCAGACTCTAACATTACGACGCATCCACGCAATGACTAGGCATTCCTAACTTTGGTGAACAAGTAGTAGGAGAACACGTTGAGGTAACACCTAGCCGTGTCTATTTCAAGGTCTGCTCTCCTTTCTTTTACAAGCTGCTTGTAAAATTGGTCCTTGGTGAAACAACGACTGGGGTCATTAGGAAGTTCCTCCGGAGAATCCCCTCTGGAAGGATAACTAGATAAAGGTCCCTCTCTGCTGCAGTGTTTGGCTGCGTGACTACACACACACACACACACACACACACACACACCCACACACACACACACAAGCATATACAAAAGCATACACACACGCATATGCACACCAATACATGAACATATGCATGCACACACACACACACACACACACACACACACACACACACACACACACACACACACACACACTAATATGCATATTCACACACTAGCATGCTAATGCAAGAATGCACACACAAATGCACATGCATTGATGGATGCACACAAACCTACATGCACGATTGATCACTCACACACACGCACACACACACACACACACACACACACACAAAATAAACCTTAAATGTTTCTCTACAATATTGGGTAACTATTGATAAAAGAGAGACTAATGTAAAGCAGATGGGACATTTTAATCTCAAATTTCACATACATTTTACATTTCCCTTTGAAACCGTGGTTCAGGATTCTGATTCTGAACAAATGTTAAAAAAGTGTCATACTTCTCTATATTCTACTTTGAGACAGTTGGTGAATGCCCAGCAGAAGCATTTGACGTTGGTTCAGTACAAATCCCCTCACAGTTCTTTAATTCATCTCAATTGTAGTTCTTCTTTCAGTATACAGAGAGACAGCGATCAACACTCATTAGACATTCTACTCAACATTTCCATCTCTCATTCTTTCCTCTATGTTTTGTTTTGGTCTTCTTTGAAAGCAGTTCCCCATTGATTCAAAACCCACTCATTTCCATTATAAAGAATAGTACGCTCCTTCTCTTTATCTCAACGTTCCACAAAGAAAAGTAATGATAATTAAACACATGTAAGTGCCTCATTAAGAGCATTCACAAATGCGGTTCTGATGGTTTTAGGAGTAAACTTTTCCCTCTGCCTCTCTGCTCCGTGATAGGCTGAACCATGGGCTTTTCCAGCATGTAGTAGTAAAGATGTGTAGCCTAGCAACAGGTGGGGTTGATGATTATTTGGTTCAATTTGCATAATAGTAGATAGCTATCATTTCAATATAGTGTATTAAATATCTGTAATACACGTGTTTATCACAGCATGAAATTATCAACATGATTCAGCGACATGGAATACTTTGCAATATAAATAATGCAATTTCACTGTCATATTGGGACATTTTGAAACAAGTAATACAAGCAAATATTGTTGGTTATATTTTGTGACACAAAATGTTTCTCAAGTCAGGATTTTCCAATAGCTTCAGAGATCCTATTATCGCTGTGTTATCAACCAAAAACTTTTTAACGTTGAATCAACGTCCCCATTTATCATTGTGCAACCACATTGCTTTTGCCTCCAAGACCAGACAGGGATAAGCATCAGACGTATTTTAATAGAAATATGTCCACACAAAGAAATGCAATCAAACCATAACATTTAGCATTGTAGAATGGCTTTCTGGGCCTCATATGTGGCCAACAATTTGATATCTTACATTGCAGCCCCAGCTGTAAAATGTGTTTGTAGGCTATATTGTACGAAAGATAAGTTCCAAATAGAACAAAGACATGCACCACGCCTTATAACACAAGATATAACACTCTTGAGCCCTTAATGGTAAGAAAGACTTTCAAGGTAGTCTCTCTGTCTCAAAAGACAGAGATACCACAGTCATGGGAGAGAAAAAGTTCAGCGTTCTCTTCACAGGAATTTAATGTTTATTTTGTAAACATAAATGTTCTTCACATCCTGTTAACTTCCGATGCTAGGTCCGAGGCAAACGCTACCAGGCAGGCAATGTCACAGCTTGTCAGACAGACATTTTTTTAATCTTTGCCTGCTCTGAGCAGCACTCAGAGACTCAGGTATTTATTTGTCTTCTGTTTTTAAAAACCCAAGAGAAGGTTTGTGACAGCTGTTTGAGTTAGCCGCCACATCCATCATCCCGATGGCCTATTCTAACCTCCTTTCTCTTGGTTGAGAGATAGACAGAGATGGAAAAGGCCTGACAAAATGGAAGTATGTTTGAGGAACACAGTCGATCAATCCTAGAGAAAGCATACCGGTTAATCGAATATGCATTCAACTTGTTTATATTTTTTATCTGATTATAACGCAATGGTGTTGCTGTTTGTGTTCGTTTAAGTAAACATCATTGATTGTTTGCCGTCGTTGTTGCATTCCTGTCTGAGGCAAAAACAAAAAGATAAGCAAAACAGCCTGATTAGAGCTGGTGTCTGTGTGGAACTCGGAGTGAGCAGACTATTGAGCAATTCTATCCGGATTGATGCTATCAGGTGGGAAAATAAGGATAGAATATGCATATAGAAAATATCTCTGGACACACAGCCAATCACAGTGCCGCCGTGAAGTAGCGTCTCACAGAACATGCTTGTTCTGGCCCCTGTGCTCAGAAACAAGTAGAATGTTACTACCATCATGATATATTTCTCTACGTGATTTGATATGTAACCATTGTGATTTTCTTCAAGTCTATAATACAGGCTAGTTATTGCAGCAGTGGTACAACAAAACACTATGCCTGTGCTCTAGTAAAGGAACATTTGTCTCACACATGGTGGCATCTTGTTTTATACAATGATGCATTCATTTTCCCTGATTGTGTTTTTATATTCAGATTAACATTTTGTTACAAAACTATTGCACAAAAACATATTCTTCCTTCTCTCAAATTCTTATTCTTATTATTCTACTCGTTTCTGAGCACTGGGGCCAGTGCGAGTTTCAATAGCAAACACCATATTGACCGAGAGCGAGAGTGAGATGTGTAACTGGAGCGATTTTCTTATAACCCTGTCTTTTCTTTTGGGATTGAATAACGTGTGGATTCAGAGGAACGCCACTAGTTGCGTTTGTGTGTTAACGATCCCCGGTAAACCGAAAAGATCACTCCTACAAACAAAGACGAGACTCAGGACGACTCCTGCCATACATCTTCATAACGGGTAGTGGGCCTGGCGTGGTGGAAGTGAAACCTGATCTGTTATCCTGTGGTCATAATGTGGGACACAGGGGGAGCGCATGATCCCAAATTATATTATGCATAATCCCAAATTATTTTCAGATCAGACACCTATGTGGGATCATTCAGTGTTACATGGACTGTCAGTCATTGGTTCTGATGTAAATATCTCTTCTTTCACGTCAGTTCCTTTTACATCAGAATCTCTCTGTCATTACACATGGTACCACGGAATTGAAATGCTATCCAGTCAGTGCAATTCACAACAACAAATTTTAAATTGTAAGAAAGGTACAAAAATATTTAATATTTAACTAATAAAGAGAAAATATACAAATAAAGCAAAAAATAAGATAACAGCTGAGGTAAAGCACAAATTCTTTAGTGCAAATAGGTACATTCAGGATGTTTTTACGGTGCTTGTGAAATGAGATAGTAGTTCAATGTGAATGTATAATTCTTATTTTACATTGTTCAGTTCAAATATGGCGATGGGATAAAAACTGTCTCTGAGTCTGTCGGTGCGAGCTTTGAGAGCCCTGTACCATCTGCCAGAGGGCAGCCGGTGGAACAGGTTGTGTCCAGGGTGGAAAGGGTCTTTCAGGATGTTGGCTGCCCTGCCCAGGCAGCAAGAGCTGCCTGTCCTTCAGGGAGGGAAGTGTGCAACCAGTGATTTTCTGGGCGGTGTTGATGACCCTCTGAAGGGCTCTCCTTTCCGCTGCAGACTAGCTAGCATACCATGTGGTCAAACAGTACGCCAGCACACCTTGATAGCGCAGCGGTAGAGGGATACCAGCAGCTTCTCCTCCAGGTGTTTTTTCCTGAGGATTCACAGAAAGTAGTCGCTGCTGGGCCTTCTTGACTACTGTGGTGGTATTTGTAGTCCAGGAGATATCATCATGTGTGTACCCAGGAATCTAGTCTGAAACCCTTTCCTCACAGTCCCCATTTATGAGTAGGGGTTGGGAGTCTATAATGATTTCCTTTGTTTTTGGGTTGTTCAGGAGCATCAGGTGCATTTATAGTCCGCCCTTGTAACTGGTAGGTTAGTCCTTGGAGTGGTACCCTCCTTATCTGTTGTTGGTGTTATACTAGCTCATGACCTAGCTGGTAACAAAGTACATCCTGTGCCTGTTGTACACTAGTGATGGCTCATTCACAAGTTCGAACGAATAACTCTTTAACATGAATGAACCGACCTGATTCCCTGTTTCAGTTTGTCCTGTTTGTATCCCAGCTCCACCCACTACTAGTTGGTGAGTCGCGCTGACTCGCGAGACGCCGTTCGTTCACTGACTGTGTTTAGCGGTGAACAATCGAGGACTGAGATGTCACGAGAGACAGCTGGGCAACAACATCCCGATTCCGAACATGAAGTGCTCCTCAGCTTAAAGGAACTTAGCTAATGTTGTGTTGATTGATGACCGTTTGCACCATTGAATGATCGTGATTTGTTTGAATGAGAATGAGGGAGGATCTGAGTTTGACCGACTCAGTGACTCAGTTTTCTCAGTAACCATGATTTACCACTACCGGAAACACGACTGAAAGAACAAACTATTTGAACGACTCTTCTTGACAAACTGACTGATGAGAACTGATTCATTCAAATGAATCATGAAATCCACCACTATTGTACACATCCGGTACCGATGCTGTAGTACCAGGGAAGGAACACATGGAAGCAAGCTTTCTGGGGGTTTCTCTACCCATGTGGTAACTCGTTCTCAGGCCATAGAGGAAAGGACAATGGACACTGATGGAATCAGACCGGAATATGGCTTGCTGAGACTTTCTAAAGAGTTATTTTTGTATTTTTGTTTTTTTATTCATGAACATACAGTGAGTTGGACAGTAAGGTATGGGAAAAAGAGAAGGCGGGACATGCAGCAAATGACCACGGGAATCGAACCCGGGTCGATGCCGTAAGGACTGAGCCTTCCCAGTATGTGCTACACCTAGTGAGCCACCGGGGCACCCCTGCTGAGACTTGCTTCCCCATGCTAGTGTCTGACCATACTAGTGAGACCAATACAGCGATGTAAACACGTGGTCAGCTAGCCAAAGAACATTATGCTGACCCGGTATGGGAGAAGTTTGGGGTTGGAGCTATGACCCTGGAAGAACTAGATAAAAGAAACCTGAAGGTTTTTATGTTGATGATTATGTGCTTTTCCGAAAGTGGAAGCCTCCTAAATGTCCTGCAACTAATGACTGGAGAGTTCTACAACCAATTGGTGTTGTACTGGCCTAAAATACATCAAGATGTTGGTAAATGATGGGATGGTGGTAAAACCAAACCATTCCCTTAGCTCCTTTTAAACTGTTGCCTATCTTTGAAGAGCCTTGCTCCTGGGTTATGATTGACTGTGTAGGTCCCTTGCCTAAGTACTTGTTTGCCATCATGGATCCGTCTACCTGGGGCCTCATGTACTAAGACTTGTGTGGATTTCTTACTAAAACTTTGTGGACACCAAAATCTGGAAAGCTGCTGTGCATAAATGAATCTGGATGCATCAATCCTTGCGTAAGCACGATTTCACGCAGATTCTCTTTGTACATCCCAATTACTGTGAAATTGAGTGCACATGCACGAGCCCAACTCTCTGCCCAGTCTCCTCCCTCATTGAATATGCTGATTAGTATAAAAAGGCCTGCAGTAGTGCCCTCGTTAGGAGAAAGGAGAACATGGAGAAGGGAATAAAAAAAATAATAATAATCAGAATGCGAGGTGGATGTGTTGATTTTGGAGGTAGAGGCCAGAAATAAGATCTTGTTTGGCTCTCTTTCCTCCGGAATCAGCACAAATAAAAAAAAAAAAACAGGCTTGGGAAAACGTTGCCAACTCGGTCAATGAGGTTGGGGCGGATAGCCGAACTGTGGCTCACATAAGAAACAAAGTGGTCAGACATCAAGGTGAACGTAAAAAAAAGGTCTCTGACCACCGGAGAAGCGTGGGTCAGATGGGCAGCAGAGCCGGGGTCGGGGAGCTCGCCCTATTTGAGCTGTGATAGGGGATCAGCTCCTTTTTGGCGTGATCCTGCCAGCATGCTTTCATATTCTCATTTATTTGGATGCATGCTGACGATAGGTTGCTCCCATACACCCAAGGTGTCAATAATATGTACGCCTACTTCGGCCGCCATTATGGCTTCCATTTTATTTCCTTTTTAATTCCAATATTAGCAATATAGTTTTATGGGTCTGTTTAAGTTTAGCCAAATATCAACAACAGTGTCACATTATGCATCTCGACAACAATAACGCATGATTGAAGTGCATTTAAGATCACGCATCCCACTTTGTAATAGCCTCATAGTGCAGTATGAATCGTGATCGAGTCGGCCTAATGTTGTTGCGCTGCATCTCCTCTATGTGCCGCCAACTGACTAAATGCAGCAGAAATGTGCATAAGCCAGGCATTTAGTTTGCATGGAGAACCGCACTTTCTCATGTCAAGGCAGTCTTTGTACATCGGAACGTTTGCGTGAGAAGTGGCTTACACAGCTTTTTTGCGCATAAGCAAGCTTTGTACATGAGGCCCCTGGTGACTCATTATAATAACTATCTCATCACTGCCATCAAGACCCTGGCTCCCCAGTCTCATTCACCCACACTGCTCCCTGGTTTACCCTTGACATACGCCAACTCAAAGCCACAGGCTGTCGACTGGAGCAACTGTACAAAAAAAACGGATTCACTGTACACAGCCAAATGTACTCAGACCACCTTCACCACTACAAGAATTGCCAAATCTGCATACTAGTCCAACCTCATCCACACTGGTACAGGTAACAACAAAGTCCTCTTCTCAAAGGTCAGACATCTAACTCAGACTCCTAAAACCCTCCCACCAGACATTTCCACTGATCAGTGCACTGCTTTCCAGGACTTCTTCAGCTCTAAAATCCATACCATTCACCAATAACTGGCCTCATCCTGCACCTCCTCAAACAATTCAACCTGGACGATCACCTCCGGCCAACCTCTTATCAGCTCCCTCTCCGACTTCACCACAGTATCAGAACACACCATCTCTGAACCCTTCCTACCTCCCTTGTCAAAGCTTGTCTACCATCCATCTCTCCCATGATTATCAACATAATTAACTCCTCCCTCACCACTGGCACTGTACCTCCCCACTCTCAAACGGGCTGCTATCACACCCATCCGGAAAAAAACCTCAACCTTTACCGGAGCATCTCCAACCTCCCTTTCAGCTCCAAAACACTTAAAAGGGTGGTTGCCGCACAACCACAGTCCCACCTCGACACAAACAACCTCCATGTACATTTCCAATCCGGTTCCGTCCAAAACATAGCACTGAAACAGCCATGGTCAAAATCACAAATTACCTCCTCTGTGCAGCTGACTCTCGACTGCCATTACTGCCTTACCATTCTAATCCTTCTCGACATTAGCGCAGCATTCGACACTATCTCCGACACACTACTCCCTGGATTGCCTGGCTGGCATTGGGATCATTGGCGCTGTACTATGCTGGTTTACATCATACGTCACTGACCACCAACAATTCGTGAAAATAAGGGACCACAAGGTGTTCGGGTGTCTCACTGGGTGCACCTCAGGGGTCAGTCTTGGGTCCACTTTTCTTCATCATCTACCTCCTCTCCTTGGGCACAATCCTCCATCATCATGGGATCCACTTTCATTGCTATGCCAATGACACACAGGTCTACATATCCTCCAAATGCACCACCAAGACTTCAGCTGCTTGGCACCCAGACTATGGAACTCCCACCCCCCATAAATAAGACAGATTCCATCACAACACTCAAATCCAGACTCAAAACCCACCTGTTCAAACTGGCATACTCACTATGACTGGACACTGTACACTACAGTAACCAGTAATCGATGTTTGGTTTAATAATGTTTGATGCTGTTTTGCCGGGCTGTCCACTAAAGGGTCCCATGGTCAATGAAACAGACCCTAAAGAAGAAAGTACCCATCCTTATACCCATCCTTATCATTTTTGGACTTCAATTTACTTCCTTGATGATTAAGTGATAACATGAAATTGTGTCAGTTCAACAGCACAACATCAACAGCTCACCTCTTTAACATACACAAGGCATAAAGCTGGGATGGGTTATTTATTTTCTTAGCAGTTTTTTGTCTTTTTGTCACAAAAGGGGAGAAAATCTGGTTAATGTGGCAGTCGAAGGCCTTTTAATAAGCCTTTTCAAGCATTTCATTCTGCCTGATAAAATGATTAAATGGGTTACCGTCTGACCGTGCACTCATTGCGGATGACTGGAGTCTTCCACAATGCTTGGAAGACCCATTGTTAATGCTAGCAAGGATGTCTCTCTCCTGTTTTTGGGGTGTGGCTTTGAAGGGAGCCTTCAAGGGAGGGATTGGGTTTATTTTTTGGCTCAATCCTTACAAAATCTAGCTAACTCTGGTTGGTTTCTCACTATTGCCTATCCTAGCATCCTTGGCGTCAAGCAGGAATGCCGTTGCCAAAATAAATACATTTCTATATAATTCAGCTGGCATAACAAAATTGTTTTGTTTAATATGGCACAGTAGACATAACAACGCAAGCAAACATCAGTAGGTCGACTAATTTGGCATTGTCAGAAGAGGCATCAAAACTTTATTAAAAGGATTATTCTGACTAATGCATCAAATCTTTCTCCATCGTCGCTCATTGCTTGTCATCAATGTGAAATGTATGTTTGGGCATGTCCAGGCATGCAGCCCAAAGGGGTATGCTTTCTCAGCTGAACACTTTGCAGTCCCACTATTTTACTAATCAATTTTCCAGTGGTGTGTATGATAGATTGCACCATGGGTGGTCAATCACATTTCAGTGGGGGCCAGTGTTGTTACTGGCCCCCTTCTGGTCACACTCGCAGAGCCATTAAGATGTCAATCCAATGAAAATAATAGGCAAGCAGGTGAAGCCTCAATGATGGCCCAGGGTTTTTCAATTTACTGTCATCATATATTTCAGTTTGGACTCACCTCCACAACTATCTATTAGAGAAGGCTTATTTGCTGTCCTTTTTTCACGGCGAAAATTCTGTGTGTTATTGTCACAGATAGTTGATTTGAAATAATGTGGATTAATGATGAAAAAAAACATATGACCCTGGTAGTCTGAACACGTGCTTCAAGTGTTTCAGTGCCAAGACGTCAATTGCATCAACTGACAGATTAAGTTTATTTAAAGAGTTTGATTAAATGGTAAGAGACTTAGGCAAATGGTGACATGATAGATGAGTCATGTCTACACATCTTCTATGTGCATAATCAGTCATTAATCCCAATGTCATTTTAATACTTATATTTTATTTTACCTCTGGCACTTTATAACAGATCAAATGTCTGACGATGATGAAATTTTTAGACAGTGTCATACATTATATGCCCAAGCCAATATGTTGGTAAGAAAATGTAATATGTTTTAATAATTTAAAGATGTCTCTAGATTATGTCTTTAGAGCATATTGTACTCCGCTGTACACTGACCCTTTTGGGGTCAAAAAATCTAGTATGCAAAGACTTCAGGTTGCTCACAATGATTGTTTTAGTATGTTACTAAAAAAGCCAAGGTGAAGTAGTGCAAGTGAGCTATTTGTGAATGCAGGAGTTGGAACCTAATGTACGGAGATATCGGTCGCTTGAATGTCTCAGATAATGTAATTATAATGCTGCTGTCAAACCCAAGTTATAGTGCAATACGCAACCAGTCATACCTTTGGAGACATTGGTACAATTTAGGGTGACCAGACGTCCCGGTTTTACCCGGACAATCCTGATTTTGAGTTGTGTGTCCGAGTCCCGACAAAAGCCTGTTGAGACGCTAAAAATGTTTGTCCCGGTTTCCACCAACCACTATGAAATGTCCTCTTTTGTCCATGATTACATAGCCAAGGTGGTCTTATTAGAGCCCGATCATTAACTAAAAAACACAAGGATGGATCCAGCATATGATTTCAACAATGTATGAGGGCATATGCAACAGGGATGGTCGCACAGTGGAATGCTGGACGAAAACCAGCGGACAAGCACTGGGCGGAGATGTTCACGCATTTCAGAAGCAGGGAAAGTGTCCCGGTTTTAGTTTCAGGAAATCTGGTCACCCTAGTATAAGTGCCTTTTATAAGAGGCGGGAATGTTTTTATTCTCTTGTATGTGTGTTGTCTTTTTTTTGTATTCTATGTCTTTTAAAATGGACCTTGAGTCTAATAATAAAAGTTGATGATGATGATGATGATGATGATTAAAAACAATGACGGGGTATGTGGAAACCATTTAACTTGCAGTTTAAAGGCAATGATCGGAATTTTTAAAAGCGATCAACAGAAAGCTTGAAAGACCATTGTAAATTGATATAAAATAATAATTGTCCTAAAAGGATACTGTATATTGATACAGCACGATACTGGCAGCGAGTATACCGACACACACATCAGCTGCATCACAAAGACATGTCTTGACAGCAGGCCGCAGCCAGGCTGCCGGGACAAGGTAGCACGCTACAATAGCATCGGAGTGACACAGTCACCTGCACATCCTTAATGCCAGCCCGAGTATACTACCGGCCTGCTGGCTGTGCATTGACAGCTCAATTACCTCACCGTGCTAGAGAGAGACTTGCATTTTGACTCCCTTATCAGCTGTTCGCCCATGCAGGCGACTCACAGTGAACTGTGAGAGGGAAAAGCAAATAGACCAATTATCTCTTTGAAAGCCACGGTCCAGCCTGACTCTTCCTCATGACACACACAGGCATAGACACGGGGGCCACGCTATAATGGCGGCCAATTATCCTACAAGCGCATGACATCATAAAGGTCTCAGGTAAGCAGAGGTGGTTGTAAGCAGGACACTAAACGCATCGTTGCTGCTGCTAGGGCTTATTGGGCTGTTTATGTGTGTTAGGTTCAGTTGTTGCTCAATTGGAGTCCAATCGACGCACACTAGTTCTTAACGGTTCGACTAAAATGTCTGTCTCTCCGTCTGTTTGTCACACACTTAGTGATAAAAACGAGCCGAGACACTGGCTACAATGTGAACCTATGGGGCAATACCATTTACCAAAAAGGGCATGCTTTTGCAAATGACTCCCTGGAGAGAAAAAATACTATTTTCTTTACCTTTTGCTTGATTCATTATGTTTGTTATTGGGTCATACCACGTCTCCCTCAAGGAAAGTTCTCGCTATGATCTTGCGAGAGTTGAGTTGTGGCAGGAATAGAACGGTAGAACATGAGTGTGTGTTGGAGAGAGTTGTTGCTTGTGGATTGTTGGGGACGGAAGGTTTTGATTGTAATGACAAAAGGGAAACTCTCAATTTCATGTTTCAGAGTGTGGCTTCTAGAGGGAAACTTGGTTAGACAGAATAACAAACACACTGGATAAAAAAAAGCATAGATTTTCCCTGCAGGGATCATTTCCATGTTGTCAGACACTTATACTCACATTCTAAGCCTGTCGCTCTCACAGAACTGGAACAAATTCAAAAATTGTTGTCTGCATTAGTCGCTTGGACCCAAATTATGGGACAATATCATTATCCGACAAAATGTACTTCTATCTTCTCTTCATTTATCTCCATTCTCATGTCTACTGCATATCTAGTCAGGTATGCAGTCAGTGTGGGTTCTCAGTTGTTCAGGTACATTGAGTTCTTTGGTCTTTTGTAAACAAAGTGTTTCTGGCTTCTTTGTAAACAGTTGTTTGTGTGGAGAAATCGAATGCTTCATTTTTCCCCTCAAGTTTTGGGCGTAAATCACATGAAATCACACAGAAAGTTGGAACATAATGCTTTCAGACGAGGGCTTCGACGAGGGCTGGTTGTTTACGGCAAAAAGGTTTGAAATTGAAATGTCTGTACTGGAAAAATTGTTTCACATTTTCCGAGGGGATTGAGGAACAATTCGTCCTGAACTGGCGTCAAATGTTTTGGTCGGTTGTCCCTCCAAGAATGATTAGACGTATTTCAGCGAAGTCAATCTGCTAGCAGTACCCTGGTGGCCCTTTACTTTCAAGGTTCTGAGTGTAAAAACGCTTTTAATCAACGAATGGATGTCTAAAAAAACGCAACTCTTGCTCACCATAAATTAACAGAATTCCTCAAAGCTGGGTAGAAATACACGTTTGTTAGTGAAACAATGAGAAGAACTGGCCTGATCCATCGAAACGGTTGTCAAATTTACCACGGATCATTGAACTGTTTGTTCACACTGGCTAACTATAGACTCAACTACTGTCGTCGGTGGAATAACATTGCATAGCCAAGTGTGTTGTGAATTCAGTTTTGCCGAGTTCATTAGCAACTAAAAGGGTTGTTCTGGAAAGAGAATTTTAAAAAGGAATTGAATGAAATTTCAATGGCATGATCTCACATCCCGCAATGACTGTGTGTGATGTTAAACCGGGTGAAGTGAAACAATGTAGGTCAGTTATCATTTTAATCGGATAAGAAGGAAATGGTTTAAAGGTCAATCCTAATATGTCAATGAGCATGTATCTTTCCTCATTCTACTGTAATCCCGAGGGATTATATGCTAGAACAGGAAGACAGAGATCAGATGACAAACCATTCTCTCCCTAAAATAGCCTACGAGCCGCCGAGCTAGTATGCGTGTCTCATCTGAAATTCATAATAGATCAGAATTGGTTGCAGCTAAACTGAAGAGATGGACATTTCACTGAAGAACTGCATGACAATAGCATCAGCTGACCATGGTTAAGGTTTCAATTCCCATTGGGACTAACGGGAACAAGATACTTTAACAGTCCTCGAAATGTCAGTTATTTTTTTATTTTAAGTATATTAAACAGTTGGCAAAGATGACAGTTACCTGTAAAACATTTGGAGTAGTTTTTATCATTTTTATTAAAATAAAAACAGATGTCTTATCAAGAAATCTATATAGGATAACACACAAGGGTCGTATTTGACAATACATTTCCTAAATGTTTTATCATAATTTTTGAAAAAAATGTCCATTTGCTCGTGACGTACCATCTGTCTGAATCTCCCGTTGGGATTTGCAATAAATTGATGCCAAAAGTAGGTGAAATTACCCATAAATAGCCCAGTGGCTGTGCCGCTGCTTGGGCAAATCAACCCAATGAGCTGGAAACAAGACCTTCCCTCCCTGTCCTTCCTTCATCCCCTCTGATTGTTCAAATAGAACAAGGGCACACTCAATATATCAGTATCAGTAAAAAAAGGATGAATTTCTGAAAGCACTTGAAGAAGATGTTAATGTTAGTTTGCCCTTGGCCATGTTTACCTTTAGTATACTACATGCACAGTAGATCCAGTAGACAGTTTTTTTGCGTAAAACTATTTGAATTTAATAAATTACATTAGCCAGATATATTAAGTGCACTTCTAAGCTACCATTGGCTTAATATTTAAAAGAGTGATGACTTTCCCTCAGCAGGGGCTCAGGTGGCAGAGTACAAAATTATATCATGGGGTCAGTGATGTGAGCCAAACAGAAATTAGATGAAAGCTAATGGGCCAAATTAACCCCTTTGAACTGTTATTGAATGCTCTACCGTGGCTGTGATATGGCTTGAGGATAATGACACATCCTCTGTATCTCAAGAAATAAAAGCACCCAAAATGAATAATAGCACTAGTATTGAGAACATCTGAGGCTAATACGGTCAATTAGGATGTAGTGATTGTACATTGTGTTTTAATTACCGAGGTGCCTTGGCACTGCTAAGCTATCTTCCATCATCTGGCCTCAATGGGATCGCTAGCATCAGATTCCCAGTGAGGTGGCCAATCTGCCAAAGGACATTTTACACTAGAGCTTTGTTTAATTTAATGATGCCCTGTGTTACATCCAAAAATATGCCCGAACAGTGCCCAAGAGTGCCCAAAATCTCATGAGTTATCATCATCTCATCACTGTTGAGCCAATGAGCTCCTTGTGTTGTCTTTTGAGTTCATAGTAAGTGAAGTGTGGTCCTGTCGATGAGTTATAATAGCAAATACACTGAAGGGAACAGCGCGTCACGATAAATCAATCACAGATCAAATCGCTCTTACTGCATTGACAGCATGTCCATATAGAACAATTTAAACATTTATAACTTAAATGTAATGTTTTCTAGATTAATACACAGCTATCAAAACATAAAGAGGGTAAAGGAAACAGATAGGGGTTGGTTTACAATAGTGATCCATTCAGTTGTTTTGTCCTGATGGTGATTGAAACCCTATAGTGATTGGGACCCACTAATAATTGGAATCCAATAGTGATTAGAACCCACCAGTGATTGGAACACAAAGATGATTGAAATTCAATACTAATGGGTTTCAAATTGACGTATTTTCTGAACTTTTAAACTTCATCAACATCCTAAAAAGGAAAAAAGAAGAATTTATAAATGTATGTTTATATGTGTGTGTGTGTGTGTGTGTGTGTGTGTGTATGTAGGTGTGTGTGTGTGTGTGTGTGTGTGTGT
>JAOPUA010000121.1:13690624-13701397 GCA_027122455.1 Trisopterus luscus | reverse complement strand
GAACATCTTATTTATGTATATATAGATATAGATATAGATATGGATATCTTACTTTTCAGGAATGCTGACTTCTACTATGCACTTCACTTTTAGCACAAACATAATAAAACATTTCAAATGAAAAAGTATAACATGTGTTCCCTTTCCTCCAGCTGCTCCGCACTGTAGCCAGGAGTTATTTTGGAAAAATGAAAATAAAAAAAACCCTTCCTTTCAGGCTATAGCTGTGATATCAAACCATTTGTTTTTTTTACTAACATTAAGACAAATAAATTCATCTTTCGAATGCACCTACACTGGGCCCGATAATACATATTTTGTATTCAGTGCCTAGCACCAACCCAGTTTCTTACAAGCCTCTCTGAAGCCTCCATCAAGTGCTGTGCAGTAGTCCTCTTACAAGTAGAGCAAGAAGACGCGTGATAGCGCTGCCGTCCTGGCCTTTCAGGGAAGTGTCAATCAAGTAAAGCCAGGGGGGTTATGGGCAAAGCCCCCTCCAAAGCTGATATCTTTGTTCACAGGTGGAGGGTGACAGGACATCAGCAGAATGAGGTCTGGGCATGCTCAGAGTGATCAGACTAAAGCGGAGGACCCTTGACATCGGGGAAGAACATGGAGTAAGTTACAGTCTCCCCATGGGGGAGGGCTGGACTTTCATGGGGTCTACTGTGGTGCACGTCTGATTTGAATATCAAGGCATTGGTATGTTCATCTGCTTCATATTGATTGGTCTACAGTGTGGGCCCATACCAAATTAAAAGGAAATATAGTCAAATATGTGATGTATGATGATATAATGTAATCACTCCCCCCAGACAGCCCTAGATTTTGACTGCCCTGGTTGAGAGTGAGGAAATTCAAATAGTATGTTTTTAAGATAATGAAGGTTCAATTCTCTGACCTGTAATTAGTTGATGATCAACTGAGGCAGTTTTATCTGATCTTCGAGAAAGCATTTAAAGGCTTGACAAGTATGATGTTCTGCCATGTTATTCTGCCCCTACTGCTATATATCTTCACTATATCTGTGTATAGGCTGAATATGCATGGCTATCGGAGGTCAAGAATGAATTCAATTATTTTTTTGCCAATGAAATGGGATCATAATTCCCCACCCAACAGAGAAGACGCCAGAAGGATAATAGTCATTTCCAGCAAATGTAGACAAATCCTAAAATTGTTTTTTTTTATGCATCTCAAACGGCAGTCAATGCAGGCTCATCATTATACAGTGGAGCTGAGGAGATATGACAAGTGCACCATGACGGATTAATACAAAAAAAAAAACACATGGAGGATACTGTCAGCTCCTTAGAGTTCACTAACACTCCTCAAAATATCTGCTATGCTCGGTTTACTGACTAACACACTTGGTAAAGAGATGTCAAACAACTGGGATGTGGTGTTCTTTTTACTGGGAAAATGAAGGGAAATAGAGGGGGACATTGACTCTTTACTCATTGAGATACATTACCAAGCAGGAAGGGGATGAGGCAATTGCTCAAAGATGCCTTTACACAATGGCTACAGACATCGGGAGTCATGTAATCGAAACAATTCGAAGAGTAAGAGTCCAACAACCTAGCAACTATATTTAGCAAACCGGCCTCAAATCCATTATTAAGCTACCCAGTCGAATAACTCACTCACTCACTCTCAAATTAGGCATGTGCACATGCATACACATGTACCAGACATGGCAATGCGCCATGTCTGTGGTAGCACATCTGGGTGAGTCAGTGGCCACAGCGATGATGGCTGAATAGGGATTCAGACAGGCAGAAAGGGCAAGCCTTCCCTGGACCATTTAGCAATACAAAAGGGAGTATTGTACACACACACGCACAAACTTGCACACAAATTTGGCCTTTGTCAATGCACGGGTATGCAGTACAGACTTCAGATAATGTCAGTAAAAAATAAAGGTAAATAGTAGTATTAACGGTTTTGGCTTGCAGCAGACTTGTGTAATTCCATTGTCACTGAAGCTGCTCCCCCTAGCCACTAGACCTCCAGCATTTCACTGTGGAAACTCAGATCTTGATCTTCCTCTTTGTAGACAGCTGCAGTGAGTCAACTTGTGCATTTATAATTCAATTTGACTAAAATGGGAATTGCTTCCTTGGACGACTGGTCTACATGGTCTACTTTCATGGAGAATGTGTCATCTAGAAAACGTTGGACTTAATTGATCAAATCCCTATGTGAACCAAGAATCGAAATCAATACCCTAATTTACTCTTAATGCCGCATCATTAGGACTTAATTAGTAGTTAATGATAACCTTGGATCTTATCGGAACATATCTACTTGGGAGTAAGTCAGTTGTTTTAAGTACCACATTTATTTTCTTCTTTCTTACTTTTTTTCTGTTTGTGCTTATTGGAAGGTTGGGAGAGCACTTCAAAAAGTCACGAACAGCTAAAGAGTAAACACACATACAGAAGGCATGGCGCCCTTTCATTCAGAAAAGCCGACAAGCATTTCAAAGGACAACCAGGCTGAAACACCAACCGTGTCAAAATGTTTTGAATGGCAATAAACAATGCAATCCAGGCCTTATAATATAGTGCTGTGTGGTGTAATTTTGAACTTGCCATGTGTATATACTGCTCTGCAATGGTTGTATTTCCAGCACTCTGTTAAGCACTCATTGTTAAAAAAGGTGCTGTATAGATATACAGTATGTTCATACTTACTTACTCTATTTTACTGTAATGTATTTTACAGTAGCTTTAACAACATTTATTAACTCTACTGTAGTTTTTTACTTGCCATGGCCTTACTTGATTTCTGGGACATGATACCAAAATGTCATGTAACAAGAGGATACACAAAGCCACTGGCACCAGGCCATCAGCCTCAAACATCCAGAATGCAACACCTAGTCTATACTATACTTAAGATAGAGGGCTGTCACAATTAATTTTGGGTATTGGAAGAAAATAACACACTCGCAAATGATGACAAGCACAATCCTAAGCATTTCAGAAAATAAAGCCTGGAAGAAATTAATCCTTTTTATAATTAAGGGAAAGTCTCTTTGCCCGTGTAATCCATTTAATTAAACTTTAAAAGTTAAAATAGTCACGTCTGTTTACCCATGAAATAATACCTTGGAATGAGTAATGAATTAATTTTCACTGGGGTCTGTTTGATTTATCCGCTGTTCTGTCCACTGACTTCTGAGCAAGAACAATAGCAGCTAGCGCTACAGGCTAATATAAAAAGGAGGTATTTCGGGGAGTATCTGAGTTCACCTTTAGTTCATCACTAAACGGCTGTTGTGCTTCCAGAGCTCCCAGGAAACAGGCTTTTACAGAGAGATGAGCTTTGATGTTTGGCTTCCTGCAATCGGCTATTACAAGGGACTACAGCACTTCTAAAATATTTGTTATGATTTGATCGGACTGCTGATCAGAACAAAAGCATGCCTGCCGGAAAGGGCGTTGAAATGGACTGTTTGTATTTAACTGAATGCGTTTCACCTAAGTGTTGAGATCAATGGACATTAGCAGCAGAGACGGCTTCCGTTCAAAATGGACACTCACTTAGATGCCTCTTAAAGAGGCTGTTTAGGTTCTTTATTTTAGTGACAGTGTGAAGGCTGTGATGTTTTGCCTGAGGAAAAATACTTGGATTACTCCAAATGGTTTTTCCAAATGGTAAAACAAGTCAGGGAGGACAGGATTTAAATGCAGATATCATATACATATTATTCAGAGGTTTTTGCCAGTGTGTTCAGCGAGAAAATTATGCAGTTAGTTAATATTAAGTGAACAAAAGGGTGTTTAAAATTTAAGATTTCAGCTCAATTACCCATCAATTAAAGGACATTCTATACGACACTGTTGAAAGGAAGTAGCGCGTTTTGCATTGCAATAAACATAGAGGCTCAACAAAATGACCTTCTGTGCAATGAAATCTTCAAATTTATATGAATCGATCTATCAAACTTACTGACTTTTCAATGCACATCCTACAAAATTGTGGATGTACTGTATGACTACTAACTTCACGTGGGGGGAAAGAAGGCAAATATTGACTGAAAGATAATCAGCTCACACCCCAGTTTGATGGAAACCAACCCTTATAAAGCTCTCTAAACTCTGCCCTTTACCTGCTGGTATACAGAGACGAGACCTCAGTATTTAAAACCTTTCAGCTTCCACAGTGGTCTTCATGTCATCCTAACAAGAGTGTCTGTAACGTAATGATGCCCTAAGAGGATGAAAAAACCTTGTTAGAATACAACTATGAGGAAATTCCACCAGTTTGTAATTTGGTAGATAGAAGTGGTACTGGGCAGGAACAGTAGTAAAAGTAAAGAGGGAGGGATGTAACCAGCAATGCTTTTATATCAGTGTTGTTACAAAATTCAGAAAAGAGTGCAGCAATGAACTGCAATTATCATTACGGGGAGTTTCCTCTGTAACTCCAAGGACAGCATGGTGAACTTGGGAAAGAAGTATGAACTTCTTGAAAAAAAACATGATTGACTGAAACTATTTTTTTGTTTTGTTTTATAAAGCATCTTGCTGTAATGTAATGTTTTTTATTGTCTGTGCTGGAAAATTGCAATGGCCCTTGAGGTGCAAAACAATCAACTGACAAAATGCAGATGTAAGGAAACATTTTTTCCTGACCTTAATTGAGGTTTCCGTTTGTGTACCAAAACACATCAACATTGCCTATAAACCCACTTGCAGAAGCACACACTTTTAAAGAGAGGCTTGGCTTTAGCCAGCCATGTAAGTACCTTGTTCTTCTCTCTGAGGGCTGAAGCGGTTTATATAACAGCCTTGCAGGTTGATAAACAAACATTGCAGATTTCTTCTTCTCCAGCTGTCCTTGTTCCATAACCGTCCCTCAGATGTTCAGATCAGCCCAGACCTCAATATCATACTCTTCTACTATATTTGACTAAATTGCATAGCTCTGTCAATCATATAAGCTAGCAATGTGTCTTTTCAAAAGGTGGTGTACTCAAGAATTAAAGCCGCAAAATGCCAGGCATCCGCCAGAATATATGTTACAGGCTTTTGAACCCAGAGACAATCATTGATTCACTATTAAATGTCAGTGTATGAACATTTATATTGGAAATGTTGTCTTTAGTCCTATAATTAGCATTTCAATTAATTAGCCGGTCACTGTTAAAATAGGTTGATCAATCCATCTCATAGTTATCCTCCAAATTAGCACCGAGAACTGCACCCTCCCTGCCCAGCAGTATAAAGGGCTTGGATAGCTTAGTGCTGGATGTGTTTTCCATAATTAAACCCTCTTAAAAGAATTCAAGGTCTGTTGCCTTCAGCCTGGGAACAGAGATCAGTTGGAATTAAGTTTGAGCATGGTAAATGATTTAAATCTCATAAATAAGAATTTTATCTGTGTAAAAAGTTCTGCCATTTTGATAAGAAGAAAAAAAAAAGACATATGGTATAGTATTGTCTTTACTTCAATATCCAGCTAACAGTCCAGATTTACCAACTTAAATCACCACTACACTCCCACCAATAGAGCCAAGAATCAGGGGAATAAATCTTCCATGTACCTCATGACCTTTAAATAAACCAATAGGCCACCTGTCCAAAGACACCTCTTAACCGACACGTTGGCTGTCATGTCTCGTAACACTCCTGTGGTACGAGACATGACTTGTACCGCTCTCTATCTCCATCTCCCACCCGTCCTCTTCTATTGCCGTCTGTTTTTTGTCTGTTTGGCCAAAGAGATGGAGAGATGGAACAAAATGTGTATCTAAATACACATGTTATAGAGCTGTGTGACTACACTCTCCCTCAAAATAGCCTTCTCTGTTTGACTCACGAGTGCAATCTAGAAATTCAATCTCACCTTTCTTTCATTTTATTTCCCTTTAAGAAATGTAGTAGGCCTACTTCTCTGATCAAAAGCAAATAAACTTGTCGCGCAATCAGACTTGGAATGTCCCCTACTTGATTTGTGCCGTGATCGGGATGCTTGTGAAAGATCTCTCAAAACTTTCCCACACTTGTTTTAATAATGTGAGGAAAGACCCAGGCTCGGCAAATCACAGCCATTGAAGATAAAATAAAAAGTGAATTAAATTCTCAGGCATGGGCTAGTTTGAGTGCTTTCTAACTAGAAGGGCATAATACACTGCTCTCCTATAGGATGGTATAAAAAGTGTGTAATATAAAAATAATACATTACTGTTCAGTTGATTAATTTCTGTTCCAGCGTTCCACACAAAATCTCTATCCACGTTTGCAATGGCTCAGACAGCAAGTGCACTGCACTACTTTTCTGTTTACCACGGATACAATTTGGAAGGGCTTTAAACTGTTAGAGATGCTTTACAAGGTAATTCCCTTGTTTTTAATGAGCCATGGTATTACAGAAGCCCCTGTATGTGTGATTACGCAATCACCGACACACATACACACATAAATAAACACACACACACCACCCCTCTTAGCCCTTGAGTCCATTCACATCAGAGGAACATACCAATTAACTTGAGGTTAATTGCTTGGGAAGACCACAACTAATATAGGCTGTGCAGGTTTTTAAAAACACCTTACTTTTTGTTTGCCTTTGCTCATCAAAATCTGATTGGCTGTTTATGAAAGAAAGGTTTGGGACAAATAATTACGGTAATTAATTTAAAATCACTGTTGTGTTCAGTGTGCGGCAGCTGTCTATTAATTACAGCGGTGTCAATAAAAAATAATTCTTGTTGATGACTTGTTGCCCGGCAACAGCTGTGCACTAAAGTGTACAGCTGATTTTAACGCTAACTTAATGATAACGCTGATGTCCCACCCACCAGTAAGACCACCTAAAGTACATAAAGGAATACATTTAGGTGCTGAAATATTTTCACTACTAATGACTCGGGTGGCAAACCAGATGCACCGATGTCTATAAAATCGGACATTAAATATAAAATACAATAAATACAAAAAGCTCAAGGGAGAAAAAAAGTGTAATGCTCATGACACACAATAGTGTTGGCTTTCATACACACAAACATTTTATAACATTAGGCCCGAAAAAGTTACATGGGAGAATCCATGGGTGGGTTTCTGCTTCATGCACCTAGTGCACCCCTACTGTCAGCCCTGAGGTGCCACCACTATAAACGTCCAGCACAGGACAGTTTTCAACCATCACTGCCCAGGGGCTCCTATACACGCTCTGTTGTTGCGGCACAGAGGGCTTTATGGTGCATTCTGGGTGGGAGGCCCTGAAAGATGTGGTCGCCGGGGTGCAGAGGACTCTTTGAGGGCTCGCTGCCTGCTAGCTCTGGAAGTATGGGAACCATGGAGGGTGGCTGGCTCGCAGCCCATCATCCTCTCTGCTGGTCCAGCCAGGCTCTCTGCAACCTCCCCCTGCTGCGCCTGATGACTAACCCAGAGAGTGGAAGTATTATGGTAGCTGGTGGGTGGACCCACTCACCCGTGACATCTGCAGTCCATCTAGACTGCACTCCTTCTTGCAGGCGTTTCTAGTACGTAGATGAGCCCTGCCGTTAGACATTCACTTCACAGACACAGACTCATGGGGAAGGGGCGGACTAACAGCGCCACAGAATCACAAAGGAAGGGCACCAGATCACAACATACAGCTTTTGCAAAGTAGAGCATGAAGAACGTACAACAATATTTCATGTATGCCAAAGTTGGTAATACTAACGATTTTGTGGGGGCATCGGCCCCCCAGGGCCCCTGGTGGATACGCCCCCTGCTGAAGGGCCGTGTTGTACTACCCATCCTACAGTCAAACACTGGCTATGACATCCCTATGCGCTGCCCTTCAGTGAGGTTTCTTAGCGTGCGCTGCATCCAGAGCTCCAGATGTCATCCATATATTAACGTGTTGAAGGTGTTGTTTTTTTTTCTTTACATTTGCTAACTTACACATGATGTATGCCTTCATTTATTGGTGCGTGATATGTCACGTCAGCATAGAACATAATGTCAGGGCCTCTGTCAATACTATGAGAGTAATGGGTTAAGGCCAATGAGATGCCAACAGTCCATTTTATTTCTGGGTATCTTTAACAAACACCCCCTCCCACACAGTCCATGTCAATCATTTGATCTCACAAAGCAGTTTTTCTGTTGTCGTTTCACCTAAGGTGTAGGACACAGTCGTAAGCGATCCAAAACGCTTTTTCTCACACACACTATTTAGACTGTTTGTCTGCCTTTATTTGACTTGGTTGGATTTTGGCTCAATTCCTTGGGTTCTTTCATGACAGCCCTTCTTAGCCTCTGTGTGCTGCTCTGTTTTTGACTTGGACTGTGCAATAAATCATTCAGACCAGCGCAAGGATCCGGGAGGCTATTCACACGTTCTCTGTGACCTAGAAACAGCAGCAGCTTTCACCACCAGCAGCTCTCCCTCTCTATCTCTGACTCTCTCTGTTTGAATATATCTGTCTCTGTCTCTCTCTCTCTCTCTTTGATTATCTCTGAATCTGTTTCTTTTTAAACATCTCTGTTTCAGACTTTGACTCTCTTTCTCTGGATATTTATGGCTGTCTCTCTCCCTTTCTCTGCAGACACCGCAGATTCTTCAAGATGGGTGAGCCCATTTTAAGTGATCCCCTCATTGTTGTTGTGGTTTCTTTAAAATCACTGGGAAAAACTGCAAGTACTCTGCAAGAGCACAAGCACAATACAAATACATGTTTTTGGCCTTCACTGGTCACAGGGTAAACCGAAAAGATCAAAAAACACTTCAGCTTTGAGGCCAGGGGTGGTTTTCATTTTGTTCTTTCTTCAAATTTCTTCCCCAAATGCCCAAAAACCCTAATTTAGATAGACTCTTAAGTGAACGAACAATTTAAAGTATTCACACAGTTGAGTAGCTCAACCGAGTTCCCAACAACCTGGAACTTTCTCCCTTGCTGGTTACACTCTCCACTAACTCCTTAGGGGGGGTTTAAAACCTGAGCCATTGACAAATAGCTTCTCTTCCAGCTGGCCATGCAGTCTGATAGCTTAAGGTTGTTAGATGGGTGGGAATTCATCAGTCGAGTTGAACAAGAGTGCAAATTGAATTCAGCTCATGAGTAATAGATTGGACTGCCGCATCAACAATTAACATTCCTCACCCAAGGCATACAGTATAGCGTAAAAATCCAGCACATGAAACCTTTGGGAAATATACAATCCTGATGTATGAGCAATTCCTAATATCCCACATTTTTTGGCCAACGTCTATACCTCATATCTATCAATTCAATTCAATTCAATTTTATTTGTACACCCCACCATTACAGTCTCAAAGGGCTTAACATGGCTAAATATTTGTGAGAAGTGGAAAGTTATAAAGTCAGTGTCTATTCAACATAAAATCGACTCAAAGCCCAACATTTAACATGTGCTAAAACAGAATAGTCCCACTTATTGTATAAATGACCATTAAAAACAAGTCAGTCACAGATGTTGACGGGATGTCAAATTGCGGGGTTGTTTGGCAAGTTTATTTAACAAGTCATATCAAGTCATACCCAAAAGTGACCATTATACCAGAATACAATAACACTAAATCTGCCAATTAAATTCAAACTCATTCGGTACAATTTAAACAAATTAAGTTCTAATGAGATAAATATCTCTGATTGTATTGCAATATTAACAGTATCATATTTTCTTTAAGCAGGAGTGGCTTATAGAAAAGGCCTTTGTGTATGAACGCCTTTGAGGAGAGGCACAGGCATCGCTAAAAAACGTAACTATTTGATAAACCTGCAAATCACTGAAAACTGACTGAAAATAATTTGTCTTGTGTTTTGTAATCGACCTAAAAGCCACCCCGGAAAATAAGCTGCAGCGACTATTTTAGATTGTAAAATCGGGATGCAAACCGTTGCTTCATTTTCAAGAAATACGGTTGTTCTGTGCCATTTGATTATTTGTTGTGATTAAATAGGACAGGCAAATACCAAATACGGCTAAAAAAAATCATGCATTGATCAAATGTAAGTCAAAGATTAATTCAAAACAAGACCAAGAAAAGAGCATCGACGCATCAGCGGAACAGATCAGTATTTGATTAGACAATGACATTCAAACAGTGAAACAGTAAAGCCACATGCAGTCACTGCTTGCCTTGGCTGGGGACATGTTACAAATGAGGTGTGTGTGTGTGTGTGTTATTTTCCACATTGTTCATAAACAATAACTAGGATAGCTAAAACGTTTACTAGATCATTACGTGGTCTACCTGTCCAAATTGATGTCCAGAGAGTTAGATAGTGCTATGATGAAGTAGGCTGGTTAGTCTGTGATGGCTTCGTGAGAGAAAGTGTAATTGGCCCTACTCATTAGGATACTTACGAAGATAAAAAAAAATAAAAATAAAAATAATAGGCAGTATGCCCAGTATGTGGATAAAAACAGAATCATTACAAATACACTACCCAAGCGAAAAACAAATATATTTAAATTGTGTATTCAAGTATTCGTCTGTTAAACATGCAATTGTATTCTAAATGTGTTATTCTATGCTATGCTATTTAAATTTTACGGCTATACTTAAAAGTAAGAGTACACTGCAAGTACACACTAAATATTATGTTACTACACCAATTAACACTATTTGGAACACATTGAACTTCTTTCGAAAGTAATTCAAAGTGTATTCCTGTCACAGGAGGAGCAAGGCGGCTGTAACCCTGCAACTCAATAGAAGCGACTAGTGTAAAGCAGATGCTAACCCAGCTAACTCACCTTCTGGACACAATGAATTTGGAATTAAACAACTTGTCTAAAT